>JARQOC010000001.1:375890043-376100043 GCA_033576535.1 Allobates femoralis
ATTGTTGGTGCTCGTATGGCAGCTTATAAGCAAATCATAATATAATTGTACGGCAAATCATAAGGCAAATTTTTGGAAATTGTGCATTGGACAAACTAGGACAGTACTCCTACTCCAGCCTAACTACTATGTGTCAGTGAAGGCTCTTATAAACATTGAAGAAAAGGAGTTGACAGATACATGCAGCACTCCACAAGGTCAATTATAATATCCAAAACAATTTTATTAGGACACATGAACACACACATTTAAAACATTTAAAAACAGTGCAAAGATGGAAAAAAACACAGAATAAACCATTTTGATAAACCATGATGTTGGCGTTTGGACTAAAGAAGCAATAGAGGGGAGAGGCCTTGTCTAACGTGACCGTGCACGTGACACCCAACTTCCGGGACATCACTTCCTGTTTGCCAAATGGTGCCTGGCAACCGATCGCACCAGCCGGTAATTATGCTTATTATGTATACATTTAGGTCCATGCACCGCATGACAACCACTTGAGTGATTTCAAATTTTGACACTGCTTAGGGCTCATATAATAAAATTGGTTTTGCCATTTGTGATTTGACATCTGCATGCATTGATTTGGGCTTATTATCTATGTTCACCTGCAGGGCCACCCCTATCATGGGTTATTCTGTGTTTTTTTTACATCTTTACACTGTTTTTAAATGTTTTTTAACTTGTGTTTTCATGTGTCCTAATAAAAATGATTTTGTATATTATTATTATTGACCTTGTGGAGTGCTGCATGTACTTCTCAACTCTTTTTCTTCAATATTTATTCCTGCTCTGTTGACAAGCAGCACCACTTTCACCTTGATTTTTTGATTTGAGCGGTGCATCCACTCCTTCTTAGCCTTGTCATTGAAGGCACTTGTCACGGGTTGTCCCACATTGTGACTGAAATAGGGGATGCATATTTGATAGAAATCTACTATCAGTCACCCTATTTGGCAAAAAAACATGTCTGGCTTGTGCCACATTGTGACTGAGATAGGGGATACATATCCAATAGAAATTTGGCAAAAAAAACATGCATACTTTGTGTCACATTGTGCCTGAGATAGGGGATACATATCCAATAGAAATTTACACTGACTGTTGATGATAGACTGATGGCCCTCTGAAAACATGAATTGAGGGTCACAACAACTACAGTAGTCCATTGTAGACAATGTTTGTCTAGGAAAGTCCTTGTCATGGAATCTTCCTGCTCCTAAAGTTGTGGCTAAAAGTATTGACACCCCAGCAATTCTTAAGAAGATTACTCCCAAATAAAACAGGGTACCCATTAGGGATGGATCAGAGAGTATAGCTTAGATCGAAAAGTGTTTTTTTATTGTAAAGCTGATTTGGAGGGCAGATGAGAATGGCAAGGAGCCCCTAAAATACAGCAACTGGTATATAGCACTGGTTATGTGACCACCAGTAACAGGTTTATATACATGATTGGCACATATACATAGGATTTATACAGGTAGTTACAGAGACATGGGTTAATACATCAGCCCCAGAGGGGATACCAAGATATATGTTTGTATAGTTACATAGGTTATTCTCCTTCGCCTCATTGGGGGACACAGGACCGTGGGTGTTATGCTGCTGTCCACTAGGAGGCGACACTAAGCAGAATCTGCAAAAGAGTTAAGTGGCTCCTCCTCTGCAGCATATACAGCCTGGAGCAGGAAGTGCTTCCCCAGTTTTTGCTTAGTGTTGAAGGAGGCACACGACCATTTTTACTCTCTATTTTTTTCTCATCCTTTTTTCTTCCAATGAAGAAAAGTGGGTCCGGTGTGGCCCCCGGCATGCTCCTTCCCCGGCCACCCACTGTTGGGGCGCTGGGTTGAAGTTGAGAATCGTTACATATGCCGTACTCCTTTCTCGGCCTCCCACTGTTGGGTTGCTGGGTTAAGGTTGAGACAGCCCAGCATAACATCCACCTTCCTCACTCCCTCGGGGTCCTGAGTTGAAGCCAGAGCTGGACTACCTGCCAGATGACGTCCCCCTAATCACCCTCTGGGTGCTTAGGCTGAGGCACCACAGGTATCAGCAGCACATGCTGCATTCTGGGCTGGGATCCTGAATGGCTGCCTGCAAGAGCGCAGGCTGACAAGGAGCATGAGACGACCCCCTAATCACCTTTTGGGTCATTAGGTTGTGGCACCGCAGCTACCAGCAGCACATGCTGCATTTCGGGCTGAGATTCTGGATGGCTGCCTGCAAGATCGTAGGCTTCCAAAGAGCATGAGATGACCCCCTAATCACTATGGGCCATTAGGCTGTGGCACTACAGGTACCAGCAGTGCAGCTGCATATCCTGTTGGGACCAGTACCGAATGTGCCAGGATCCCGGTGGGGTCTGGGTCCATCCAGCCCCTACTCAGCCCTGCACTGCTCATGCATAGTTGGGACATAGGTGTCTACCAGTCCCCCCCCTCCTGCACTGCTCCCACAGCACGTGGCAGAGGAAGAGGTGCCCAGCTCCCCCTGTGCTGCCCCTGCAAGTGCAGGCAGCAAGGTACCTGTGCAATAGTGATCAGTTATGGCCTCCCTCGCGGCCATCCCTGCGGTTTCCAGAAGATTTCCGGACCTCCGCGCCGACCCCCCCCCCACTATGTGCGGGTCCGCAAATCACGCTAGGTCCCGGCTTCGGGCATACATACACAATCAGAGCTCGTCAGCTCTAGACAATGAGGATAAACAAAGGAGATTACCATTTAAAGTAACCACAATACCTATATAACAGGTCATATAATCTCAGTAGTCAAATTACTTGTAAAGCCCGTAACCTGCAAGAGTATATAGCCTAAAGTACCAATAGTTACCAACTGCTGCAAAGAGGGCACCCAGGGCAGGGGAGAGTTAGTGCAGTGGACCCCAAAGCGTTTCGCGGCCCAGGAAGACCCCTATAGCCGCTTCATCAGGGGGAGGTGTATCATGACCGTCAGAAGTCCCCCTCTTATACCGCCACTAAAACCACGCCACCGCGACCCGGAAGTGACGCTCGGTCCACAGTCAGGTGACCGGACGTGACGTAATGCCGACACCCACGTCACCGCGGGGCGGGCTGACACGTCGCTCCATCACCTGGCTGCAAGTGGAGCGTAGTCATAGTGATGACGCTCAACCCCCGCCCTCCCACACACATCACACAGCACGCTGACACCCGGGATGCATCACCAGGGCAACAGGCTGCAGGGAATTGTGTGCTGGGGCAGAAGGAGCGTGACTTCTAAGGTGGCCAGCAATGAGTCCAAACCTGAATCCCATAGAACACCTGTGGAGAGATCTAAAAATGGCAGTTTGGAGAAGGCACCTTTCAAATATCAGGGACCTGGAGCAGTGTGCCAAAGGAGAATGGACTAAAATGCCAGCAGAGCATTGTAAGAAACTCATTGATGGTTACCGGAAGTGGTTAATGGCAGTTACTTTGACTAAATGTTGTGCAACCAAGTATTAGGCTGAGGGTGCCAATACTTTTGTCTGGCCCATTTTTGGAGTTTTGTGTGAAATGATCAATGTTTTGCTTTTTGCTTCATTCTCTTTTGTGTTTTTTCATTGAAGACAAATTAAATGAAGATAATAATACCAAAAAATTTGTGATTGCAATTATTTTCAGGAAGAAACTGAGTATTATCTGACAGAATTGCAGGGGTGTCAATACTTTTGGCCACAACTGTATGACAGAGCCCCCAGGAGTAATTTTTGGAAATACGAGGCACATTCTGCACTGGACCAAGCAATCAAGAAGTGTTCTCTTCCTATATAATCAGGGGAATATTGTCAATCAAAATCTCGGAGCCATTTGTAGAAGCTTCTCCAACCCATGCTTGAGTGGGGTCAACATATATTCTTTGTCCATTGGCTTGCAAAGAGATATATTTGAGCTAATCATCCTGTTGACTAGTGCAGCTTAATTTTTCCTTTTAACAGAGTTTAGCCAAACCTGCGGAATGCAGGTGAACTTACTGCAACCTACTACTAATCAAAGTCTCTTGCCCTTTTTCCATGTAGTCTCTGCTCCTAAATGAGTTAAATAATAGAGTGAGGGCCCTACAATATGAATAAGTGAGGGCACTCTAAAATGTACACATGAGGGATCTCCAAAAGTTCTAGTGAAGGGCACTTCCAAACGTATGTTACAGGGCTCACATAAGGACTCTCACTACACTCAGGTTTCCTGCCTACTGCAGGCCCTCTGAACATTTGAATTTAGGGCTGCAGTATCACCTAGTGGTGGAGGAGGTGGAGGGGTATCAAGCCTAACGCTACAAAGGATACATTGTAAACTGCTATGTAATATGTATTCCACTCTCTGAGTGTTAATGACAGAGGGACCATCCAAATGTCTAAGTAAGAGCAGTCCCTCCAAAATGTACATTACACTATCATGTCTGGACCTTCACCAAACTCAGGTTTTGTGCCTACTGCAGGCCCTCTGAACATTTGAATGTATGGCTGCAGTATCACATGGCGGTAAAGGAGGTGAAGGAGGAGGAGGGTCAAGCCCAACGCTACAATGGGCACATTGTAAACTGCTTTAGAATATGTATTCTGTTATCTGAGTGTCAATGAGGGAGGGACTGCCCAAATGTCTAAGTAAGAGCAGTCTCTCCAAAACGTACGATACAGGCCTCACCAAACTCAGGTTTCCTGTCTACTGCAAGCCCTCTAAACATTTGAATGCATGACTGCAGTATCACATGGTGGTGGAGGAGGCGAAGGAGGAGGAGATTGAGGAGAAGGCTCAAGCCCAACAATGGGCAGATTGTAAACTGCTATGGAATATGTATTCTACTATCTGAGTCTCAATGAGGGAGGGACCGCACAAGTGTCTAATTGAGAGAAGTCCCTCCAAAATGCATGTTATAGGGCCACCTGAAGCCTCTGAGGTCAAAGATCAACATACCTACTGGTAAGTTGTAGCTGACCTTCTAAAGTGCTGGGGAATAGCTAACTAAAAGTGATTTATGACTGAGAAACTTATAAAATGTGTAAGTCAGGGCCCTCCCAATTGTAAAAGGTGAAGAAAAAGCAACAACAGTATGTGTGAACAAACATTAAAAGCAATATTTTTTTGTTTCTGTGGTTTATTTAGCCTTTTATGAAAGTGATTATGCAGGAAAAAAAATGTTTCTGAACCTTATTGGCATATTAAATGCAATTTAGGTTAGGTTTGGTAGTTGTTCTTGTGTATCTGTAATAAAGGCCCAGTTACACACACAGATAATTGTGCAGAGATTGTTTGCAGATCTCTGGTTGCAGTGAAATCATGGACACATTGTTACATTTGTACACGGCCACAAAATAGAACAATGTGCCCATAATTTCACTGCAACCAGAGATCTGCAAACAATCTCTGCACCGTTATCTGTGTGTGTAACTGGGTTTTTAACAGTGGCGTAAACTTGCGACAAAGTTATTCCCACAAACCATATGTGAGTCAGAAATGCATGATGCAGGCATATTCTCCAGGCTCTTCCCTTTCAGTTTCATCACTTTCCCATCCATTTCAGCCTTTTCCTCAGGTCCCCAAACCCATTTGTAGGGTCCAGCAGAAAATTACTCGCTTTTCCCATTGACTTACATTGTACTCCCTATTTGGAACAAATACGTAATTATTACAAAGTACTCGTAATGAGTATAATGATTACGAATATTACAGTCCTCACTCTTCACTACCCATAACACATCACTGTATGATGTCCTCACAATCAGGTTGATGTTTCCACAGTCCCTCACATAGTAATAAGGCCCCCCACAAAAGTATAATGTCCCCATAGCCCCTCACAGAGTTTCATAACCCCGCCCAAAAATGACATCCCAACAGCCCCTTACTCTGTATTATGTCTGACAGCCCCTCACACAGTTTGATGTCTTCACAGTCCTTCCTGCATGTATGATGTCCCCACAGCCACAGAAGGTATTATGCCCCCCACAGCACATTCCACAGTATTTTGGCCCCCCCACATATGTATAAAGTCCCATAACCCCTCACACAATATTATGCCCCCCACCTTCACAAATATGATATGTCCACAGCCCCTCACACAGTATTCTGGCTATATAATAAGAAAAAACGGTCACCGTATCAGGTGATCTTACGGGCTCTATTTATAGTCTTTCCAGCCATTTAAGGGGGTTATTTGTCTTGCATTGTAAGCTTGATAAAGACCACGTGTGGATGGTCGAAACGTTGCTGCACGACCATGGAATAAAGAAGTTTGTTTTCATCACTACCCATGCCTGTGGTGCTGTCCTTCCTGCTGGTATGTGACAGTATTCTTGCTAATCACACAAGTGTAATGCCCCCATAACCCCTCCTACAGTATTATGGCCCCTACATTTCCCCTGCACAAATACTTACTAATAAGATAACAAAATAAAACTACTCATCTCATCCCTGTGTCATATGCGCTGCTTCACTCCGTACACTGTGTGAATTGATTCTACACACAGCAAGCCCATCCAGTCACATCATCAGCAGAGATTCAGTCGCATAGGCTAAATGGTGTGATGGTATTAAATGCTTCCTTTTGCGTCAAAGTATTTACTGATATTTGAGTCTTGAGAACAAAGAAACCAGTGAAGGTGAGATGCCAGTCAGGAGACAGCGGCATGGTGAGGGATGCCTCTGTCTAGGGAGTCCTTTGACTGTCCTTGTCTGTGGCCACAGCTGAACAACCATAAAGCCTTCTATTGCTTGTGGGTGATACCTCACCTAGGTCTGGTACACACTGTGTTCACAATCATTATGCAATTTTGACAATATCCTCATTTTTGTGCCTATTTTCTAACTCCACGCTGTATAAGCTTGAATTCTTAATGTTTTGAAGCATATAAGGTGATTTGCATTTCTGTAATGAGGGATGGTGTGGCCAAAGGATATTCCCATCATTTATTATGCAGAAAACGGGATACGAGCCATGGATGAGAAATCCGCAAAGCGTCTGGAAGTGCTTTCCTCACTTTCTTCCTCAGGAAACCAACCAACTGTGGCACCCCATGGGTTAATATGCCACAATAACACCACATGGGTTCTCTCCCCACTACACACTGACAAACACTAGCACCTCTGGGCCAAGAGGGGGAGCACAACCTGCTTCCTTATATACTCCTGCTTATGAGGGAGAGCTCAGTTCAGCTCGGAGCAGGGCTGTGAAGAGCACGAGTTAGTGCAGAACTTAGTGCAGACCTAGTGAGGGTCAGAGGAACAGGAGAACTACAGACTGAGGAACACGTCTGGGAGCTGGAGTGACACCTTCACTCGCCCCAGAAGAACGCACAGAACGGACACTGGATCCGCTACTGTGTCTGGCACCCACAGCACAGTGAATCCAGGAACAGTGGGATTTCTAGATGCCCCTAGTACCAGTGGAAAGCAACACGGATGGGTCAGCACAGCTCAGAGGACTCAAGTTGCCTAGCCAAGTGGTACCAGCAGAATACAGAGAGAGAGGCATGAGCAATCCCAGCAGCTCAGCTAATAGCAGCAGCCAGGACACACACACAGTGCAGCACAAGGAAGCTGACGACCCCGGACAGGGTGGGAAGAGAGCTCATCCCCATTACAGACGCCGTGGACTATAATCTGCAATAACATCAGCAGTAAAGCTTTGGAAAACAGCAAAACTGTGAGTCTGTGTATTGATTGCGACCTTTGCTCCACATTCAGCACAGAGAGCTTCCCCCTGCTACAAGCCTGTCAGCTCTGCAGCCTCAGGAGAGAAGGAGAAGTGCACCAGTGTCTACCAAACGTGAGTGTGTGTCCTTTGACCCCGTCTCCACCATCTATACCCCTTATAGACTATACCATCACTGGCCCGGGAATACAGTTCTACCCACAGGAACTATACCATCTATGCTGCCACTACATCATCCCCGGAGGTTCTGCAGCAGCGGCGGCCCCCTTACTGGCCGCATATAGTGGGTGGCGTCACGACTGACATTTCCCCTGTAAATAATCCCCTTTTATTGCCGAGCCCGGGACACGGTCCTGACCAAGCCACCCGTGACTTCCCCGGCACCATCCGGTCCGGTACCGAGTACCCCCGTCCCGAGGGGCCCGACACAACCAACTAACTAACTTTGGTTCTTTAGGAAGAAATGAGGAGAGCACTTTTAAACGTGCAGAATAAAACACCCTATGATTTACATATATAGTACCGTATATAGTTTTTAGTCCTTCATTTCATCACACAGCAGCACAGGCTTCTCATTTACCCCTCACATCCAGTTTTCTGTGCACTCGATTGCCATGCTGCACGTGGATTTATGCAACAGCTGTTATATGCAAATATAACTTGTTGAGTGTTACACAGCCCGGCTAGGTGAGTGAACCAATAATAATTTGTATTGTTTTGTTACCACAATAACACCCTTTTTGCACTTAACCTTCCTCTAGTGTTAGGGTCGTGACCGACCCATTTTAGGTTTTAAATGCACACAAATTCTACATACATTTATTTATTGCATCAAGACTTTTTGACTTTATCAGGAACTTATTTTTAAACAAAATACAATAAATAAAACTATTTTACTAAATTGTAAAATGCTCTTATTAAAATTATAACATTTGTGTTGATGGGGTCAATTTCGGCCCAGGTCTAATATAAGAGTAATTAAACAATAATAAATCTCAAAACTGAACTCATAAACACAATATAAACCAACAGCCCACAGCCAGCTCTACCTCCAACAACTTGAGTTAGGGACATGCCCAGGCATGTATGGCCAAATCAGCTTAGAGTTGGTACTTTGCAGAGTATACATCTCCAGTTTACACATGCAACAATGAGGAGAAGATTTGATGTAAGCCAAATTCTGGATTATATCTTAGATGATAATGAATCAGAGGATACACAGCAGCAAACTGATACAGATGAACAGGTTTCTGAGGAGGAAGATGATGTGGAGTATCAACCGGAAGACACAGACAGTTCTGATCAGTCTGATGAGGAGGTCACTGGTGCTGAAGCTGCTACCGCTGAAAGATTCAAATCCAAAAGTGGCAAGATCAGTTGTACCTCCAGATGTACATGGCAGGGCAGATGTGCAAATGTCATAAAAATGACCCCTGAGATCACAAGGTTTGCTGTGACAAGAGTAAGTGACATCAAGACATGTTTTGATCTGTTTATGCCATTGTCAATAAAAAAATAGTCACTATTGCTATGACAAACCTTGAAGGAAAAAAAGTCTACGCAAAGCACAGCCGCTGTCACTGAAAACCGGATTCTCTCGGATTGTACCGATCAGGGTGCAATCCGGCGCCCCATAACATGGGGCTCTATGGTCCCTGATTGCAACCTGACCGGGTGCAATCCAGTTTTAATCAGGTTTTCTATTTTTGACCTTCCCGCCTGGATTTTCAAATGAACTCAGGTCAGGCCGGCTTCACACTGCGTGTGTGATCCGATCCGTAGCTGTCCACTTGAGGCAGACAGCCGCAGACCGGATCAGCACACAGGACTGGGGGGCTATTATGCCCTCCGATCCTATGTGCAGCGCACGCAGTTCCTGCTGCTGATAGGTGAGGACCGCGGGCGCCGCGGTCATGACCTGTCAGCGGCTGCAGCTGCGTGCGCTGCACACAGGATCGGAGGGCATAATAGCCCCCCAGTCCTGTGTGCTGATCCGGTCCGCGGCTGTCTGCCTCAAGCGGACAGCTACGGATCGGATCACACATGCAGTGTGAAGGCAGCCTCAGCTGTTTATTTGAAGTAGCAGTGCTGGCAGAGTTCATGTGAGTTCATGCTTGCCTGCATGAACTCACATGAACTTTCCCAGGGTCCTCAGCTCTGCTACATCTCTGGTGGATGTTCTCTACAAAGCTGGCCCTAACCCCTTTATTATCCAGTGAGCTACCGCACCAGGGCCCTGGAAGAGTTGGGTTCAGCACCAGAAAATGCCGCTTCAATGAACGCGCCATTTTCTGGGGCGGCTGCAGGCTGCCATTCGCAGCGGGGGGTGCCCAGAAGGCTTGGGCCTCCCTGCGCTGCAGATTCCAGCCCCCAGCTGCCTAGCTGTACCTGGCTGCACATAGAAATAGCGCGGAGCCCCACGCATTTTTTTTAATGATTTCATGAACTTCATGAAATAATAAAAAAAATCCAGGAAGGAAGGTCAAAAATAGAAAACCTGATTAAAACCGGATTGCACCCGGTCAGGTTGCAATCAGAGACCATGGAGCCCCATGTTATGGGGCGCCGGATTGCACCCTGATCATTACAATCCAGGAGAATCCGGTTTTCAGTGACAGCGGCTGTGCTTTGCGGCCGCAGCCGTGCTATGTGGCTGCAGTCGCAAAGACACAGGGAAGAAGGAGGACGGTGAGTGAACACCGGCACTACCCACCTCCCCCTCCCGAACAATAGTGACAGCCTCTGCAAGCTGTCAGCATTGTTTAAAAGTCAGCGGCTTTTTACCGCTGGCTTTTAAACAATGAAATGGGAAATTGCAGGTTTTTCCTCTGCTGCCAGACCTTACAGGGTCCAGCAGCAGAGGAATTACATTTCCCTTAATTTACATTAGAGTCCTAACGAGTAGAATCGCCCATCCCTAATATATATATAAATCATATATATTTTTATAAAGGTTGCAGACAATAATATATATATATATATATATATATATATATATATATATATATCCCTTGCAAATTTAATCCCACCATGCTGTCTCTCCCCCCATTGTCTGTCTCTCCCTCCTGTGTGCAGTCTCTCCCCTCTCTGTGCCTATCACCCCTTGTGCGTTCTCTCTCTTCTCTCTGTGCATGTCTCTCCCCTTGTGTGGTCTCTCCTCTCTCTGTGCAGTCACTCTCCCCTGTATGCTGTCTCTGCCTCTCTCATACCTGTGCATGTTCCCCTCCCTGTCCGCTGTGTTTCTCCCCTACACCTGTCTACCCCTGTGCCTGTCTCCTTCCTGTGCACTGTGTCCCCCCTATGCACCTGTCTCCCCCCTGTGCCTGTCTCCCCACTGGGTGTAATTTGCCCCTGACAGGGGCTCAGGGGCCTCACCCTCGGGGGCCTCTGAGTGTTGCCCCCACATATCATCCTTGGGGGCCCCCGACCGCTGCCCCCATACGCCATCCTCTGGGCCCCCTTAGTGCTGCCAGACTCCACCTCTCTCCATTCTAACCTTACCAGCAATCCCGCTGATCTCAGCCTGTCATGGTTAGCGTGAGCTGCAGCCAGCGCCGCTCTATTTCCAGTAACACAGCACACCAAGGCCAGCTCCAGATTTTTGTGGGCCCCTGGTGAAAAAATCTCAGCGGGCCCCCTTTAGCACATACTTTTGTATGTATATAAAATATATATATTCTTTTTTTTATAAAGGTTGCGGACAATAATATATATATATATATACTAGATGGTGGCCCGATTCTAATGCATCGGGTATTCTAGAATATGTATGTAGTTGACATACTGTGATTGACAGAACTTGTTCACTCAACATGAGTGAACTACATATATATATATATAGCAGCGCTATGGTATATGGTGGTACATTACAGCACATGTATAGCAGCACTATAGTATATGGCGGTACATTATAGTAAATGTATAGCAGCGCTATGGTATATGGTGGTACATTACATTACATGTATAGCAGTGCTATGGTATATGGCGGTACATTAAAGTACATGTATAAAAGCGCTATGATATATGGCGGTACATTACAGTACATGTATAGCAGCGCTATAGTATATGGCGGTACATTACAGTACATGTATAGCAGTGCTATAGTATATGGCGTTACATTACAGTACATGTATAGCAGCACTATAGTTTATGGTGGTACATTACAGTACATTTATAGCAGCGCTATGGTATATGGCGGTACATTACAGTACATGTATAGCAGCGCTATACTATATGGCGTTACATTACAGTACATGTATAGCAGCACTATAGTTTATGGTGGTACATTACAGTACATTTATAGCAGCGCTATGGTATATGGCGGTACATTACAGTACATGTATAGCAGCACTATGGTATATGGCGATACTCTGCTCCCCGCGGCCACCCGCTCCTACACAGTAAAAGTAAAAAAAATCATGAATGAGCATACTTACCTGTCCACCGGCTTGCTCCACCTCCGTCTTATAGGTCCTACATGCCTTTAGGACCTGTTTTTGCCTGGCAAACCAATCAGGATGGAGCAGGGGGGCAGGATGGTGACGGGGGGGAGAGGGGCAGGATTGTGTCGGGGGCAGGATGGAGCGAGCAGGGCAGGATGGAGCTGGGGGGGGGGGCAGGATGGAGCCGGGGGGCAGGATGGAGCCAGGTGGCGGGGCAGGATGGAGGCGGAGGGGGGCAGGATGGAGGCGGGGGGAAGAATGGAGCGAGCAGGGCAGGATGGAGGGAGCAGGGCAGGATGGAGTGAGCCGGGCTGGATGGAGCGAGCGAGGCAGGATGGAGCCGGAGGAGCAGGATGGTGGCGGGTGGGGCAGGATTGAGCGAGCAGGACAGGATGGAGCCGGAGGAGCAGGATGATGGCTGAGGGGGGCAGGATGGTGGCTGGGGGGGCAGGATGGTGGCTGGGAAGGGGCAGGATGGTGGTGAGCAAGGCAGGATGGAGCAAGCGGGGCAGGATGGAACAAGCGGGGCAGGATGGTGGCGGTGGGGCAGAATGGAGCCGGAGGAGCAGGATGGTGGTGGGGTGGGGGCAGGATGGTGGCAAGCGGGGCAGGATGGAGTGAGCAGGGCAGGATGGAGCCGGAGGAGCAGGATGGAGGCGAGCAAGGCAGAGATGGAGCGAACGGGGCAGGACGGAGCGAGGTGGGGCAGGAATGGTGGCGTGAGGCGGTGCAGGAATGGAGCGAGCAGGGGAAGAGATGGAGCGAGCAGGGCATGATGGTGGCGGGGGGGCAGGATGGTGGGGGGGGGGCAGGATGGAGCTGGCGGGGCAGGATGGAGCGGAGCGGGGCAGGATGGAGTGAGCAGGGCAGTATGGAGCCGGGAGGAGGCGGATGGTGGCAGGGGTGGCAGGAGTGTGGTAGCAGGGCAGGATGGAGCGAGCAGGTGCGGATGGTGCGGGGGGGGGCAGGAGCAGGATGGTGGGGGGGGCAGGATGGGACCGGCGGGGCAGATGGAGCCGGTGGGGCAGGATGGTGGGAGTGGGGCAGATGGAGTGAGCGGGCTGGATGTAGCGAGGGGGCAGGATGGAGCGAAGCTGGGCAGGATGGTGGCGGGGGGCAGGATGGAGCGGCGGTGGAAAAGGATGGAGAGGGCGGTGGCAGCATGAGAGTGAGGTTGGGTCGGAATGGTGCAGGGTGGTGCAGGATGGAGCGAGGGCGGGGGCAGGAAGGCAGGACGGCAGGAGGGTGGCGAGCAGGGCAGGATAGAGCGAGCGAGAGCAGATGGAGCGAGCGGGGCAAGATATGGAGTAGATGAGGGGCAGGTAGGGTGCGCGGGGGGGCAGAATGGATGAGCAAGGCAGGATGGAGCAAGTGGGGGCAGGATTGGGAGCGAGCAGGGCAGGATGGTGGCGGGGGGCAGGATGGAGCGAGCAGGGCAGGATGGAGCGAGAGGGGCAAGATGGAGCGAGCAGGGCAGGATGGTGGCGGGGGGCAGAATAGAGCGAGCGTGGCAGGATGGAGTGAGCGGGAAAGATGGTGGGGGGGAGAATAGATGGTGGCGGAGAGGCAGGATGGTGGCGGGGAGCAGGATGGTGGCGAGGGTGCAGGATGGGCGAGCGGGGCAGGATGGAGTTGCGTGGCAGGATGGAGTGAGCGGGGCAGGATGGAAGCCAGCGGGACAGGATGGAGCCAGCAGGGCAGGATGGAGCATGCGGGCAGGATGGAAGAGCGGGGCAGGATGGAGCCGGAGGAGCAGGATGGTGAAAGGGTGCAGGATGGGGAGGGGGACAGAATGGTGGCGAGCGGGGCAGGATGGGATGGCAAGCAGGGCAGGATGGTGTGGGGGGGGCAGGATGGTGGCGGGAAACAGGATGGAGCGAGCGGGGCAGGATGGGGCGAGCAAGGCATGGAAGGATGAGGGGGGCAGGATGGACAGCGGCGGGGAGGATGGAGCAAGTGGGGCAGATGGGCCGGGGGGGGGCAGGATGGATGCGAGCAGGGCAGAATGGAGCCGGAGGGACAGGATGGGGGTAGGGGAGCAGAATGGTGGCGGGGAGCAGGATGGTGGCGAGCGGGACAGGATGGAGCGAGCGGGGCAGGATGGAGCCGGCGGGTACCGGATGGTGGCAGGGGGCAGGATGGTGGCGAGCGGGGCAGGATGGTGGCGAGTGGAGCAGGATGGAGCCGGCGGGGCAGGATGGAGCCAGCGGGGCAGGATGGAGCTGGCGGGAGGGGGGCAGGATGGAGAAAGCGGGGCAGGTTGGAGCGAGCGTGGCAGGATGGAGCCTGCTGGACAGGATGGAACGAGCGTGGGGCAGGATGGAGCCGGCGGGGCAGGATGGAGCCAGCGGGGCAGGATGGTGGCGAGGGGGCACGATGGTGGCGAGGGGGCAGGATGGTGGTGGGGGGGAGCAGAATGGTAGCGGGGGGGCAGGATGGTGGCGGGGCGGGCAGGATGGTGGCGGGGGGGCAGGATGGAGGCGGTGGGGCAGGATGGAGCTAGTGGGGGGGGGCAGAATGGATTCAAGGGGGTGGGGTAGGATGGTGCTGGCAGGGGGGGCAGAATGGTGCCGGCGGGGGGGCAGGATGGTGCCGGCAGGGGGGGGCAGGATGGTGCCGGCGGGGAGGGACAGGATGGTGCCGGCAGGGGGGGGGGCAGGATGTAAGGATACTCACCCGTCCACCGGCTCGCTACACCTCCGTCTTGTAGCTCCCAGGACAGGACCTGTCGTAGCCTGGGAAACCGATCAGCTGATGGGTTTCCCAGGCAATGACAGGTCCTCACACCCTTTAGGACCTAGAAGACGGATGTGGAGCGAGCCCGCAGATGGGTGAGTATCCTCACTGAGGATTTTTTTATTTTTAATATGAACGTGGAGGAGCGGGGACACCGGGGAGGAGGTGTCCCCGCTCTGGGGAGAAAGAGCGGGGACACCGAGAGGAAGAGAGGGGACACCAGGGAGAAGGAGCGGTGGACACCGGGGACCAGGAGCAGGGACACCGGTGAGAAGGAGCAGAGACACCGGGGAGAAGGAGCAGAGATACCGGGGAGAAAGAACAGAGACACTGGGGAGAAGGAGCGAGGACACCAGGGAGAAGGAGCGGGGACACCGGGGAGGAGGAGTAGGGGAACATGAGGAACGGGGAACAGGAGGAGTGGAGGGGCCACAGGGAGTGGGGGGGCAGAGGGTGGGGTGCCGCTAGGAGCAGAGGAGGGCAGGAGGAGCGGGGGGGCAAGAAGAGCGGGCGTGCCTCGGGGAGCGGGGGCAGGAGGAGCGGGGGACTGTGAGAAGAGCTGCCGCTGCGGCCACCGTGTATCCCGGTGACAGCGGTGTGCCGGGTTGCAAATAGGCGCGAAATTCGCTCTTTGAATTCTCGCACCTATTTGCATAGTCTGCGTTCATTGGCGCTCGCCTCCAGCAGGCAACAATGAACGGCCTCTGTCTGGCGCACAATTTCTGTGACCGACAGACGCCTTAGACAATTATATACTAGATATACAGTGTTGGCCAAAAGTATTGAACCCCCTGCAATTCTGTCAGATAATACTCAGTTTCTTCCTGAAAATAATTGCAATCACAAATTCTTTGGTATTATTATCTTCATTTAATTGGTCTTCAATGAAAAAAGACAAAAGAGAATGAAGCAAAAAGCAAAACATTGATCACTTCACACAAAACTCCAAAAATGGGCCAGACAAAAGTATTGGCACCCCTCAGCCTAATACTTGGTTGCACAACCTTTAGCCAAAATAACTGCAATCAACCGCTTCCGATAACCATCAATGAGTTTCTTACAATGCTCTGCTGGAATTTTGGACCATTCTTCTTTGGCAAACTGCTCCAGGTCCCTGATATTTGAAGGGTGCCTTCTCCAAACTGCCATTTTTAGATCTCTCCACAGGTGTTCTATGGGATTCAGTTCTGGACTCATTGCTGGCCACCTTAGAAGTCTCTAGTGCTTTCTCTCAAACCATTTTCTAGTGCTTTTTGAAGTGTGTTTTGGGTCATTGTCCAGCTGGAAGACCCATGACCTCTGAGGGAGACCTAGCTTTCTTACACTGGGCCCTACATTATGCTACAAAATTTGTTGGTAGTTTTCAGACTTCATAATGCCATGCACACAGTCAAGCAGTCCAATGCCAGAGGCAGCAAAACAACCCTAAAACATCAGGGAACCTCCGCCATGTTTGACTGTAGGGACTGTGTTCTTTTCTTTGAATGCCTCTTTTTTTCTCCTGTAAACTCTATGTTGATGCCTTTGCCCAAAAAGAGAGAACATTCTTCCAAAACATTTTAGGCTTTCTCAGGTAAGTTTTGGCAAACTCCAGCCTGGATTTTTTATGTCTCGGGGTAAGAAGTGGGGTCTTCCTGGGTCTCCTACCATACAGTCCCTTTTCATTCAGACGCCGACAAATAGTACGGGTTGACACTGCTGTACCCTCGGACTGCAGGGCAACTTGAACTTATTTGGATGTTAGTCAAGGTTCTTTATCAACCATCCGCACAATCTTGCGTTGAAATCTCTTGTCAATTTTACTTTTCCGTCCACATCTAGGGAGATTAGCCACAGTGCCATGGGCTTTAAACTTCTTGATGACACTGCGCACGGTAGACACAGGAACATTCAGGTCTTTGGAGATGGACTTGTAGCCTTGAGATTGCTCATGCTTCCTCACAATTTGGTTTCTCAAGTCCTCAGACAGTTCTTTGGTCTTCTTTCTTTTCTCCATGCTCAATGTGGTACAAACAAGGACACAGGACAGAGGTTGAGTCAACTTTAATCCATGTCAACTGGCTGCAAGTGTGATTTAGTTATTGCCAACACCTGTTAGGTGGCACAGGTAAGTTACAGGTGCTGTTAATTACACAAATTAGAGAAGCATCACATGATTTTTCTATCAGTGCCAATACACAACAGTGGCAAATTAAATGAAGATAATAATACCAAAGAATTTGTGATTGCAATCATTTTCAGGAAGAAACTGAGTATTATCTGACAGAATTGCAGGGGTGTCAATACTTTTGGCCAACACTGTATATATATATATATATATATATATATATATGTGTATATATATATATATATATATATATATATATATATATACTAGCTGTAATACCCGGCTACGCCCGGGTTAATAAATAACTGATGTTAGCTATAACAAAATAGAATTTGAATATGTCATATTAATGACCTGTAAGAAAATAGAAGCTGAGCTGTGATTGGTTGCTATAGGCAGCCTAATAAATCTCCAGCTAACAGTAAACCCTCCCCCCGGCCGGGCAGTATATGTTACCTCACACATACACATAATAGACAGCTCGTGTGATTGACATCTGCCTTAATTCCCTATATGGCACATGAGTTACACATTGGCTGTTTTTAATCAGATGTTTATATTTGGAAATTAAAGATAGCAGACGTATGAGGCAAGTTGTGTGAGGCGATTTGTGCACATCTGTGTCTGTCTGTGTGGTGTGTGTGTCCCTGGGGTGTGTGTATGTGTGTGTCCCTGTGGGGTGAGTGCATGTGTCCCTATAGGGTGTGTATGTCCCTATGGGGGGGTCTGTGTGGTGTGTGTTTCTGTTGTGTGTGTCTCTTTGTGGTGTGTGTGTGTCCCTGTGGGGTGAGTGCATGTGTCCCTATAGGGTGTGTATGTGTGTGTGTCCCTGTGGGGGGGGGGTCTGTGTGGTGTGTGTGTCTGTGTTGTGTGTGTGTCCCTGTGGGGTGAGTGCATGTGTTGCTATAGGGTGTGTGTGTGTCCCCGTGGGGGTGTGTCTCTGTGTTGTGTGTGTCTCTTTGTGGTGTGTGTTTGTTCGGGTGTGTGGTGAGTATCCAATATTGGGGCTGCACTTTAGCAACTATACATTTGCTGTTACTCTTTGTGGGCGTGTGGTGTGTATACATGTCCCCGTGCGTGGTGAATATCTCATGTTGGGGCCCCACCTTAGTGACTATATGCTGGTATGTGCTGTTAGTCTTTGGCGCTATCATTAAGCCCCTCTCATTCACAACTGTCAACTGGTCACTGTTACTTTTTCCCCATTATGTAGATAGGGGCAAAATTGTTTGGTGAATTGGAATGTGCGGGGTTAAAATTTCGCCTCACAACATAGCCTATGATGCTCCCGGGGTCCAGACGTGTGATTGTGCAAAATTTTGTGGCTGTAGTTGCGACGGTGTAGATGCCAATCCCGGACATACATACATACATACATACATACACACACACATACATACACACACACATTCAGCTTTATATATTAGATATATAAATAGAAAAATCCCTCGCAAATCCCTACCATGCTGTCTCTCACCCCATTGACTGTCTCTCCCTCCTGTGTGCAGTCTCTCCCTCTTGTGCGCAGTCTCTCATCTCTCTGTGCCCATCACCTCTTGTGCGTTATCTCTCTTCTCACTGTGCATGTCTCTCCCCTTGTGTGGTCTCTCTTCTCTCTGTGCAGTCTCTCTCCCCTGTGAACTGTCTCTGCCTCTCTCTTACCTGTGCTTGATCACCTCCCTGTGTGCTGTGTCTCTACCCTACACCTGTCTCCCCCTGTGCCTGTCTCCTTCCTGTGCACTGTGTCCCCCATGCGCACCTGTCTCCCCCCCAGTGCTTGTCTCCCCCCTGGGTGTAATTTGTTCCTGACAGGGCCCCCTGAGCGCTGCCCCCCACCCCCAGGTGCCCCTGAGCGCTGCCTCCTTACCCCACCTCACCCTCGGGGGCCCCTGAGTGCTTCCCCCACACATCATCTTAGGGGGCCAATGAGAGATGCCCCCACACGTCATCTTAGGGGGCCACCGGGGGCCCCTGAGAGCTGCCCCCACATGTCATCCTAGTGGGCCCCTGACAGAGCTGCCCTCACACTCATCCTCGGGACCTTTGGGCCCCTGAGTGCTGCCCCCACATGTCATCCTAGGGGACCCCTGACTGCTGCCCCCACACGCCATCCTCGAGTGCCCCCTTATTGCTGCCTTGCTCCCCCTCTCTCCATTTTAACCTTACCGGCAGTCGCGCTGATCTCAGCCTATCATGGTTAGTGTAAGCTGCAGCCGGCGCCGCTCTATTTCCTGTAACTCCGCACACACACGAAATAGAGCTGCTGCTGCGTTACACTAGCCATGACAGGCTGAAATCAGCACAACTGCTGGTAAGGTTAGAATGGAGGGAGGGGGAGCATGGAGTCCCCAAGTATACAGTGCTTAGGGGCCCAGTGGGCCCTCCCCTAGTGTTCGGGCCCCAGCATTGGCTCGGGTGCGCCGGGTGCTGACGCCGGCCCTGCCTATGGGCATGGATTAGTCTTAAGTGGCCATCCGTGTGTGTCAGTTTTGTCATGGATCCGTTTGTGTCAGTTTTTCTCATGCACCCAGAATTGGAGATTGTTCCGATTTTGGGCTGCCTTGAAAATCACTGCCACCAATGGACAGACACGGATCCATAGCTGTCCGTGTCAAATAACAAGGATGTCTATGGAGAGTGGATCTGTACGGATCCATGAGAAAAAAACAGATCAGTGAAACGGTTCTGTTTTGCTGCACTGAGCACATATCTGTTTTGCTGTACGTAGACAGCTCCGCCCACCCCATCTCTGCTAACTGATGACGGATCTATTTAAAAAACAATCTGTGTTCATCAGTTGCCAACCGTTTGAACAGATCAGTGCCTGTCCATATGGTACTTGAAATTCAAGGAACCACACGGATGTGAAAATTATGAAGTGTGAAGGCAGCCTTAAGATCCCGTTACACGCTATGATATTGTTAAAGATATTGTTGCAACGTCACCGGTTTGGTGACGTTGCAGCGACGTCGAAACAACATCGTTTTGTGTGACATGTACCAACGACCAACGATAAGTTTGTTCATCGTTGGTGGTTGGTAAATGTCCCGGACCATTTTTTTATCATTTGTCTCCTGCTGGTCGGTCAGCATCGGCGTGTGTGACAGCTGGAGACTAACGATCATCGAACTCCCATTTCCGCACAGCACACGCTGGGAGTTAGTAACTAGGGTAAACATTGGGTAACCCGTTGTTTACCCTGGTTACCAGCATTCTCGCTGGTCCTGATCGCTGGTGAGTCTGCTTGTTTGACAGCTCACCAGTGATCAGAAAGCGATGTCCCAGTGACCCCCATCATTGGTCGGATCGCTGGGACATCATACTGTGTAACGGAGTCTTTAGACTCACATGCCAATAAAGTGGAGGTGGGGTACTTGTTGTGTCCCACGAATGGGAACAACCTGTAATGCCTACTCTTGCATTGTATATATTTTCTCCAATCAGGAAATTTCTGTTGTTTGCTAGGTAGTCTTATGAAGTTTGTCCCTGTCCTCTTCCCTTAGTTGTGTCTGTACAGGATGTCCCTCCCTTCTGTCTGCAGAAGCCATTACTGAAGACACATGTGTATATCCCCTGTATAGATTTTACCTTTTTACCTATCGTTTATTGTGACTAATACAAGATACGGAAGAAAACTACAGCGTTTCTCCTGTCTTACTACAGCTGCAATGGCGATCGAGTTGAAAACTGTCTGTTGCCCCTGATAGGGTAAGTACTGAGCATACAGTTATCTATGGGACTGGTAATTACAGCGCTTAGATTTACAGCCATCAGATGGGGACAGAACAGTAAAAAGGATTAGCTGTGACTGGGAATTGCATACAACTCACGATCAGTACAAGAACCTGTTACCAGGAGCAGTATACTGCATGCAATCCAGAGACAAGATTGCCTAAATAAGACTGATAACAAGCCACAGCATAACTGTACAGCAGTCTACATGAGCCTGCAAACAGACATAAGCTCAGAGAGAGGATAACTCGTCACTAAGAACGTATACAGGTTATAAATCCTGCCTGAGAAGTGATCCTCTATAAACTATCGTCAGGCTGCAGTTAATATACCTTCAATACAGCCTGCATAGATTTTATAAGCACAGAACTGATACTTTGTCATCGGTCTTCCTGACCACCAGGAGCAGAATGCCCCCTTGCAATCCTATGCACAATTGTTGAGATACAAAACTCTCATTCACTGCCCATCCTGAATCAACAAGGAGAAATGATGGACTCTCAGTCTACTCATAGTGAAAGACCTAAACGGTTAATCAAACCAACATGGAGAGTTAAAGAGAACTTAGAAACAGCCAGAAGTGAACAGCTTATCCACATAACACTTGGCAAAGAGTGATAAAACAAGTCACTGTGTTATCTGTGCCAAGCGCACATGAGCTACCACCAGAGGGAGCCCTAGCACAACTGTACTCCGCATACCAGTCTTACAAGGACACTTGCAAAAAATACATATTTACCTTGCTGAAAATAAATACGCCCGAGTCTCTAAAGGAACTCCAGGAATTCCAACAGCTCGATGCCAAATGAGACTGCACTGTGCACGACATTGTGAACCAGACCAAAGCAAAAATAGCACAGATGTCAGAAGTGGCATCTCACAAATCCAGGTCTGTTAAGAGCTCAAGGCACTCACTCAAATCGGGCTCATCAAGGTGCTCAACCCTCAGCGAGCAGCTTATAAAGGCTAGTGCTGAAGCAGAAACAACAAAAGTACTAGCTGTCTTCGCCCAGAAGAAAGCAGTCATGGAAGCAAGAAAAGAAGGCGGAGGCGGAAGCCGAGTCTGTGCGAAAGAAGGCGGAGGTGGAAGCCAAGTCTGCGCGAAATAAGGCGGAGGCGGAAGCCGAGTCTGCGCTTGGTCACAGATATCTGTGTGTGTAAAGCAGCCCTTAAAGGGCTGTTGCACGGATCAATATTGCTTGCACGATCGCTGCTGCATGTGACGTTGCAGCGATATTGATGCGTGTGACAGGGCACATCAACCAGCGATAAATCGCTGGTTGATGATCGCCAGGTTTTAGAACCTGCTCTAAAACTTGGCGATGGTCGCCCGGTGGACACACTGCATGTGACATCGGAAGACACGATCAGCCAGCTCCCAGCGCCTCTCAGGAAGCGCTGGGAGCTGGTATCCAGGGTAAACTGCGGTTAACTAGGCTCGCGCTGCCTAGATACCCGCAGTTTACCCTGGATACCAGCCTGCAGACATCGTGGAAATGATATTTAAATCACTGCAACCAGAGATATTTAAATCATTTCCACGATGTCGCTGGTAAAATGATCGCTGGTGAGTCTGCCTGTATGACAGCTCACCAGCGATCATCCGTCTATGTCGTCAGTGATCAGATTGCTGACGACATTGACGCGTGTGACGGCTCCATTAGGCCCACTTTACACACACCAACTTATCTGTCCAACTTCTGAACAACTTACTGGTTGCAGTGAAATCATGGACACATTGTTCCATTTGTACACAGCCGCAAAATGGAGCAATGTGTCCATGATTTCACTGCAACCAGTAAGTTGTTCAGAAGTTGGACAGATAAGTTGGTGTGTGTAAAGTGGCCATTAGACCTTTCCTCTGAGTATGCCACTCCCGGTTTTGATTGTTCCACTCCTGGCTTTTTTTGAGCTTGTGCGTAAATATATGCAGCAAAAAAAGCAGTGTGTGAATGAGGCCTAACTCACCTGAACTCAACCCTATTAAGGACCTCTGGGCCCCTTAAATGGTAGATTTACGGTGTAGGAAAACAGTACACCTCTCTGAACACTGTGCGGAACAGTGTGATTTTTACTACCCAAAAAGTTGATTGTCAACAGATAGGGATGGGCGAATCTACTCGCTAGGACTCGTTACTCGGCGAGTAGTAAGGGACTCGCAGGCCTCGGTACTCTGTGAGTTTCCCAGCGTTTACTCGCACGAGTCCAATGCAAATCATTGGCAAACGCTGACAAAACTAGGATTGCCATTGTTTGCATTAGACTCGGCTACTGTGCCAGTGATAGCAGGGAAACTCGCAAATAACTGCTGTTACATTGCGAGCCGAGTCCAGCTGTCTTCTCTGTGCAGCTCCAGGGTCCTAGAGCCCGCCTGCTCACAGAGATGATGTAGCAGTGCTGAGATTGTTCTCAGTCTGCTCATTCCCTGTGCATAGACATCTATATCTATGCACAGGGGATGTAGCAGAGAGGACATCGCGTTTTGGACTACGTCGGACGGAAGAGGATTTTTTTAATTAAAGATGGAGTCCCTAATGGCTTTTTTTTTATTTCAAATAAAAAATTTTCTCTGTGTTTTTTTAACCCTTTATTGGAGATTCTTAGTGGCTGGGTCAAACGTGGCCTGACATTAGGAATCTCGGGCTTAATACCAGCTTGTATAACAAAGCTGGTATTAACCCCTTTATTACCCAGCGTGCCACCGCCACCAGGGCCGCTGGAAGAGCGGGGTTCAGCGCCAAAGGATGGCGCTTCAATGAACGTGCCATCTTCTGGGGCGGCTGCGGGCTGCAATTTGCAGCGGGGGGTGCCCAGAAAGCTTGGGCATCCCTGCGCTGCGGATTCCAGCCCCCAGCTGCTTAGCTGTACCTGGCTAGACATAGAAATTGCGCGGAGCCCCACGCATTTTTTTTTTATTATTTCATGAATTTCAGAGTCTCAGAGTCAGAGTCTCAGAGTCAGAGTCTCAGAGTCAGAGTCTCAGAGTCAGAGTCAGAATCTCAGAGAGTCAGAGTCAGAATCTCAGAGAGTCAGAGTCAGAATCTCAGAGAGTCAGAATCTCAGAATCTCAGAGTCTCAGAATCTCAGAGTCTCAGAGTCTCAGAGAGTCAGAGTCAGAATCTCAGAGTCTCAGAGAGTCAGAGTCAGAATCTCAGAGAGTCAGAGTCAGAATCTCAGAGAGTCAGAGTCAGAATCTCAGAGAGTCAGAGTCAGAATCTCAGAGAGTCAGAGTCAGAATCTCAGAATCTCAGAGTCTCAGAATCTCAGAGTCTCAGAGTCTCAGAGAGTCAGAGTCAGAATCTCAGAGAGTCAGAGTCAGAATCTCAGAGAGTCAGAGTCAGAATCTCAGAGAGTCAGAGTTAGAGTCAGAATCTCAGAGAGTCAGAGTCAGAGTCAGAATCTCAGAGAGTCAGAGTCAGAATCTCAGAGAGTCAGAGTCAGAGTCAGAATCTCAGAGAGTCAGAGTCAGAATCTCAGATAGTCAGAGTCAGAATCTCAGAGAGTCAGAGTCAGAATCTCAGAGAGTCAGAATCTCAGAGTCTCAAAGAGTCAGAGTCAGAATCTCAGAGAGTCAGAGTCAGAGTCAGAATCTCAGAGAGTCAGAGTCAGAATCTCAGAGAGTCAGAGTCAGAGTCAGAATCTCAGAGTCAGAGTCAGAATCTCAGAGTCTCAGAGTCAGAGTCAGAATCTCAGAGTCTCAGAGTCAGAGTCAGAATCTCAGAGTCTCAGAGTCAGAGTCAGAATCTCAGAGAGTCAGAGTCAGAGTCAGAATCTCAGAGTCTCAGAATCTCAGAGTCTCAGAGTCAGAGTCAGAATCTCAGAGAGTCAGAGTCAGAATCTCAGAGAGTCAGAGTCAGAATCTCAGAGAGTCAGAGTCAGAATCTCAGAATCTCAGAGTCTCAGAATCTTAGAGTCTCAGAGTCAGAGTCAGAATCTCAGAGTCTCAGAGGGTCAGAGTCAGAGTCAGAATCTCAGAGAGTCAGAGTCAGAATCTCAGAATCTCAGAGTCTCAGAATCTCAGAGTCTCAGAGTCTCAGAGAGTCAGAGTCAGAGTCAGAATCTCAGAGTCTCAGAGAGTCAGAGTCAGAATCTCAGAGAGTCAGAGTCAGAATCTCAGAGAGTCAGAGTCAGAATCTCAGAGAGTCAGAGTCAGAGTCAGAATCTCAGAGTCAGAGTCAGAATCTCAGTCTCAGAGTCAGAATCTCAGAATTTCATGAAATAATTAAAAAAAAAGGCGTGGGGCTCCGCGCAATTTCTATTTCTAGCCAGGTACAGCTAAGCAGCTGGGGGCTGGAATCCACAGCGCAGGGATGCCCAAGCTTTCTGGGCACCCCCCGCTGCAAATTGCAGCCCGCAGCCGCCCCAGAAGATGGCGCGTTCATTGAAGCGCCATCCTCTGGCGCTGAACCCCGCTCTTCCAGCGGCCCTGGTGCTTCATTTGCGCTTCCGTGTGTTTTTACCGCAAAAATGCATCAAAACGTTCCCATTGATTTTAATGGAAATGCATGCAAAAACGCATGTAAAAACGCATGTGCAAAACGCATGCGTTTTTGCAAACGCTGCCCAAAACGTTGTTTGTCACATTTTGGGCTGCATTTGCAAACGCACATGCGTTTTTACATGTGTTTTTGCATGCGTTTCCATTTAAATCAATGGAAACAAAAAAACGCATGCGTTTTGATGCGCTTTTGCAGTAAAAACGCATGGAAACGCAAATGAAGCAAAACGCAGAAAGCATTAGATGTGAAAGGGGCCTAACAGACTCCATGGCTAATGACTGTTATTAAAAAGAATGTCAGAAATGTGTTTTTGAACATTTTGAGTTGTTTTTTATTCTCTCTTTTACAGTCAAAAATAAACAATTGGGAAGGGAAAACATTAACATTTTTAATTTAGTTGCTTAATAATTTTGTGTGTCCAAAATTAATTTAAAAAAAAAAGATTCGGCCCTCACACCCGGGAAGTGTTATACTTATGGCCGGCTGTATGTGGGCGGAGAGCTGAACTGCCCAATCAGTGATCTCCATTGAGGTTCAGATCAAGCAACAGGGTCACGAACAGTGCACTAGAAACAGTGGCGTAACTACCAGCATAGCAGACATAGCGGTCGCTTTGGGGCCCGGCGCTTCTGGGGGGCCCGGACCCAGCGCCGCTACGCTGCTATACCGGCAGCTGCCTGCGATACCTGTTGTGTGGCCGTCAGATGGGGGGTGGGGGCCCGGCGGGGAGCGCACGCGCCCGACGGGGCCCCCCGGCGAGGTGGATGCAGCTCCTCCCATTCAAAGCGGCCGCAGGCGCCGGCCGCACACAGATCAAAGGGGCTGCCGCCGCCAGACTGTAGCCTGCTCTGCTGCCTGCCTGTGTGTCATCTGCGGAGTTGGTCTCCGCCTGGCCGGCCTGTTACCTCCTTACTAACCGGCCGGTGACCGGTCACAGCACAGCCGCACAGGACAAGCAGGAAGGAGCTTCACTGAGCCCGGGGAGAGGGTGAGAGGCGCAAATATTATCACTATTGTACAGTCAGTGAACAGTGGCAGCATGGGGAGGCCTTACTGTGAGGGGGGGCCTTTATACCCTGTGGTGGCTGGGACTCTGGGAGCTACCCTGGGCTGGGACTCTGGGAGCAGTGGGAGCTGTATACCCTGTCTGTGCTGGGAGCAGTGGGGGCTGTATACCCTGTCTGTGCTGGGAGCAGTGGGGGCTGTATACCCTGTCTGTGCTGGGAGCAGTGGGAGCTGTATACCCTCTCTGTGCTGGGAGCAGTGGGAGCTGTATACCCTGTCTGTGCTGGGAGCAGTGGGAGCTGTATACCCTGTCTGTGCTGGGAGCTGTATACCCTGTGTGTGCCGGGACTCTGGGAGCTGTATACCTTGTGTGTGCCGGGACTCTGGGAGCTGTATACCTTGTGTGTGCCGGGACTCTGGGAGCTGTATACCCTGTGCTAGGACTCTGGGAGCTGTATACCCTGTGCTGGGAAACTGGGAGCTGTATACCCTGTGCTGGGAGCTGTATACCCTGTGCTGGGAGCTGTATACCCTGTGCTGGGAGCTGTATACCCTGTATACCACCACTGGGGCCTGTATATACCACCACTGGGGCCTGTATATACCACCACTGGGGCTGCTGTATATACTGCTGGGGCCTGTATATACCACTGCGGAGGCCTGTATATACCACTACGGAGGCCTGTATATACCACTGCGGAGGTCTGTATATACCACTGCGGAGGCTACTGTATACCACTGGGGCTGCTGTATATACTGCTGGGGCCTGTATACTACCACTGGGGAGGCTGCTGTATACTACCACTGGGGAGGCTGCTGTATACTACCACTGGGGAGGCTGCTGTATACTACCACTGGGGAGGCTGCTGTATACTACCACTGGGGAGGCTGCTGTATACTACCACTGGGGAGGCTGCTGTATACTACCACTGGGGAGGCTGCTGTATACTACCACTGGGGAGGCTGCTGTATACTACCACTGGGGAGGCCTGTATACCACTGGGGGGCCTGTATACCACTGGGGGGCCTGTATACCACACTGCTGGGGGCTGTATACCTGTGCTGGGGTCCACCCTCGGCTTATACACGAGTCAATAGGTTTTCCCAGATTTTGGGGGCAAAAGTAGGGGGGTCGGCTTATACACGGGTCGGCTTATACACGAGTATATACGGTAAACTGGGTGGCGTCAGACTGTTAACACCGATTCGGTAAGGGTGTGTGTCTGGAAGGGGGCGTGTCATTGGGGGCGTGTCTTGGAGGGGGCCCCGTTCAAAAGTTTGCTATGGGGCCCTGACAGTTCTAGTTACGCCCCTGACTAGAAAGTTCAGATGCACCGATCGAACCAGAATGTTAAAAGATTCGCTCATCTCTAAGCAGGAGATCTCTTTAGACAGGATGAGAGGCCTCTGATAGAGGAAGCAATAGCTGGAGTTTTTCCTTTTGAAGAGAGCAAAGCAGTGTAAGGAGTCTTATAAGCTGTGCAATTAAAGAGGTAAAGTTTAATTGACACAATGAAAAAATGACCGCGGTTTTTTTCACGGCCGCACCTGCCGCAAGTGCCAAAACCGCACTTGCCGCACCTGCCGCAAGCCCGCATATACATTGTATGAGGCTTGCCGCAAGTGTGCCGCAAGTGCAGCCGTTATACAGTAATCGCGGCAGTTGTGGTTTTTTCACCGCAACTGCCGCGATTTAAAAAAAACGCTGATGTGAAAGCAGCCTTAGCGTTTTCAAAAATTCAAAATGCATGCGTTTTTGCCAACACTGCACAAAACGTCGGGAAATGCGTCTAGCGCGGCGTTTGCAAAAACGCATGCGTTTTGCATTTTTGAAAATGCTCATGCGTTTTTGCATGTGTTTTTACATGCATTTCTATTAAAATCAATGGGACCAAAAACGCTAGCGTTTTTATATGTTTTTAGCAGTAAAAACGCCTAGAAACGCTAATTAAGCAAAACACACACCATCCTTAGATGTGAAAACACCCTTCTACATGCAAATCTCATAGAAAACATTGATGCAAATTTGCTATTGGTGTTAGAAAAATGAGCAATAGAGTATCTGCAGAGGTAAATTGTATTTAAAAATAAATGTCCATCTTTTAACATGTCACTTGAATTCCAAAATTACTCATTCATCATAAAATTTAAATATACATTATTGGCAGTAAGTTAATATCTCCATCCTTTTCAAAGCATGCAGAATACATCAAAGTGGATGTCCCACATACACATCAACATACTTAATGGTGTCCTAGCAGCTAGCATCTTAGAATGTTGAAAGTAACTCGGAGCATTTACAATAGAGGAAGTGTGACAATGATGTATTCTGGAAGATAAGAACACCACTTTTGTTAGGCAGAAACAATTGTATGCCGATTAATACTGTCATACAACAATTATTCAAGACCTTTGACATATCATATTTTCATGCTGTAAATAGCTCTAGGCGCCAGAGATGTGCATCCTGGAGAAAACGCTGCGCCTAAACTTGAAGGGTGTGAAATTGACATGATTAATAATTATAGTTATTAGCACATGTGCCAGCTGCTCATGTATGGTTAGTCTTGATTTATGGTGCTGTAACTGGCCATATCCGCTTCATAAAAAGCCTCAGTGACACAACTGTGGCAGAATGTGTCCTTCCCATTAAAGTAACTTTATTCCAGAAAGAGGGTAAAACATGTTCTGTAACGAGAAGATACCTCAGTGGGATGGAGAGGCCTTTGTTTCTTTGCTTGTTGTACTGACTGCTTGAAAATGTCTTCTTGGAACAGCCGGTGAAAGTCTTTGATGTTTTCAGATAGTCCCTTTCCCAGTTACCAGAGAGCAAGAGATCATTTTTTATTGGTAATGCCACCACAACAGAGAACAGAGAATAAAAAGAACCTGTGGGTATATGAACTTTACTGTCCTAGGTTACGTAACATGACTTGGTAATTTAACATTTCAGATGATGATTAACAATGGATTTTACTCTATTCCTTATGGTGGCTAATATGAATTAGATTTTAAATCCTTCAATTTCTAGAACAATAACATGTCTTCAAACCTCTTATATAATATTTAGCAGCTTTTCGAAGTGTTGTCCACTTTCAAGAATCTATACCCTGAACTTTGTAAAATACTTAAAGAAAGAAACTAAATAAATAATCACCCTCCCTGGCTTCAGCACACTGCTCCAGCAGCGGTGAGTTCACATTAAAAGTGCACATCACTACTCTAGTCAGTCAATTAGCTCAGCAGCTTATGTAGTTCAGCAGCATAGCAAGCCAACACATCAACCTCAGCACATTAAACCTAGTCATAGCCGCTGAGCTCAGTGCGCTCATTATCTAAAATGGTGAGCTGTGCTTTTGATGTGACATCATAGCTATAGCACTAACTGTAATTTCCTTAACATGTACCGTATATTATAGAGATTGTATATATCACCCATGTTATTACAACCACTGATTCTTGTTCTTTTATCTTTTATTTGTATATAATGAACCAGTCTGCAGAACCCCTGATGAAAACCTGGGATTGGGTTGAAACGTCGGATATAAGACTACATTGTCGTGAAAGAGACATTTTACAACTGTATGAGATATTAGATCACTGGTTTTCACCAATAAAAGGACATAACAATTTTTTTCGTTCTTCATTTACCTCATTGAGTGCTAGGTCATTTATATTGATACTTACGGTTTTTGCACCTGAGCAGCTCACAATAGGTGGTTGAGCCAGATCTATTCCTAATATATTGCGATTTTTTATGATCTGTGCCCCTACCGTGATATTATACTTTTCCTGATGTCCTTCACTTCTTTCTCATACAATGAAGATGAGACAGCAGCACTCCTTTCTGGAATCAACCAAACAAGTTTCTTAGCAACATCCGCAGAAGAGATTAAAACAAGGGACTACGAAAAGGAGAAGAAGAGACTGGTTGCATTAGGTCTTCACCTAACAACTCTTGCTGAATATCACAGGGTCAAAAGGATACCCAGGGGAATACGGGTACAACTACACACCACGCTCTTCGCAGAAAATCTGGGGTTTTGCTATAAGTTTAAAGCAATTATCAATAAATGTTCTATGGACCTGATCCTTTTGACTATTGAATATCTTCAGAAAGAAATTTCAGCACTGGAAGAAAAGATCGTGACAATCGAAGAACAACTGGCAAATACTACGCCACCAGAACAGTACGAGGGTCTAAAAAAGAAAACCACAGAAATCCTCGTAACATATTGAAAGAATCTACAGGAGAGAAAAAAAGTCAAGTTACGTAGAGATCAAGAAGACTACTAAGTGCAACAAGTGTATAGATGGTGTCCTGGCTACGTCACACCGGGTCTAAGATATTATTCCTCATCTGGCAGCAAAGGGAAACCAGGTGCACCACGGCCCAAACGTTTTTTAGGTCAACGAGCCCCAAGACTTGGAAAACGCGGCGGGGCAGGAGAAGGCCAATTTCCTCAGCCACCTGCACCACCTTACCTTCCTCCACCTTCACTACCTCCTCACCAAGAAGGCGACAGAATGGTACTTCAGTCATAGGGGGACAACTAACCTCATCTATAACATCTCATCACATATCCTCTCATCAGCAGAGTTCACGGTTCTACAAAAGGGACTCTCCTTCTCTCCAACCCCGACATTCGATATATTCACCTTGGACCAGGAACTCAGGAGGTGCTATAGGAACCTAAGACTGAAAGTCTATTTTATGCCCAGTGAAGACAACACAACCCATCACTGACATGACCCCGACACAATTTCTGTAAGGCAACTCGACCTGCGGATTCCTTCTAAAATGAATCCATCTAAACATTATCACCCAGGAGAGACATTTATCTCCCTGGTTGATAAAAATATCATGAAGATCAACCAAGACATTGATGGGGGATATTTTCCTCTTAAAGTGAATATATCCTCTGAGGAGAAACAAGCTATAGACTCCCTTTCTCAACAACACCAGTTTTAATGATTAAACCTGCTGACAAAGGGGGCACAATAGTAGTTATGAATAGCAGCTACTATATTGAAGAAATTGGGGACAATTTAGGGATTAAGAGACATATACACAGATGCCTAACAACCCCACATTCACTATCAGGTCAGAGATCAAAGAGTGTGTACAGCAACACCTTCAAAGTGGTACTGTAGACCAAAAACTGGCAGATTACCTGATTCATCTCAATCCGGTAACCATGGTTTTCTATACCCAAAATTCACAAGGAACTGTACCACCCACCGGGACGTCCAATTGTGGCGTTCACAGACTCACTACTCTCACCCATTGCAAAAACAGCAGAAAGAATTCACACTCCACCTGTTCCTAGAATAACATCCTACATTTAAGGACACAACAGATTTTCTAAGACACATCAATGAACTAGGCAGTATCCCTATTGGATCAAGCCTGGTTACCCTTGATGTAAACAGCTTGTATACTGGCATAGACCATGGACTCCAATGTGGCGCCCCCCCTATGCAAATATTTTCATGGCACACTTTGAGGTAGAGTACGTCTATAGTCACAGGATTGCTCAGACCAATATATTTTCATGGAAACGATATATCGATGATATTTTTGTGATACGGAGGGGTGACGACAGGGATCTGTCACTTTTTCATACGTATTTCCACAAGTAACCTTCACCCTACATCAACATCCGACTAAAATCAATTTTCTGGACGTGATGCTCATAGCTAAAGACCAGAGTGAACTTAGCACAAATCTGTTTGTCAAACCCACAGACAAAAACTCCCTCTTACGTTACTCCAGTTGCCATCCCAAACATGTAAAGAAATCCCTTCCCAAATCACAACTACTGAGAGTGAAACGCATTGTATCTGATCCAGCTCTACAGCAGGTCCGACACAAAGAAATGAGTGAGAAATTCATTGAAAGAGGATATCCCCATTCAGTTGTCTCTAACCCTGTTGAAAGTTCCACCAAATGACCATGTACTGAAAGGATGGCTTTTGTCAACACTTATCATCCTTACGAGACACTGATACAAAATGCCATCAGACAGCACTGGCCTCTATTAGGACAATCTTATCCTAACATAAGAGTTCCGGGAACCAATTGTCACGCTTGGGAGGTGAGGAAATTAGGTAACTTGATGGTGTGATGAGCAAAGGGGGTCAGGAGAGCCTAATCTGACCCTGATGCTGGGGTCCCTAGCTTTCCCTGATCTCAGAGGTACCTCTGATGGTGAGGAGTTCTGAGCCACCACCCTGAACCCTAAACTCCTGATTACCTTTAGGCTGAGGGCCCCTACCTCCACCCATGGGTCAGGGATCACAGCTTCTCCCACGGCAATAGAACTCCAGGAGAGGCTTCAGCACAGCATCTAGTATGTCTTCTCAGCTCAATGACCAAGAGCCAACTAACTCTATAAACAGCGTCTGGCAGAGGAGAGGGAAAGCTATTTAAAGCCAGGGGGAGGGGATTCCAGGTGTGTCACACTTCAACCACTCAACCAGCAGCTGAACATAATAGTGAATGCAGCTCTGGAGCACAACACAGGAGTCAGGACCTTCACACCAATCCTTCATGCACCACTTAAAGGAAAACAACACATACTGCAACATTCAGCTATGTCAGCGAAAACTAAGCACGTGACAGTAATACTATTATGCCATAAAAAAACCTTCAAATTTACGCAATAAATTGGTAAGAGCAGACATTGGGAGTCTCAAACCAGACAGTAGACAAACAACACTGTCTACACCACACATGGGCAATTTCCCATGTTTGTGGTGTCAGCAATGTAGTCACTTTATGAAGGGTAGCATGTTTATACATCCTATGACCAGTAAAACATAAACAGTTCCCCATGAAAGGGTTTTTTCCTGTGAATCATTATTTGTGATCTACCTGATTAAATGTCCGTATGGTCTCGGATATGTTGGGGAGACAACCCAGCATATCCGGGATCGCATATCGAAACATAAGTCCACCATCAGATGCAAGCAAACATTGCTACGCATCCCAAACCACTTCATCAATCACAACCACAATATTGCCCAACTGAGATTCCAAGTGATCAGTCATGTACCCATGGGAAGAAGGGGAGGGGACAGAATCTAGAAACTCAAGGGACGCAAAGCGTTCTGGATTTACACACGAAGAACACCTGAACCCCACGGTCTTAACCGTAAATATGAGATTCACCTCTGATCATTATTCTATGATCCTGACTGCATCCCTGTAACTGCATTATTGTTAATGACATAATATGTGCTTTGAGGTACCAGATTTATACCTTTAATCTGTCCTGAGTCTAATGTGTCATGATGCTTTGTCTGGAATTTGTTATTCTATAATACTAATCCTGATATTAACCTTTGTTCTCTCTTTTTCCTTACAGACCTTTCCCACCTCATAGAAATCCTATTCTGCACTGAATCACACCAATTGATAGTGGTGTCCACACTTCTTTCACACAAATCCTGTATCCTTTTATAGTACCTAGCTATGTGAGTGCTATTTGACATTCCCCTGCACTTTGCGGTTCACTTTTCCTCCACTGGATCTCTACGCATGCGCACTAGCGGTCTTTCCCACGATACGCGTGGTGTGCATGTGCCAGCGTGCGTTCCAAACACCGGATTGTGCTTTCCACCAAACCGGATGCAGGAAGCCGGTGTGCCCACAGAGCGGCTATTTAATCCTGCACCGCCATTACTACAGTGCCACACCACTAATGAACCTCTTAGCCTGCACAGGTAAACCACAGGACTCTGTGTCCTGCATCACCTTGAGGGAGCACCAGTCTAGATGAATATTAATGGCACCTTTGCATTTTAGGTCTTTGCCTATACCTGCTTTCCTAGTTCTACCTTATCCTACAGGTAATGAAAAACGTTTTATACCCTGAGCTGTCTGATTTCTTGATTTACCTGAGATCATATACACAATCCTTGATGTTTAACCCTTTTCTCTCCTCATAGTGAGACTTGTACTTGCCTTATAACAAGCTCGCCAGTGAGTGGCCATATTTCCCTGTTCCTATTTTACAACAGGTATTCCATACCTTTGAGTCTAGTCTTCTTGAAAGCTAATATTTTTAGCTTTGACACCTGTTCTCACTCTTGGCTTTATAACAGGCTAATCTACATATCACTGCACCAAGAGGTGATCATCCATTCATCCCACTAGGAGATCAGACAACAACTTTTGATATATATCATCCTTTACCTGTATATCTGGAATAATATTTCACAAACTGACACACCCCCTGTAACCAGTGGTGGATTAGGTGGATCATGGGCCCAGGGCAGTTCATAAAACCTGCCCCCCCCCCCCCCCAGTGGCGTAGCAACTGTTTGTGGCGCCCGGGGCGGTCGAAAAATTTGATAATCTGGGGGTCAGGGGGGTACCGCTAGTGGGTTAGGAGCCTCTTAAGAGTACCTGTTAATCAGGGTCAAATTCAATGGTGATCAGCTGCTGTAGGACGCGCGCTTGCGGCCTCCGGGATCCGCAATGGCCGCTGGCGCTTAGTTATGATGTCATGCTGTAATGCCGTAAAGTGCGGGCAGCGACATCACCACAGGTCCTACCACCGATCACCACGGTGTCCCTATTATAGTCATTATATTGTTATCTGGGACAATGATGTTAACAATTCCCCAATAGAACACGCTGGGATATACAGTATATAGCACCAAAGATAAAAGAATGGAGTAAATCAAACACAGAATACAAAACGATCTAACTGTAAATTAATGAGAATAAACAGTAATATACACATAGGAAACTGTGCACGGAGGAAGATAGTAATATACAGGTCAACACATAGTACAGAGAGCAGAGGATGGCAATATACAGGTGTACACCTAGTACACGGCTTGCACACACACACACACACAGAGGCACGGCTCACACACACACACACAGAGGCACAGCTCGCACACACACACAAAGGCACAGCTCGCACACACACACAGAGGCACAGCTCGCACACACACAGAGGCACAGCTCGCACACACACACAGAGGCACAGCTCGCACACACACACACACACACAGAGGCACAGCTCACACACACACAGAGGCACAGCTCGCACACACACACACACACAGAGGCACAGCTCACACACACACACACAGAGGCACAGCTCGCACACACACACACAGAGGCACAGCTCGCACACACACACACACAGAGGCACAGCTCGCACACACACACACACAGAGGCACAGCTCGCACACACACACACAGAGGCACAGCTCACACACACAGAGGCACAGCTCGCACATACACACACAAAGGCACGGCTTGCACACACACACACACACACAGAGGCACAGCTTGCACACACACACACAGTGGCACGGCTTGCACACATAGAGGCACGGATTGCACACACACACAACTCACACACACATTCTACAGATTCCTCCTCACTCAGGTATCACAATGCAGGAGGACGGCTTGTTTACATGGGCAGCTTCACCTGCTCACAGCAGCTGGGTCCCACTCCCAGTCCCTCCCCCACTCACTGCAAAGCAGGAGATCAGTCACCTTGTGACAGGAGCTGCTCCTCCAGGGATTCTCCTCCAGCACAGGTAGCCACCTCTGCTCTTCTTTGCTGGCTCTCACTGCTTTCCTTCATTCAGACTACTGGCCAGTCAGCACCCCCTCTCTCCTCTGCTCTCCTCTCAGCTCACCTTCAAGCTCTTCCCTCCGCTCCTCCGCTCCCCCGCTCTCCTCGCAGCTCCCCTCATCTGCTCCAGTCTCCCCCAGCATGTGTCCTGCGCTCTGCACGGCGGGGCACTCACTGATGACATCACCTCCCTCTCCGTGCAGAGCAGAGCTGCAGGGGGAGGGAAATTTAAAAGCAGACAGCAGCCAGCATGCTGCATTGCTTCAGTATATAGCGCGGGACGGCGGCCGCAGATCCTATGGCAGTAGCTGCCACATTGTCGCCCCCACACATGTGCCGCCAGGGGCGGAACGTCCCCCCCCGCCCCCCCCCCCCACGCTACGCCACTGAAGGCGAACAGGCGGCCAGTCCCCTGGGCCCCCCAGGAAGCTTTGGGCCGGGGCGACCGCACCTATCGCCCCAATGTAGATCCGCCATTGCCTGTAACATATACTATAAGGGCCCAAGCCATACAGCGGGTTCACATAACATGAAGCCAGAATAGTCTTCTTTTTTATCTCATTCATCTATCTTTAATGTATACTGTTTAAATGAAAACACTCACTGTTTTAGAATTGAACCTGAATTCTTGATAGGAGATGCTGCGTTAATAGTCCCTCTAACTGTAATTTCCTTAAAATGCATATTTTAGAGATTGTATATATCACCCATGTTGTTACAACCACTGATTCTTGTTCTTTCATGTTTTATTTGTACATAATGAACCAGTCTGCAGAACCCCTGGTGAAAACCTGGGATTGGGTTGAAACATCGGGTATAAGACTACATTGTTGTGAAAGAGACATTTTACAACTGTATGAGATATTAAATCACTGAATTTCACCAATAAAAAGACATAAAAATAATTTTTTCGTTCTTCATTTACCTCATTGAGTGCCGGGTCATTTATATTGATAGTTATAGCCAAAACACTGAGACTAGAGCAGTTTTGAGGAGATGGAACTGGACTTAGGAAAGTTAGTTTAGGAGTTTTACAAAGTTTTGGGTCCACTTTCAACTGTTTACAGTAAGTGATAGTGTACTACACTTCTCCTTGTTGCACTGAGCATCCCTAAATTTCATTCTTTCATTGCTTAAAAACCCTGCTGTTCTGTTCGGGTCATTTTGACCCGTAGACTATTTTTGTGGCCCTGTAGATATTTTTTTATAGGTTTCTACAACTTGAGGTTACTTCACTTTTCCTCATTTGGGGGGACCTATCTATGAGTATTTTTTTTTGTGTTTACTTTCAGCTACACGCCGATTTGTACACTTGTCGTGTTCGGGTCATAGTGACCCGGCATCATTTTTTACAGCTGTGAGGCCATATTTTTTTTAGTGAAATAAAGGAGTTATAACCTCAGTTGGGTCTATTTATTGCATTTACTATTGTATATCAATTTATTTATTTCCTAAATTATTTCAATGGTGTCGTACACACGATCTGCCGGGTGTATGCATTAAAATCTGCGCACCAAAAAATGGCTTTATATTGATTATTTTTGATGCGCAGTCGATACTAAAATGTAGAGCGCATCCAGAGAGATCACTAGGTGTGCACTACATGTGTATATTCTGCGCAGAACGGACTGCGCAGAACGCGCTGTGTAAGAGGGCCTTATTTTTTAAAGCTGGGCTCTAAATACCTCCAAAAGATTTTTTTTTGCTAAGTACGTCTGTTGCGTATGTTCCAAAAAAAAATAAACAAGTAATACTAATGAGTACGAACCACCATAATAATGCAGTAAGTACCCTGGAAGATAAAAAACCTAACATGATCTTGAACTATAACGCAACCAAAGGTGGTGTAGACACATTAGATCAGTTCATTAGTACATATACCTGCAAAAGAAAAACAAATCAGTGGCCTTTGATTCTGTTTTACAACATTCTGGATTTGTCGGCATACAATGCATTTGTGTTGTGGAGGGAAATCAACCCGAATTGGAATACAAACAAACTCCATAAACGAAGACTCTTTATTGAGCAACTTGGAAAAGCACTGGTTAGGCTGTATATTGAGGAAAGAAAGGTAACACCCAGAATGGAAGGAGCAGCAGGCCTTGTTACATAGCATCCAGCAACATGCTCAGGAAAGTGAAACCATGACCTCCACAACCACTTCTACCCCATGGGCTCTACCAGCGGAGCTTCAAGAATAAAAAGAAAAAGGTGCAGCTATTGCCCTTATTCTTGGGATAATTAAAGAAGTATTACATGTTCTGGATGCCAAAAATTCTTATGCAAAGCCAATGTTTATTGTTCTTCATGCAAGAATACATAAAGTAATATTACCATGTGAATATGTTCAAATTGAAGTGTTTATTATCTGTAATCTTTTTCACAAAATGTTTGATTTGCTTGTTTCTGTTTTTTTTTTTTACCACATATGTGTAGTTTGCTATTTTTCGTTTTGCTTATTACTAAGTATTTTCTGAATAAAAAAAAAAAAGATTTCAATTTCATTTTTCTTTTTATTATTTCCGAACATGTTCCCATACAGTCTAGAAAGCAAAAGATAAAAAAATAATTGAGTTAGAGTATCTAAAATCAAGATTAAATAAACCGGGTCATAGTGACCCAGGAGAAATACAAGTGTATAGTACATGGGAACAGAACAGCAGGGTTTTAAGAGACCATTGGAAAACAATTACTATAACAATATGTTTTTGGAATATGGATAGAATAATTAATTAATCTTGTATGTCTTTTCATTTTCATAAATTTGGGCTTACAAAGTATAATTAATCCACCCTTAAAGAAAATGCATTTAACTGTTCAAACAAAGTGGATGTGATTTTCTGAAAGTTCGTGCTCATTATATGTTTATGGAAGCTATAGAACTATGTTTTTTTTTTGGTGAGCTTTTCTCTATATGCTTCCATAGGAAGCTTGAAAAAATGCTTTTAATATACGCAGTTGTGCAGCTGTGTTTTTAAACAGTCATGTAAAAATCACTATTAAGGGGTCAGATAAGGGGTCAATCTGCAGGTTAATAGCATTTCACACCTCATATAATAGCACTGATGAGAAGAAATGAAGAGGCACTAACTGTAAGTATAATATTCAGGTTTTTTTAGTTTGATTTCTCACAGAGACATCCTAGGACATCGGCAGTGGGTTGTGGGATTTGGAGGCACATGACAACGGCAGCTGTTTCACACATGATTTGTGCCTTAATGGGTCCTAGCAATTAGTGACGTACAACCACTTTCTTTTAACAAGTGAACATATGTGGACATCACTATAATTTAAAAACAATATTTAAAATACAAAATGCAACCATATTAGGACACAGGCTATAAAACACAAAGACAGCACTTATAAAAACAATCAGATAATTTTTATCATTTAGTCAACTGGTACTTTGACCCTGATCTGTGCCCCAGCATGTCCATGCTAAAATGCCTACAGGTGTCTGTGTCCTGTGAGCAGTGCCATGCTTTACTCCATTATTTGCATAATTTGGAACTTGCCTTCCACCTTGCCCTTTAAACCCCGATGCCGTGAGGAAAAATACTTTAATCCTTTAGGCATCAGCAGGGATGAGCGAGTAGTCAAATACTCCGACTTGCTATTCTTGTGCCGAGTACATCATAATAATCGGGTATTTGTTGCGAGTAGTGAGTCCAATGTTAGTCAATGGGAAATGCGAGTAATTGTCTGCTAGACCCAAAAAAGTAGCCGGGGGCTGAGGAAAAGGCTGAAATTGGTGCATGATTGCAGTAAGAGCGGATTATGATGGAGATCTTCTGACAGCTCAGTGTGTAAGTGGTGTAAAGAGAGGGATCTGCCCTAGGGGCTATGTGATGGTTAACGCAGGAAGAAGCCACACATCATCATCATCATCATCACAAGGGCTTCACAATTATAAAGCTTGGACTACTGGCATTGTTGTTCCACTGCCACTGCACAATGTGCAGGCATAGTGTCTCCAAAAATTAGCCCAAGGGGTTGTATCCTGGTTGATTAAGGAAGCAGGTCTCAAGGGCCAAACAACTATGAAGCTAGGACTACTAGCATAGTAGTTGCAGTGCCCAATGTCCAGGCATAGCTATAGTGTCTCCAAAAAGTAGCCCAAGGCACTGTATCATGGTTCATGAAGGAAGCAGGCCTCAAGGGCCAAACAATTATGAAACTAGGACTACTAGGACTACTAGCACAGTAGTTGCAGTGCCCAATGTCCAGGTATAGGCTGGGGTCAGGCTTGGATATGGACCCAACGTTTCCAGCCAGCGCTGAAACCGGACAGCATTAACGGCAAGTGCTGGCTGGAAATGTGCGTCCATAGAAACCCTGTGTTTACCTTAGTAGAGCTGCACATAGAGCTGCCGGGCAGCTGCTTCTCATCCGCGCACAGGTGAGCAGTGATCAGCTATTATTAGCGTAACCTTCCTTATGCTATGCTTGCTGAAAGAATCTCTGCATAACCTAAAAATGGAATCTTTGAGTGCCAGCAGCTGTGTATGGAGCAAGATTTCACAATGGGTGATCCTACCCAGCCCAGCCAATCTCATCAGGCAAGATTGGGGGATGAAGATAATGAAGAAGATGAGGAGGGAGGACTTATTTTTCAGTGGAACCGATGGGACCCCTCATGCTACACAGGGGACTCCCAACCCTAGCTTCATGTCTGTCCAGCCTGGGTGGGCTGGAGAGGAGGAGTTGGAGGAGGAGACTCAGTGTGGGGTGAGCATGGGTATTATTCCTCCTCTGGAGCCAAAGAACATTTGCCTCTTTGAAGCTTGGCACAAATGGTACACTTCATATTTAACTGTCTGTGCCAAGACACTCATGTGATCCACATTTTCAACAGCAACCTATACTGGTTGTCCACCTTTCTAGACCCATGGTACAAGGACAAATTTCCTTTGCTACTGTTGTAGTCACCAAGGGGTTTCACAATAGAATTCTGTGGAGACATAGGGGTCAGAGGGTGCTCTCGCCCGCTGGCCCAGCCGCCTTTCGAAAGACGATATGGACCAGGGCTCATCCCAACTGAATGCCCGAGCTCCTTATCCATGGGCGGAACACTACTCAGACAACACAGGGTGAGGGAACCACAATATTAAGGCTTTATTGGATCCCCAAACAGTTAACAGCATATAACACGTAACCAGCAAAACATAAAATGTAAAAAGCAACAATTTCTCACCTTTCCACTGTCTCACCAGGGATTAGAATATTTATGCCTCAGAGCTTCCAGGACTACTTACTCCAAACCAGCAGCACTCTGCTTTTGGTGGGCACCCACTGAGAAATGGAATAATGCCATAGTTAGGAAGCTGAGCTAGTACAGCAAAGTCTGTAGCCAGGTGACTGGATTGTCCCAATCTGTGTTGCTTTCTTTTGTAGCCTTTGTTATCCCAGCCAAATCCTAACATTCAATGCTGAAGTCCAGATTGTGATATAATCCAGATTCTGATCCTCTTGGTCGACACTGAAGTGCCTAGGCCTGGGATTATGCCAATCGGATCTGTATATCCTAGATTAGCAGCATGTATCAAGTCTCCTGGACAAAATGAATAGTCCTCCTTATATACCTGAGCACTCATTGCAGGATTTTGCGGACTTCACGATTGGTGGAAAAAGAGACAATACCTCCTCATGGTCCTCTTCAATGTTGCGTTTTGAGAGGCCAGAGGCAATGAAAGGATATGGACCAAACAGATCCTTGGAGAGGATAAGGTTTGGGTCAAATGTTTCCTGTGACTCCTGATGGAGTGATGAACTAGGAACAGGTTGAGAATAGGATGACCCAGGGTTCTCTCTATGGACAGGAGACTGTGTGGTCGTGGACGATTGGGTGCTGTTAGATAATTTTGTGAAGGCCTTATCAGCCATCCAAGAGAGTATCTGCTCTTGCTCTTCTGACTTCCAGACCCGTTTACATTCCAGACCTTGAAATTTCACTAGGAGCAAAGATGAATCAACCTTCTTCAGTCTCCCAGACTCTGTGTCTTGTAGGGCACACTGACAACTCCATGCCCACGTCCGTGTCCTTGTCCCTTCATAACAGCCTTTCAAGGAATGTGGGTTTTTTCGGACATAGCTGCAGATGTTCAGATGCTGATATTGGGAAACAAGGAGCAGTTAGTGCTTTGTGGAAGGTAGCACTACAGCCTAGTTTTGCTTTGTGTTTTACACACAGCACCGCAACAGCACCCAAAAAATTGCCCTGAGGTTTAAGGCTAAATATTATGCAAAACCAGTCACCACACAAGACAGTGGTGCTGGCTGTGTGTCACTTGTGCAGTACCGTTTGTGCTATTCGGTGTGAACACAGCACCGAAATGGCAAAAAAATTGGCTTGCAGGGGTAAATGTGACCCCAAAAATAGCTGGGAAAACTGTCACTACTCTCTGACCTTATACTTTCAGCTCTGAGAAGAGCTGAAATAATGCTGACTGTACTATGTGGTACTGTAATGCTCCTTCCTGTCTCCCTGCAGTATAGACACCTAGTACTACAATACTGGTAGCTCTTACAAGAGCTTTTGGGTTTTAGGGTGTGTGCTCACGGTACAGAGGAGCTGCGTGTTGGACGCAGCTCCTCCGGACCGGAGTGAAGTCGCGGGTGCCCGCAGGGAGACTGCAGCTGCCCTGTACTCACCGTGTGCGGCGGGTAAGGGGCGGCTTCTCCCTGCAGTCACCTAATGGCAGCCACTTCCGACTCCGCAGCATAAAATGAACATGCTGCGGAGGAGTGGACTGCCAGCAAACCGCACTGCAGCTCCAAACACGCTGCTGGCAGTTAAGCATAGTGAAGATGGGATTTCTTACAATCCCATCTACTATGCTTATACTGTACTACGCAGCGTTTTGGATGCAGCGGCAAGACGCTGCATGCAAAACGCTGCGCATACTGACCGTGAGCACACACCCTTACAGAGGATTTCTGGACGAGCACAACTTTCCCTATCAGCTGCTCACACTCTCCCTATACTAGCTGTGTTCTGCATGCAATATGCAGAAAATGGCGGCGGCAGAGCTTATATACAGCCTATGAGTCATAGGCTATGACTCCTGTATGACGCTGGGCGGCCAGCCAATGATAGTAATGCAACAACCAAGAAGGCTGTGGCATTACTGTGATTGGCTAATGCTGGGCCGGAGATCCGAATATTGCAAGGCGAGTGGTGAAATACTTGCTATGTTTCGAGTACTGCATTACTCGCCGAATACCTAATACTTGCAAATACACTCACTCATCCCTAGGTGCATGTAAATACAGCAGAAAAAAATGAATATTTAATTTGGCTTTAGGTTCTGCTGCTGACATCCGTTGGTGTTGAGAAGTTTGGCTTAATTCAGGCCTTGTTCATTTTGGAAAGAGTCAACTAAAATCCTGCTCTGATAAAGTGGTATCCGCAGGGCAGGGTAGCACCTTCAGAGGGTAGAGGGGACAATTCATGCAACGTGGGATGCTTTAATGTGTGTAATTGTACAACACAGAGAAATCACGGAGGACATGTGTAGCTTAGATACATGTGTATATATATAGTTGTACATCACGGAGAAATCACGGAGGATGCTGGTAAGCTAGGTACTCCTTCACCATCTTCCACAACATTTACATCCCTGTGTGTCACGCACTTAGTTGGCGCTGACCTTGCTGGATGCTACTGTGTATGTGTTTGTGTTTTAGATGCATGGTTGATAGTTGTGAACAGTGACGTAACTTGAGGCCCATGGGCCCCGATGCGAAAGCTCCAACAGGGCCCCCAAGTATTGTAAATGTTTAATTGTAAATGTTTAATAGTATTAGTCTTTTTCTATAGGCCAAAGGGACTTTTGGGGCCCCCCTAGGCTGCAGGGCCAGGTGCGATCACAACTCCTGCACCTATTGTAATTACGCCACTGGTTGTGAAGGTCCTGGGCCTCCTGTGTTGTGCTCCAGAACTGCATTCACTATGAGGCTCGGCTGCTGGTTGAGGGGTTAACATGTGACTCACCTGGACTCCCCTCCCCCTGGCCTTTAAGTAGCCTCTTCTACCACCAGGTGGTGCTGCTGATAGGGTTTCACTCTATGCCTGGAAGCCGTGCTGTGCTGACCTGTGTGTTTGTGTTGCTGAAGTCCTTTCCTTTGGAGTTGCTGTATCTCAGTTCTGTGGAGGGAGGTGAGGGGGGAATAGCGCAGGGCTGGTGGAGGCATTTTAAGGAAGAGGCAGGAGGCCCAAACCTTCTCACCTTCAGAGATACCTTCGGGATCAGGGCCATTCAGGGTTCCTAGGCTAGGGTCAGACTAGTCTTCCCTGGTCACCCTGCTCATAACTGCCATTCCCTCATCAGCATTCTCACTACACCGTGACATTATCAGCAGCCCATACCTTTTCCCTTGAGACACTATGTCTCAGACTGCCTCAGCTGATGCATTTTCTCGCCTCATGCAGACCATCTCTGAAGAGGTAACTGGTCTGCCGACTCAGGTAGTGCAACACCTGCTGCAAGTTGTGGGATTTCTGGCATTGGGTCATGTTCAGGCCATGCCAGAACCCAAGGTCTCTTCTCCAGATAGGTTTTCTGGGGGAACAGACACATTTATTGGTTTCCGTAAAGCCTGTAAGCTTTAGTTCAGGCTCCGGCCCCGTTCATCGGGAAGTGAGGAACAGTGGGTGGGGATTATAGTCTCCCTTCTTAAAGGGGACGCCCAGACCTGGGCCTTTTCCCTGCCGGCCGACTCACCATCATTGCAGTCGGTGGACGGGTTTTTTGCTGCTCTGGCTTAGGTGTACGGCGAACCAGATAGGATGACCTTTGCTGAGTCTAATCTCCGTAAACTCAAGCAGGGCACATGAGCAGTGGAGGAGTACTTCTCGGAGATTCGGAGATGGGCGACTGACACCCAGTGGAACGACCCAGGCCTCGGGAGTCAGTTCTGCTTGGGTTTGTCAGCTGTACTGCAAAACACCCTGGCTCAGTACCCCCGCACCTGAGTCATTCGAGTCTGCGATGTCCCTAACCAAACGGGTTGACAGACGCCTGAGGGAGAGACTGAAACCTATTATGTCTCCTGTACCTATCCCTGCTGAGGAGACTATACCCAAGCAGTTGGGGGCAGTAGGTTCTAGTGTTCAACCTGCTTTGGCTACTGTTCACCAAGTGGCCGGAGCATGTTTTTTCTGTGGAAAATCTGACCGCTTTATTAAGGTTTGTCCACTTCTCTCCAAGACCACGCAGTCTCAGAAGCAGCCTACCTCGGGCCGGTCTGAAGGAATCGACTAATCACTATGAGGCTCGGCTGCTGGTTGAGGGGTTAACATGTGACTCACCTGGACTCCCCTCCCCCTGGCCTTTAAGTAGCCTCTTCTACCACCAGGTGGTGCTGCTGATAGAGTTTCACTCTATGCCTGGAAGCCTTGCTGTGCTGACCTGTGTGTTTGTGTTGCTGAAGTCCTTTCCTTTGGAGTTGCTGTATCCCAGTTTTGTGGAGGGAGGTGAGGGGGAATAGCGCAGGGCTGGTGGAGGAGTTTTAAGGAAGAGGCTGGAGGCCCGAACCTTCTCACCATCAGAGATACCTTCGGGATCAGGGCCATTCAGCGATCCTAGACTAGGGTTAGACTAGTCTTCCCTGGTCACCCTGCCCATAACTGCCATTCCCTCATCAGCATTCTCTCTACATCGTGACACTGTGTGACTACCCAATGCATTAGGGCCTGGGTGCAGGGAGGGTCTAATAAAACTTTCACAAGCCTTTGATAGTGGGACAATTCATGCAACGCGGGATGCTTTGATATATGTGTAGTTGTACAACACAGAGGAATCACGGAGGACGTGTGTAGATTGGATATGTGTGTAGTTGTAAGTCAAAGAGAAATAACAGTGGACAAGTAAAGCTTGGACAGGTATGTAAAACTTTCATAGGCCTTTGATAGTGTTGCCTTGCCTCTGTTAGACCTGTGTGATGTAGTGAGTGGCAGCATTGTGCATGGCCAGTGTGGTTCACACATGCAGAAGTCTGCTGCGATATTTTATGACTATCTTGCCATGGAACCCACAGTCTGCTTAACAGTATAGCAAGAGTTAAGCTTCCAACTTGCTGGAGATGTGGGTGTGTCTCAGGATGTTTTAATGGAGTCTGTATTTGACATGTGGGAGACTGAAAGACACTGTCACACGCGGCAATATGGCTTCCATATCACCAGCAATTTGACGTGAGCGCGCACGTTTCGGGAACATTTTTGCACATCGCCGTCGCCCTGTCACACATAGAGATCTCGCCTGCGCTCTACGGCGATCCTGCGTTCCGGAAATCGCCTGCAGAAGACCGGAAGCAATTTTCCTTTTCCACATCGCAGCGTCACACGCCACCATCTCATCAGCGATGTGGGCGTAGAGTGGGAGTAGGGCAAGGAGACAGGCATGCCACAGTGTTTTTAACCGTGCCCCTACCACTCCGATTGGCCGACACAACTGCGTAACCTTTGGTCAGCCTTGTCAGGATGTCTGCGCACTACATGACGCATGTGTCCTTTCTACTATATCGCTATTCAAATATGGCGCCTTATCCATGGCCAGCCAATGGGAACGCAGGAGTGACCACCAATCGCGGCAGACAGGGCGAGCCAAACAAAACGCTCAGGCACGCCTCTGGAATTGCTTCCAGATGGTCTGAGCTCGCTTTCTACATCGCCATTGCCCTGTCACATGCCAAGATGCTTAGATATCGCCTGGTGGTTATCGCCTGATTTCACTGCAGTGCAGGGCGACGCTCCACCGGCGATTTCTCTCTGTCTCACACCACTACGTACAGGCGATGTGGTTTCGACGAATACACGGCGATATGGAAGCCATATCGCTGTGTGTGACGGTACCTTGAGGCATGGAGAGCTCAGGTCCTGGAGGCCTGTGTGGACTGACTACAGGCCGTGTGTGAGGTAACGGACTGTAGGCTTTTGGAAAGCTGATGGAAGGCTCATGTTTAATTTGCACCATGTGGTTTATGCTGTCCTGAATAAGCCAGCTGGACCTATTTCCTAGAAGAGACTGTTGCTGTGTTTATGATTTTGTGCTGCTGAGCGAGTGTACACTGGCCCGCTCCGTGATCGCCTTATCACATGTGGTGGAGATTGCAGTCAATGTAGCAGCCTTATTGCTGGAGACAACGGACAAGTTCGGTTGTGGATTGTGGTAACGGTGCAGGTGCACTTATATGGACATTGGTTGCTACGTGCAACTGCACAACATACCCAAGCACATTTTCCAGTGACTCGGTGGGGTCACTAAGACATCACATACAAGCATCTCTCTGGTGGCTCGGCAGGGTCACGAAGGTGAACAACGCACTCAACCCAGGTGCACGTGGGAGGAGTCAAGTGTCTGGGCTCTGCTTGGTGAGCAGTAACACACCACAGGCTGGAGATCCTGGTTGTATGGGCGGTACAACCAGGAAAGGTTAGTGCAACTCTACCCCCCCTTTTCCCCCAGAACACCGGGTATTACCCATTGAAGCACCCCTCCCTATTTTTGTCTCATTGCAGCTAGAGAAGCCTGGCAGCATGGAGGAGCTCTTGAATCCCCTGCTGCAGAGCCAGCAGCAGCAGCGCCAACAACGTGTTGTGGAGTGTCACCAGGAAGTATCCCCTATAGACTGGGATGCCCAAAAAGGGGCAGTGTCCCAAAAGGGGGTAGTTGTCCAAAAGGGGGCAGAGTCCCAAAAGGGGGAGATGTCCCTAAAGGGGATAATAGCCCAAAAGGGGGAGGTGTCCCTAAAGGGGATAATGGCTCAAAAGGGGGTGGAGTCCCAAAGAGTGGTAGTTGCCCAAAAATGGGCAAAACATCCCAAAGTCCAAGGGGTGGCACAGATGGATTTTTGCCGGGGACAAATGTACTATGTGTTCAGTCTGCAATATGGACTACCCACCCGGTGAGGTTTCACTTGTGTGTTCTGTGGAAGTCAATACAGAAACCATGACTGGACTTGTAGACACTGGGAGTTTGGTGACCCTATTGAGGGCTGCGCCTGATGTCTACCTGATGCCCGGAATGAAGATTAAAGTCACCTGCATTCATGGGGACACTAAAGACTATCCAGTGTCCCGAGTGGTCATTGAAACATCCAGGGACACTGGGAGTCATGTTGTGGGTGTAGTCCCAGACTTAGTGTGCCCAGTCATAATAGGCCGGGACTCTAAATTGTTTTTGGACTTATGGGAGGAAGGGCTTGTGTCTGGCTGCTCTGGTAAGAGCCAGAGCAGTACTACAGAAGCAATATTACAGCTGGAGGCTCAAGGGATTGCCTGTGATATACTAATGTGTAAAAGCAAGTTGATATCTCATAAGTGTGACAGTCCAGAGTTAGGGGTGACCAAAGAGAATAGTGGGTCTTCCCAACCTAAAAACGTGATGGTTAAAGTGAAAACTGATAACATTACTGTTGCTTACGGGATAGCTCCAAAACAAGAGGTTGACATCAATGTAGGAGGTGACTTGTTGTTCCACAACAAGAAGGGGAGTGACACAGACTCCAGAACGGACTGTGACACCACCAAAGTAGAAAGGACTACAGTAAGGAAGGGCCCAGCAAGGATGTCAAATCCTCCCGTCGCAAAAGGAGCAAGTGTCACAAAGAAGTGGCCCAGGTGACCCATGCTGATAATAACATGACATGTACTGTATGTCTAGTTCTTGTGTGAGTTCTCTCCCAGACACTAAGAAGAGCAGAAAGGAAGGTGAAGTATCGTTGCCTGTAGCAACCGCTGGGGCTGGGACAGATATTGGGCTGTCAGAGGAACTGACACAGTGTAACGACAATGCTCCACAAGATGAAGTCAGGGAGACAGAGACAGCCAAGCCGATGGTGTGTGTCTCCTCTGCAGGTTCTGAGCAAGCAGCTGATGTTCAGTCAGCTGGTGGCGCTCTAGGAGAAGATATCCTAGAGTGCACTGGTGGAGAAGAAATCCTGGGAAGTGGTAGTGGAGCAAGAGTCCACGATGGTCATGAAGAGCTGACCAATAATAGATCCACCTTAGGGGTGACTGGAAGTGGAAACAGCATTATGGGTGGAGATGGGTGGAGTTTTGGAGAAGATTGAAGAGATGGAGGGGGAGAGAACCTCGGAAGGTGACACTACAGAGACTCAAGAGAGGGATAAAGGTATCGCTTCCGAGACCCATGAGAAGGATGAAGCTGATACCGTTCAGACCCAGGTGAGGGCGACAGATGGGGCTGCCGATGCCCAAGAGTTGCGTGACATGGCGGAGGTCATAGGTGAAGAACTGGAGACCCCTGGACAAGCACAAGGAGATGTGGCCGAGGTTGCCAGGGGTGCTGTCGGACCCCAAGAGGGGGAGGTACCTACAGAAGTGGAAGAAGCCACTGAGAAGGTGAGGGGTGAAGTGAATACCTCCTTGAGTGTTGTGAACTCGCCTGGTCCGGTGGATGTCGGAGCCAAGATAAGGGAACTCACAGAAATGCTCCAAGCACACTTGAAGCATGAGAAGCTGTAAGGACAGGCTGTCGAGATTCGAGTGGGTGTTTAGGAGACGGAAAAGTCTGCAACAATGCTGATAGAAGGGGAGCAATTGAAGCAGGAAGGGCTGCGGAGACGAACTGCTGAGAGGCGAGTAGTTGAGCTAGAGGAAGAAGTCTCAGAGCTCAAAGGTCGCCTGGCAACGTGCCATTGAGGAATAAGGCCGCCTTGGAGAAGGTAGAGCAACCAGTGTCCCTGCTGGGCAAACACGCTGAAGAAGCCGAAATTCAGTTGTCCCTGAGACCTGAGCTGGGTGATCATGTGGGGACCAGCAGTAAGACAGAAACACCTCACTACAAGTGTCTCGTGAAGGTACCAGAAGACTTGAGAGAAGAGTGTGCCAGAGAGTCGGTGCATGATGACTTTAAGAAGGCTGTGGAAGCTTTTAAGGTGTACTGGTCCCCAGAATCGAAACAGCTGGTGGTTCTGTCCACATCCGAAGTCACCGTGGATCGGGTGGCTATCCTGAGAGACATACAGTCATGGCCAAACGTTTTGAGAATGATACAAATATTAATTTTAACAAAGTCTACTGCTTCAGTTTTTCTAATGGCAATTTGCATATACTCCAGAATGTCATAAAGAGTGATCAGCTTAACAGCAATTACTTGCTAAGTTGATATTTGCCTAGAAAATGAACTTTAACCCCCAAAACACATTTCAATATCATTGCAGTCCTGCCTTACAAGGAGCAGCTAACATCGTTTTAGTGATTGTTCCATTAACACAGGTGTGGGTGTTGATGAGGACAGGGCTGTCGATCAATCAGTCATGATTAAGTAAGAATGACACCATTGGACACTTTAAAAGGAAGCTGGTGCTTGGTATCATTGTTTCTCTTCAGTTAACCATGGTTATCTCTAAAGAAACACGTGCAGCCATGATTGCACTGCACAAAAATGGCCTAACAGGGAAGAGTATCGCAGCTACAAAGATTGCACCTCAGTCAACAATCTATCGTGTCATCAAGAACTTCAAGGAGAGAGCTTCCATTGTTGTCAAAAAGGCTCCAGGGCGGCCAAGAAAGACCAGCAAGCGCCAGGACCGTATCTTAAAACAGTTTCAGCTGCGGGATCGGACTACCAGCAGTGCCGAGCTTGCTCAGGAATGGCAGCAGGCTGGTGTGAGTGCTTCAGCACGCACTGTGAGGCGGAGACTCTTTGAGCAAGGCCTGGTTTCAAGGAGGGCAGCAAAGAAGCCACTTCTCTCCAGAAAAAACATCAGGGACCGACTGATATTCTGCAAAAGGTACAGGGAGTGGACTGCTGAGGACTGGGGTAAAGTCATTTTCTCTGATGAATCCCCTTTTCGATTGTTTGGGACATCTGGAAAACAGCTTATTCGGAGAAGAAGAGGTGAGCGCTACCACCAGTCTTGTCTCATGCCAACTGTATAGCATTCTGAAACCATTCATGTGTGGGGTTGCTTCTAAGCCAAGGGAATCGGCTCACTCACAGTCTTGCCTAAAAACACAGCCATGAATAAAGAATGGTACCAGAATGTCCTCCAAGAGCAACTTCTCCCAACCGTCCAAGAGCAGTTTGGCGCCCAACAATGCCTTTTCCAGCATGATGGAGCACCTTGCCATAAAGCAAAGGTGATAACTAAATGGCTCAAGGAACAAAACATAGAGATTTTGGGTCCATGGCCTGGAAACTCCCCAGATCTTAACCCCATTGAGAACTTGTGGTCAATCATCAAGAGACGGCTGGACAAACAAAAACCAACAAATTCTGCCAAACTGCAAGTATTGATTATGCAAGAATGGACTGCTATCAGTCAGGATTTGGTCCAGAAGTTGATTGAGAGCATGCCAGGGAGAATTGCAGAGGTCCTGAAGAAGAAGGGTCAACACTGCAAATATTGACCTGCTGCATTATCTCATTCTAACTGTCAATATAACCTTTTGGTACTCATAATGATTGCAATTATATTTCTGTATGTGATATAAACATCAGACAAACACAAATAAAAACCAGAGGGCAGCAGATCATGTGAAAATTAGGGATGAGCGAGTCCGAAAAGACTCGGAATCGCAAGACCCCAACGAGTCCGAGTCAAGGACTCGGGACTCGTTGCGAGTCCAGCGAGTCCAATGTTAATGAATAGGGACCCGAGTAATAGCGAATAATGACATTTACAACTCGCTGATGTGTCTCTGAAAGTGTGCGAGTCCAAACTCGCTGGTTTTTCTCTTATTTTGAGGCTTGTAGCCGATGCTGCGAGGGAAGGGATTCTCCAGCACACACTATGGTTTAAGGAAACAGGAAGCGAGTCGCGCTGACAGGGGCACACACAGAGCGATCCGTTCATCAGTGCAATCATGGCAGCAGGACGTGGCACGGTGAACACGCTGCGTCTTATTGCACTTGTGGAGGCTCGTCCATTTCTATGGCTCCCTACAGATCCTGAGTATGGGGATACGACCCTTATTAATACAGCCTGGAGAGAGATCGCCCAAGAGATGTTCCCTGCGTTCCATCGGAGTGACCATGAGGAACAGAGCAATCTAAGTAAGTTAAATGAGTTCACACGTTATATATTGCATTTACTGTATATATACTCGTGTATAAGCCGACCCGTGTATAAGCCGACCCCCCTATTTTTGCCCCGAAAAACTATGAAAACATATTCACCGCCATCCTGGTATACAGCGGCTATCACTGGTAGACAGCCCCCCAGCAGAGTATACACCTCCCCCTGCAGAGTATACAGGCCCCAGCTGGGTATACATGCCCCCATATTGTCGTATACAGGCAGGGGCGGACTGGCCCAGGTGCCACGGGTCATGCGGCTGCAGGAGCATGAATAATCCGCATGTCCCTGAAGCAGCAGGCGGAAACGGAAGCTCCTGGCCGCGCGATGACGTCATCAGCACGCGGCTGCGTCCGGGAGTGAGCGTCTGTGAGTGGCGTGCGGCTGCGACTGTTAGCGAGCGGCTGTGAGGAGCGCGAGGCTGCGGCTGGGAGCGAGCCATAGGATAATGCGGGAGCTGCGGTGACTGTGAGGCGGCCGCCAGTCATCACCCCCCCCCACCCCCCGTCCTCACCTGTGTCGGGCCAGTGAGGGAGGGTTGCGACCCAAACTGTAGGGTGCCAGTCAGTCCCTGTATACAGGGCCCTCAGTGTGTGTACAGGCCCCCCCAGCAGTGGGTATACAGGGCCCCCAGCAGTGGGTAGACAGTGGCCCAGTGGGTTTACAGGGCCCCCAGCAGTGGGAATACAGGGCCCCCATAGCAGGGTATACAGGACCCTGAATGTGTTATCATGCTCCACCGCATAGTTGCCTATATTTGGATGGGGTCACAACAGTACAATGAGTTTAATGTCTTATCCTCCTGGCTCTTTCGGCCAAGGGGTTGGGTGTATATAAATACCACTAATGACCAGAGTCTGGTGCCCGCACTATTACATTCTCTATGCGTTGACATGTGTCCTGCCTCATTTGTGATTGTGGCCACGTGAGCTCAATGTCCGTAATGCTGTTGATGATGTTCCACACTGTCGTGTCACTGTGCCTTGTATACACATTACACACACAAAATGAATAAAATGTTATTGTTGATTTGTACACATACTTTTGTTTTTTCAAATATTACACATCTCTAAAGCCGGTTTCAAATCATTTCACAGTTGACCATCTTAAAAAACGGTGGAGGAGCTGCCGGGACCAGCATAAGAAGCAGTACCGGCAGTACTCAGAGAGACAACCGGGAGCCGCTCCATTGCTCAACCACTACCACTTTTATGACCGGCTGTCCTTCCTTCACCCGGTGGCCGCTATGCCAAGGTATGTATCTGCAGCACTGTTGTGTACATTTAGTATTATTTATAAATATATACATTAGTTTCCATTTTGGCTCTGTGGGTAGCAGAGTATACAGGCGGGTCTGAGGTAGCAGAGTATACAGGCGGGTCTGTGGGTAGCAGAGTATACAGGCGGGTCTGAGGTAGCAGAGTATAAAGACGGCTCTGTGGGTAGCAGAGTATACAGGCGGGTCTGTGGGTAGCAGAGTATACAGGCGGGTCTGTGGGTAGCAGAGTATACAGGCGGGTCTGTGGGTAGCAGAGTATACAGGCGGGTCTGTGGGTAGCAGAGTATACAGGCGGGTCTGAGGTAGCAGAGTATACAGGCGGGTCTGTGGGTAGCAGAGTATACAGGTGGGTCTGTGGGTAGCAGAGTATACAGGCGGGTCTGTGGGTAGCAGAGTATACAGGCGGGTCTGTGGGTAGCAGAGTATAAAGACGGCTCTGTGGGTAGCAGAGTATACAGGCGGGTCTGTGGGTAGCAGAGTATACAGGCGGGTCTGTGGGTAGCAGAGTATACACGTGGCTCTGTGGGTAGCAGAGTATACAGGCGGGTCTGAGGTAGCAGAGTATAAAGACGGCTCTGTGGGTAGCAGAGTATACAGGCGGGTCTGTGGGTAGCAGAGTATACAGGCGGGTCTGTGGGTAGCAGAGTATACAGGTGGGTCTGTGGGTAGCAGAGTATACAGGCGGGTCTGTGGGTAGCAGAGTATACAGGCGGCTCAGTGGGTAGCAGAGTATATAGGTGATGAGAATAGGGTTAATAGATGGTGCTACAGTGTTGGGGCGTGCTAGAGGGAGCAGAGATCCGATTACTGCCATCATTTCTGACCTTATTAAAGATAGCGGCCGCAGCTAAATGACATCATGGCAAAGGTAAACATGGGGTGTGGTTAGCTGCAGGAGGTTAGTGAGAGGTGTGGGTTGTTTGGCAGAGGGCGTGGTGTGGGCGTGGTGAGCGCGGCTCCAGCGTCAGATACGCTGCGAGCGCGGAACCGCGGCACATCTCCAGGAGCAGAGGACGTGTCCGGTACGTCCGTAGCCCCCGGCCTCCCCGTTGTCCGCACACACAGCCCCGCTGTGACCTCTGCAGTGTCACAGGCCCCGGCGGGCGTCTGTCATCTCCTCCTGACACTGACCTCCTCCTGATTTGATTGTCTGTGTTGTCCCCCCCCGCTGTCAGCATCAGTGATCTGCTAAGACCTGTGGGTGCACAGACGGGGGAAGTACAAATGCCAGCATGCCGGGGCGGATTGGGCGCTGTGAGGGGCGCAGGTCTTGCTGTGAGCGGAGGGCGCGAGGCCGCTAGAGAAAACGCTATAGCGGCTGTGTGAGTTAAGCGTCTGCGGCTCGCGAAGGCGCATACGCGTCTCCGCTCGCAGTGACGCTAAGGAGTTTGGGATTAGGCTACAGTGCCGGAATTTCAAACTCCCGATTATATAAATAGATTATATATATATATATTGTATACCTTTCAACCCCTTCCCTGCTTTATATAGATGATATAAGCTAAAAGTTTTGTGAATTAAGTATGTCAAGTAAAAAGTGAAGTCAGGGGGCCTTTTTTTTTTTCATGTGAACCATTGGTGTTATTGATCGTCTAGATTAGATGGGATGGGGGGGGGGTGGGTGTTAATCAGGGGGTGAAAAATTATGTATTAGTATGGAATTAGCAAAGAAAGTCACGTATTCCTTTATGTTATGTACAGTTGGTTATTCTTTCATAATAATAACAAATATCTGATTAATAATACACAGATACACAGAGTCTAAAAAGCGTGCAACTTAATGTTTGACCTATGTTTTTGTTTCCAAATGCAATGCATTCACCAAATTTTTTTTTACTTTACCCACAGAGAAGCTTACTACAGAGGGCGGCGTGCTGTGAACCCTCCACCGCCAAACAGAAGGCGGCGTGGAGAACACCCACCACCACCACCACGGCCGGCGCCACCACCACCGCCGCCGCCACCAGCACCACCAACACCACCACCACCGCCGCCACCAGCACCAGCACCACCACCACCGCCGCCACCAGCAGCAGCAACACCACCACCGCCGCCAGCAGCACCAGCACCACCACCACCGCCGCCACCAGCAGCAGCACAACACCACCACCGCCGCCACCAGAACCAACACCACCACCGCCGCCACCAGCACCAACACCACCACCACCGCCGCCACCAGCACCAACCCCAGCTTTGGGGCATGTCCGCCCGCCAGAGGAGGTTGTTGCAGGGCCAGAAAATCGAGCACAAAGTAATGCTGACTTTGCCCGCAGTCTCCTACCGTTCTTGGATGACATCCCATTCGAGAGACGACTGCGGGCATGGTCAGCAATACATATTGTCATCGATGCATGTCGCCCTCCAAACCACCCTGCCCAGGTCTTTTCATATTTGGAGGGGTGGCAGCAATCTGGTGCAAACATTCTGGACAGGCACACACCACGGCGGGACAGCTATGTGGCGACCCAGAGGCCGTACCAACCTTTCTGGCCAACCAACATGGACCTTCCAACCCAACGCCATTTTGAGAGACCGGCCCAGGTGACCCAACCTACAGGGTTAGAAGCAGTGGGGGAGGCTATCCATGGGGCCCTGGACATCCTCCATGACCAGGGTGATGGTGGCGGGGTAGAGGCTACCCCACACAATGTTCCCACCTACCACCAGATGTAGGTTTTTTTTTTAATGTAAATAGTGCATGTTTGCACTTTTGACATGTTTATTGTTTATATGTTTATTTCTCATTTTTTTCCTTGCTTTTCGAAAGCAAAAAAAAAAAAAAAAAATATGACATCTTTGCCATTAAGGCATAATAATACAGGTTTTCAAAACAAATGCTTTGTGTCTGTCTTTTTTCAGGGAATGGATGTGTAGGTTGTTTTGTGGGTGGCCTTAAAGTCATCATCATTAGCAAGTACTTTACGGCCTGCATGGCGCATGAGGGCACCTTGGTTAGTACGTGTAAAATCATTACTGCACATACCAATGTTGCTAACAAAGAAATAGTGCCTGTGTTTGGGGGGGGTTACTTAATGACTCAGTATGTCAACAACACTAGGAACACAGATGCGAGAGGCTGGGACGTCTACTTGCAACACACAACGTCTATGCGTTATCTCCGTAGCGTACAGTGGGACCCTTCGCCAGGCTACAGCAGGATCATAGTACAAGCAACGTCTTCGATGCAGGCATAGGCTTGTTGCCTCAAACAATTAGCCCAAGGGGTTGTTTGGAAAATTGGGTATAAATGCAGGCCTACCGGCCATGATAAGCTTGTTAGCCTGGGTGGCTCCAAAATTTTGCCCAAGGGGCTGTTTGGCATTTTGAGTATAAATGCAGGCCAAATGGCCATGATAAGCTTCTTAGGCTGGGTGCCTCAAAAAATTAGCCCAATGGGCTTGATCAACTCTTTTTAGATATAGAAGAGGGAGCGTGGCCCATACTATAGTCTTGCTTGTCTTGAGAGCATCGGAGAAGCAACATATTCGATGCAGGTATAGGCTTGTTGCCTCAAAAAATTTACCCAAGGGGCTCTTTGGAAAATTGGGTATAAATGCATGCCTACCGGCCATGATAACCTTCTTAGCCTGGGTGGCTCCATAAATAAGCCCAAGGGGCTGTTTGGCATTTTGAGTGTAAATGCAGGCCTAAGGGCCATGATAAGCTTGTTAGCCTGGGTGGCTCCAAAAATTAGCCCAAGGGGCTGTTTTGCATTTTGGGTATAAATGCAGGCCTAAGGGCCATGATAAACTTGTTAGCCTGGGTGGCTCCAAAAATTAGCCCAAGGGGCTGTTTGGCATTTTGAGTGTAAATGCAGGCCTAAGGGCCATGATAAACTTGTTAGCCTGGGTGGCTCCAAAAATTAGCCCAAGGGGCTGTTTTGCATTTTGAGTATAAATGCAGGCCTAAGGGCCATGATAAGCTTGTTAGCCTGGGTGGCTCCATAAATTAGCCCAAGGGGCTGTTTTGCATTTTGAGTGTAAATGCAGGCCTAAGGGCCATGATAAACTTGTTAGCCTGGGTGGCTCCAAAAATTAGCCCAAGGGGCTGTTTGGCATTTTGAGTGTAAATGCAGGCCTAAGGGCCATGATAAGCTTGTTAGCCTGGGTGGCTCCAAAAATTAGCCCAAGGGGCTGTTTTGCATTTTGGGTATAAATGCAGGCCTAAGGGCCATGATAAACTTGTTAGCCTGGGTGGCTCCAAAAATTAGCCCAAGGGGCTGTTTGGCATTTTGAGTGTAAATGCAGGCCTAAGGGCCATGATAAACTTGTTAGCCTGGGTGGCTCCAAAAATTAGCCCAAGGGGCTGTTTTGCATTTTGGGTATAAATGCAGGCCTAAGGGCCATGATAAACTTGTTAGCCTGGGTGGCTCCAAAAATTAGCCCAAGGGGCTGTTTTGCATTTTGGGTATAAATGCAGGCCTAAGGGCCATGATAAACTTGTTAGCCTGGGTGGCTCCAAAAATTAGCCCAAGGGGCTGTTTGGCATTTTGAGTGTAAATGCAGGCCTAAGGGCCATGATAAACTTGTTAGCCTGGGTGGCTCCAAAAATTAGCCCAAGGGGCTGTTTTGCATTTTGAGTATAAATGCAGGCCTAAGGGCCATGATAAGCTTGTTAGCCTGGGTGGCTCCATAAATTAGCCCAAGGGGCTGTTTTGCATTTTGAGTGTAAATGCAGGCCTAAGGGCCATGATAAACTTGTTAGCCTGGGTGGCTCCAAAAATTAGCCCAAGGGGCTGTTTGGCATTTTGAGTGTAAATGCAGGCCTAAGGGCCATGATAAGCTTGTTAGCCTGGGTGGCTCCAAAAATTAGCCCAAGGGGCTGTTTTGCATTTTGGGTATAAATGCAGGCCTAAGGGCCATGATAAACTTGTTAGCCTGGGTGGCTCCAAAAATTAGCCCAAGGGGCTGTTTGGCATTTTGAGTGTAAATGCAGGCCTAAGGGCCATGATAAACTTGTTAGCCTGGGTGGCTCCAAAAATTAGCCCAAGGGGCTGTTTTGCATTTTGGGTATAAATGCAGGCCTAAGGGCCATGATAAACTTGTTAGCCTGGGTGGCTCCAAAAATTAGCCCAAGGGGCTGTTTTGCATTTTGGGTATAAATGCAGGCCTAAGGGCCATGATAAACTTGTTAGCCTGGGTGGCTCCAAAAATTAGCCCAAGGGGCTGTTTGGCATTTTGAGTGTAAATGCAGGCCTAAGGGCCATGATAAACTTGTTAGCCTGGGTGGCTCCAAAAATTAGCCCAAGGGGCTGTTTTGCATTTTGAGTATAAATGCAGGCCTAAGGGCCATGATAAGCTTGTTAGCCTGGGTGGCTCCATAAATTAGCCCAAGGGGCTGTTTTGCATTTTGAGTGTAAATGCAGGCCTAAGGGCCATGATAAACTTGTTAGCCTGGGTGGCTCCAAAAATTAGCCCAAGGGGCTGTTTGGCATTTTGAGTGTAAATGCAGGCCTAAGGGCCATGATAAGCTTGTTAGCCTGGGTGGCTCCAAAAATTAGCCCAAGGGCTGTTAAATGTTTGGTAACAGAAAATAAAGTTTGATTCTTGGTCAAAAGGTGTTGTGATGGTTAATGAAACCGAAGTTAAGGTATAGTGTTGGTTTAAGATGAAGCAGCCTCATTAACAGGTTGCAGGAACATGGTTACACTAATCGTTACTTGTCTTGTACATACTGCTTGTACCAAAAAGACACAATATAATACAATGATTAATTATATCATATTGATGTTGAACGTGGCACTTCAGCTCTGAGTACTGTCGTCTTCAGGGCTCAAGAAGTCTTGTGAAATCCAGTTCCTATTAAACTTAATTAGAGTAAGCCTGTCTGCATTCTCGGGAGTAAGACGTGTCCTGGTATCAGTTATGATACCCCCAGCGGCACTGAAAACCCGCTCTGATGTCACACTAGCTGCAGGGCATGCCAGCACCTCCAAGGCATACAACGAGAGCTCTGTCCAAGTGTGGAGCTTGGAGACCCAGTAATTAAACGGGACTGCGGCATCAGTCAGGAAGCAGGTACTGTCACTTAAGTATTCTTGTACCATGTTGGTAAGTTTCTGTCTCCGAGAGATGGTTACTGGAGCAACATGGCGCTGCAGGTTCGATGGCTTATTGAACATAGCCCACTTTGCGGACATCTTTCCAGCATCTCTTCTGGACAGCGTGGATGATTGTGCCCCGACCAAAGGCTGCTGTTGCACAGAGTTGCTAACCATGGGCAGAGTGTTGTCTGACGGTGATATTCGAAGCATATTATCCACAAGAACCCTCTTGAAATAGTCAATTGTCAAGCCACGTGGTGACTGAAACAGCAGTGAGGTGAATTTATCTTTATAACGTGGGTCCAGAAAGGTGGCCAACCAGTAGAGGTCGTTGTGCAATATGTTAATCACTCGTGGGTCTTCTAGCAGACAAGTCAACATGAAGTCAGCCATGTGTCCTAAGCTGCATAGAGTCATGTCTTCAGTGTCCTCAGAACGATGTTCAATACCCATTGTATCCGCAAAGTCTGTCTCCGCCTCCTCCTCTCCAGGCCACCCATGGTGGACAGACACAAAGCTGGGGTTCTGAGTACCATCTGGGTTGACATCGGCACCAACAAAAAATGAATCCTCTTCATCGTCTTGCTCCTGTTCCTCCTCAGGAGCCATTGTTGCCTGGTCATACTGGCTTTGCTGGCTAGGTACTGCGCTGTTTAAATCTGGCTCCATAGCCATCTGCTGGGCTCTCAATGCTTCATTTTTCTGATTAATGAGGGACTCTTTCAGCAGACACAGCATGGGTATAGTGACACTGATGATGGACTGATCACCGCTCACCAGTTTTGTGCAGTAGTCAAAATTATCAAGAACCTCAGATGTGTCAGCGATCCACACCCACTCCATTGTACTAATATGTCGTGGCTGACTGCCGGTCTGACGGGCATGTTGCAACTGATACTCGGATATTGCCCTCTGCTGCTCATTGATCCTCGATAACATATGGAATGTAGAGTTCCATCGTGTCGGCATGTCACAAATGAGTCTGTGGTTGGGCAAATTCAATTGCTTTTGAAGCAATGAAAGTTTTCCAACCGCTGTTGACGAATGACGGAAATGTGCACAAAGTCGACGCACCTTCTCCAGTAGGTCACATAGCTCTGGGTATGTACGCAGGAATTTCTGCACTACCAGATTCAGCACGTGAGCCATGCAAGGCACGTGCACAAGGTTTCCGAGCTTTAGTGCAGCCACTAGGTTACGACCATTGTCGCTCACCACGAGACCGGTCTGCAGTTGGAGTGGGGATAGCCACTCATCTGTCTGTTCCTTCAGACCTTTCAACAGCTCTACTGCAGTGTGCGGTGTGTGACCTAAACAGATCAGCTTCAGCAGAGCCTGTTGGCGTCTTGCTGAAGCACTGCAGCAAACCTCCCAACTTGGCCGTGATGTTGAGGGCAATTGAGGATTGGTCGAGGAAGCGGAAGATGGGGTAGTGGACATATAGGATGATGCAGAGACCCTGAATGAGGTTGTGCCAGCTATCCGTGGCGTGGGTAGGATGTTTGATGTAACACTAACATCGTTTGGCACACTCTCCACAACGTTGATCCAATGCGCGGTGAGCGAGATGTACCGGCCCTGTCCTGAACTGCTTGTCCACGTGTCCGTAGTAAGGTGTACTTTCCCGGTTACAGCGTTGGTGAGGGCACGCTTGAGGTTGTTAATGACATGCTCATGTAACGCGGGGACGGCACAACGTGAAAAGTAGTGGCGGCTTGGAACCGAGTAGCGTGGTACTGCCACAGCCAAAAGCTCACGGAAAGAGTCTGTACCCACAAGCCTAAACGGCAACATCTCGACTGCTAACAACTTAGCTATCTGGGCATTTATTTTTTTGGCTAATGGGTGGGAAGAGTGGTATTTCTGCTTCCTTTCGTACAGCTGTGTCACTGATAACTGTAACGATGTTGCTGACCGACAACTGTCTGCACTCGTGTTCAGTCTCTCTGCAACCGCTGCTTGTGATGAGTACATATGAGCTGGACCAGCTTCAGCAACACTTGATTGTGACGGACGTATCTGAGTTACCGTCGCAGTCTTTGGGTCAGATGACACTGTTGTGGAAGGCTGCACTTTTGACCACTGAATAGGGTGCTGACCAGCCATGTGCTTCCGCATACTGCTGGTGCTCTGGTTTCCTTTCCCGTGGCCTCTGCTGAGCCTTGCATGGCAGATGGTACAGATGACCACATTTTCTTGAGAAGGCCCATCTTTAAAAAATTTCCACACAGTGGCTGACCGACCTCTAGGCTTGACTGTACTCCCTGAGGGATTACTGAGGCCCACATTTGAGACATTTTGTCCAACAGTTGACAAATTTTGAGCCACAGTGGACACATTTTGGGCAACAGTGGTGACTCTTTCAGTTCTGGTGGGAGGAGTCGGCCTTGCTGCCTTTGTTGGTGGGACATACACACTTTCTTCCTCCGTGCTGCTCTGCTGGCTCTGCATCGCAACATTCCACGTGGGATCAGTTGTCTCATCATCAACCCCTTCCTCTTCTAAATCTTCCCGATAACAAGATAGATTTTGCTCCCCAGATGACAAGTGTGTCACTGTCTCATCATCATCATCCTCCAACTCCTGAGACGGTCTAAGACTTTGCTGAAAGACACGTTCATGTGGCCGGGGTGTCTCTAAAACTTGTCCATGAGTGGACAATTCTTCATCAAGTATCTCATCTACTACGGAGTCTGGCAAACCGGATTCATGTAAAGGATTATATGTACCAAATAAGTCATCTGAGTGACCCATGTCTGTGTCAACATTTTCATGGGGCTGCTGTTGGTCTGAGGAACTGTGAAGAGGTTGTGGATTAGATGACCCAGCATGGTATGTACCAACAGTAGATACAGTGCTCAAGGAACCTTGAGTGCTGCAAGAACCTGTTGTTGAGGTCTTGTCTGCCAGCCAAGACGTTAGATGCTGTTCGTCTTCCGGCCTCAATACTCGTTTACTTTCCTGACGGGGAAAGTTAGACAGGAGGAACGATCGATCAATCCTCGTCTGTCTGCCCGAACTGGTGGATAGTTGGCCACGACTACCAATGCCTGTACCTCGTCCCTGTCCCTTAGCAAGACTTTTTTTGGGATTTGGTTTTTTGTGTGACATTTTGTAATTTCTGGTGGCTTTCTGGGGGCTTGTAAAACAAGTAGCAGGTACTATTTCGTGAAAGGTACACACTAGAGGCTAAGATATTTTTAGAGAGATGGAAGGTACCGTGCGAGCTGCAGGCAGGACACCGTACAGCTACGCACTGGCACAGGAAAAAATTGTTTAGTACGCAGAACCAGGCACACTTAGGCTGCGGTGCTGGCTGCGTGCAAGTTTACAAGTACCGTGCGAGCTGCAGGCAGGACACCGTACAGCTACGCACTGGCACAGGAAAAAATTGTTTAGTACGCAGAACCAGGCACACTTAGGCTGCGGTGCTGGCTGCGTGCAAGTTTACAAGTACCGTGCGAGCTGCAGGCAGGACACCGTACAGCTACGCACTGGCACAGGAAAAAATTGTTTAGTACGCAGAACCAGGCACACTTAGGCTGCGGTGCTGGCTGCGTGCAAGTTTACAAGTACCGGCAGCTGCAGGCAGGACACCGTACAGCTACGCACTGGCACAGGAAAAAATTGTTTAGTACGCAGAACCAGGCACACTTAGCTGCGGTGCTGGCTGCGGCAAGTTTACAAGTACCGTGCGAGCTGCAGGCAGGACACCGTACAGCTAGCACTGGCACAGGAAAAAATTGTTTAGTACGCAGAACCAGGCACACTTAGGCTGCGGTGCTGGCTGCGTGCAAGTTTACAAGTACCGTGCGAGCTGCAGGCAGACACCGTACAGCTACGCACTGGCACAGGAAAAAATGTTTAGTACGCAGAACAGGCACACTTAGCTGCGGTGCTGGCTGCGTGCAAGTTTACAAGTACCGTGCGAGCTGCAGCAGGACACCGTACAGCTACGCACTGGCACAGGAAATTGTTTAGTACGCAGAACCAGGCACACTTAGGCTGCGGTGCTGGCTGCGTGCAAGTTTACAAGTACCGTGCGAGCTGCAGGCAGGAACCGTACAGCTAGCACTGGCAAGGAAAAATTGTTATACGCAGAACCAGGCACACTAGGCGCGTGCTGGCGCGGCAATTAATCGTGCACTGCGAGCCCGAGCTACGCACTGCACAGGAAAGTTTAGTCCAGAACCAGGCACACTTAGGCTGCGGTCGCGGGCAAGTACAAGTACCGGCGAGCTGCAGGCAGGACACGTACAGCTACGCACTGCACAGAAAATGTTTAGTACGCAGACCAGGCACACTTAGGCTGCGGGCTGCTGCGTGCAAGTTTAAGTACGTGCGAGTGCAGCAGACACCGTAAGCTACCCTGCCAGAAAAATTGTTGTACGCAGACAGCACACTAGCTGCGGTGCGCGCGTGCAAGTTTACAAGTACCTGAGCGCAGCAGACACCGTCTCGCACTGCACAGGAAAAATTGTTTGTACCGAACAGCAACTTAGGCGCGTGCGCGCGTCAAGTTACAATACCTGAGTGCAGCAGACACTACAGAGCCTGGCACAGAAAATTTAACGCAGAACCAGCACACTTAGCGCGTGTGCGCGGCAAGTTTACAGACGTGCACGCAGCAGACACGTACAGCTACCAGCACAGGAAAAAATGTTTATACCAGAACAGGCACACTGCGCGGGCTGGCTCTGCAGTTACAAGTACGTCGCTCGGCAGCACGACCACGCACGGCACAGGAAAAATTGTTAGTACCAAACCAGGCACTACTGCGTGCTGCGCAATTACAGTACCGTGCAGCTGCAGCAGGACCCTACAGCTACGCACGCACAGAAAAATTTAGTACCAGACAGGCACACTAGGGCGGTGCTGGCGCGTGCAAGTTTACAACGGCGAGCTGCAGGCAGGAACGTACAGCACCACTGGCACAGGAAAATGTTAGTACCAAACCAGCCACTAGCTGCGTGCTGCTGCGCAATTTACAAACGTGGGCTGCAGCAGACACCGACAGCTAGCACGCACAGGAAAAATTTAGTACGCGAACCAGCACATTAGCGGGTTGGCTGCGTGCAGTTACAAGTACGTGCAGCTGAGGCAGGACACCGTACAGCTACCACTGCCAGGAAAAATTGTTAGTACCAGAACCAGCACACTAGCGCGTGCTGGTCTGCAAGTTTACAAGTACGGAGCTGCAGCAGACACCGACAGTACGCACTGCACAGAAAAAATGTTTAGTACCAAACCAGCAACTTAGCTGCGGTGCTGGCTGCGTGCAAGTTTACAAGTACGTGCGAGCTGCAGGCAGGACACCGTACAGCTACGCACTGGCACAGAAAAAATTGTTTAGTACGCAGAACCAGGCACACTTAGGCTGCGGTGCTGGCTGCGTGCAAGTTTACAAGTACCGTGCGAGCTGCAGGCAGGACACCGTACAGCTACGCACTGGCACAGGAAAAAATTGTTTAGTACGCAGACCAGCACACTTAGGCTGCGGTGCTGGCTGCGTGCAAGTTTACAAGTACCGTGCGAGCTGCAGGCAGGACACCGTACAGCTACGCACTGGCACAGGAAAAATTGTTTAGTACGCAGAACCAGGCACACTTAGCTGCGGTGCTGGCTGCGTGCAAGTTTACAAGTACCGTGCGAGCTGCAGCAGGACACGTACAGCTACGCACTGGCACAGGAAAAAATTGTTTAGTACGCAGAACCAGGCACACTTAGGCTGCGGTGCTGGCTGCGTGCAAGTTTACAAGTACCGTGCGAGCTGCAGGCAGGACACCGTACAGCTACGCACTGCACAGGAAAAAATTGTTTAGTACGCAGACCAGCACACTTAGGCTGCGGTGCTGGCTGCGTGCAAGTTTACAAGTACCGTGCGAGCTGCAGGCAGGACACCGTACAGCTACGCACTGGCACAGGAAAAATTGTTTAGTACGCAGAACCAGGCACACTTAGGCTGCGGTGCTGGCTGCGTGCAAGTTTACAAGTACCGTGCGAGCTGCAGGCAGGACACCGTACAGCTACGCACTGGCACAGGAAAAAATTGTTTAGTACGCAGAACCAGGCACACTTAGGCTGCGGTGCTGGCTGCGTGCAAGTTTACAAGTACCGTGCGAGCTGCAGGCAGGACACCGTACAGCTACGCACTGGCACAGGAAAAAATTGTTTAGTACGCAGAACCAGGCACACTTAGGCTGCGGTGCTGGCTGCGTGCAAGTTACAAGTACCGTGCGAGCTGCAGGCAGGACACCGTACAGCTACGCACTGGCACAGGAAAATTGTTTGTGAGAAGGCACATTAGCTGGTTGGTGCGTGCAATTACAATACCGTGCAGCTGCGCGGAACGTACACTAGCATGTGCACAGGATTGTTAGTAGCAGACACGCACCTTAGTCTCGTGCTCTCGTGAAGTTTAAAGTCGGGAGTGCAGGCGACCCTACACTCGCCTGGACTGAAAAAATTGTTTAGTACCAAACAGCAACTGTCGTGCTGCTGCTCTGCAATTAAATACCGTGCGAGCTGCAGCAGGACACCGTACAGCTACGCACTGGCACAGGAAAAAATTGTTTAGTACGCAGAACCAGCACACTTAGGCTGCGGTGTGCTGCGTGCAAGTTTACAAGTACCGTGCGAGCTGCAGGCAGGACACCGTACAGCTACGCACTGGCACAGGAAAAAAATTGTTTAGTACGCAGAACAGGCACACTTAGGCTGCGGTGCTGGCTGCGTGCAAGTTTACAAGTACGTGCGAGCTGCAGCAGGACACCGTACAGCTAGCACTGCACAGGAAAAAATTGTTTGTAGCAGAACCAGCAACTTAGGCTCGGTGTGGTGCGTGCAAGTTTACAAGTACCGTGCGAGCTGCAGGCAGGACACCGTACAGTACGCACTGGCACAGGAAAAAATTGTTTAGTACGCAGAACAGGACACTTAGGCTGCGGTGCTGCTGCGTGCAAGTTACAAGTACCGTGCGAGCTGCAGGCAGACACCGTACAGCTAGCACTGGCACAGAAAAAATTGTTAGTACGCAGAACAGCACACTTAGGCTGCGGTGCTGGCTGCGTGCAAGTTTACAAGTACCGTGCGAGCTGCAGGCAGGACACCGTACAGCTACGCACTGGCACAGGAAAAAATTGTTTAGTACGCAGAACCAGGCACACTTAGGCTGCGGTGCTGGCTGCGTGCAAGTTTACAAGTACCGTGCGAGCTGCAGGCAGGACACCGTACAGCTACGCACTGGCACAGGAAAAAATTGTTTAGTACGCAGAACCAGGCACACTTAGGCTGCGGTGCTGGCTGCGTGCAAGTTTACAAGTACCGTGCGAGCTGCAGGCAGGACACCGTACAGCTACGCACTGGCACAGGAAAAAATTGTTTAGTACGCAGAACCAGGCACACTTAGGCTGCGGTGCTGGCTGCGTGCAAGTTTACAAGTACCGTGCGAGCTGCAGGCAGGACACCGTACAGCTACGCACTGGCACAGGAAAAAATTGTTTAGTACGCAGAACCAGGCACACTTAGGCTGCGGTGCTGGCTGCGTGCAAGTTTACAAGTACCGTGCGAGCTGCAGGCAGGACACCGTACAGCTACGCACTGGCACAGGAAAAAATTGTTTAGTACGCAGAACCAGGCACACTTAGGCTGCGGTGCTGGCTGCGTGCAAGTTTACAAGTACCGTGCGAGCTGCAGGCAGGACACCGTACAGCTACGCACTGGCACAGGAAAAAATTGTTTAGTACGCAGAACCAGGCACACTTAGGCTGCGGTGCTGGCTGCGTGCAAGTTTACAAGTACCGTGCGAGCTGCAGGCAGGACACCGTACAGCTACGCACTGGCACAGGAAAAATTGTTTAGTACGCAGAACCAGGCACACTTAGGCTGCGGTGCTGGCTGCGTGCAAGTTTACAAGTACCGTGCGAGCTGCAGGCAGGACACCGTACAGCTACGCACTGGCACAGGAAAAAATTGTTTAGTACGCAGAACCAGGCACACTTAGGCTGCGGTGCTGGCTGCGTGCAAGTTTACAAGTACCGTGCGAGCTGCAGGCAGGACACCGTACAGCTACGCACTGGCACAGGAAAAAATTGTTTAGTACGCAGAACCAGGCACACTTAGGCTGCGGTGCTGGCTGCGTGCAAGCTTACAAGTACCGTGCGAGCTGCAGGCAGGACACCGTACAGCTACGCACTGGCACAGGAAAAAATTGTTTAGTACGCAGAACCAGGCACACTTAGGCTGCGGTGCTGGCTGCGTGCAAGTTTACAAGTACCGTGCGAGCTGCAGGCAGGACACCGTACAGCTACGCACTGGCACAGGAAAAAATTGTTTAGTACGCAGAACCAGGCACACTTAGGCTGCGGTGCTGGCTGCGTGCAAGCTTACAAGTACCGTGCGAGCTGCAGGCAGGACACCGTACAGCTACGCACTGGCACAGGAAATTTTTTGTGGAAAAATGGCACCAAAATTATTTGGTAGACTAGTGCCAAAAATAAGAAAAAGCTTAGGATTACAGCTCTGCGGAAAGCTGGGTGAACTAAGCTATGAGGATGGTGCTGGATTCACTGTAAGGCTGCTCCTATCTCCCTTCCTTACAGTCCTGTACAGCAATCCTCCGTCCTGGTAGTTCTGAAAAGAACTTTTGGGTTATGTGTGAGGAATCTTGACTCCTACACTGCGTCCTGTTAGTTCTGAAAAGAACTTTTGGGTTATATGTGACTCCTACACTGCCTAACTGTCCCTAGATCTGCTCCAAGTCTCCCTGCACTAGGTCAGCTCTTCTCAGCAATGTGCCCAAAATGGCGGGGGCAAGCCTTATATACTGCCTTGCCTTGTCATAGATGACATAGGCATCACGATGGACAGCAGCCAATCATAGTCCTGACACAACCAAAGCTGCTATGCCATTACTGACTATGATTGGCTATCTTCACAAGTTTTCTGACCTAACACGCAATGCTGACTAGTAACATAAAAGATTCTGGATTCGCGAGTCCCGAATAGAGAATACAGGACTCGGAATCGCAGACTCGCTAGGATTCGGACTCGTAGACTCGCTCAGACTCGCTGCTGTTTGGGGAGATTCAAGCTATATAGCGATGTGATAGAGCGAGTCTAGCGAGTCTAGCGAGTGAGAGAAAGTAAACTATGACAAAACTAAGATTGCCATTCACTTGCATTGGACTCGTTACTGAGCGAGTATTCGCTAAAAGACTCGCCGATTCCCGAGTCCAGCGAGTCCCTTAAGAATCGCCGAGTAACGAGTCCTAGCGAGTAGACTCGCTCATCCCTAGTGAAAATATAATTTTGGTGTCATTCTCAAAACTTTTGGCCATGACTGTACACTTGAGGTGTGTTCGCATGAAGAGGTTGATCCGACTGAAGAACGAAGAAGCTACATACGGCTGGCTGCCAAAGATGGAAGCCATATTTACATCATGGTACCCAACAAAGTGGGGGTCCTCCCAATAATAGATGGGTCACAGCAGAAGCTAGAGACAAATGGTGCAACGGGTCTCTGGGCAATGAAGACAAATGCCAACTGAGAGCTTGCCTGAGATGTCCTGAGGATAGTGGGCGTAATAGGTTAAGGGGTATAGAATCCCCGTTCTACCAATGCTGAGGGTCCTAGACAAAAGACCTAACAGTATATGTGACGATACAGAATCAGACCAGACAGGAGATTTGACTTTAAACGCGATTCACTACAACTCTACCCGTTAGAGGCAACCATGGAGAGAGAGATCGGACAAAGTGACATACCCGAAAGATATCTTGACTGAAAGGAGTCTGGTGACAGTGATGGACCATGTCTCACGGACAGAAGCCCAAGGCCGGACAGTAGACACAGGTGCAAGGGAAGCACACTATCGTACTAACTGCTGGGGGTGGGGAAAGCCTCACAGAGATAGGACTCATACACATAAGGTGACAGAACCTGACAGGTTGACAAGGTATGAACTTTGGAAGCAACACAGATGACCCCCTTGTATAGGAACATATTGTGCCAAGCAGGACGGCTTTAGGCAGATGGGGGAAATATGTGATGTAGTGAGTGGCAGCATTGTGCATAGCCAGTGTGTTTCGCACATGCAGAAGTCTGCTGCAATGTTTTATGACTGTCTTGCCATGGAACCCAGTCTGCTTTACAGTATATAAGAAACTGAGGCATGGAGAGCTCAGGTCCTGTAGGCCTGTGTGGACTGACTACAGGCCGTGTGTGAGGTAATGGACTGTATGCCTTTGGAAAGCCGAAGGAAGGCTCATGTTTAATTTGCTCCGTGTGGTTTATGCTGTCCTGAATAAGCCAGCTGGACCTAGTTCCTAGAAGAGACTGTTGCTGTGTTTATGATTTTGTGCTGCTAAGCGAGTGTACCCTGGCCCGCTCCGTTATCGCCTTATCACACCTGGTATGTGTCTCTCTCATCTCTCATCCTTGGTTGCTCAAGGAATTATGACCTCTGCCATTGTCAGATGAGAATTTGTATATTAATTATTCAACCAAGGCCTTCTGGTATTGCACAATTTTGCTTGTCCTCTCTGTCAGAGGAAGGAGTGATGAAAAGTTCTACTTGTAATATGAGTTGAGAAGGTTGAAAAAACAGTAATCAGTGGTGACCAAAATGCATATAGCGCAACAGTCACACTAATGGCGGAAAAAAGTCAGTCATGTGTGATAGACTCCCAACAGGTAAGACTTCCCTGCCTCTACCAAGAGGATGACTCTTCTTCTCCTCCTCCTCCTGATTCTCCTCCTCTTCAGACTATACATGCTGAACAGACGGAATAAGTCTGCTGTGGATAGTACCCTCTCTAGCATAGGCAACTATCTCCTGTTCCTCCTCCTTTTCAGCCTCCTCCTCCTCATTATCAACAAATCTGCTCTAAGATGATGTGATAAGGCTGGATCATGAAGACTGCCAAGACACACCCATCGGTCTTCCCTCCACCGCGTAATAAATAACACAAAGATATTTTTTTTATCTTTCATTAGAGGGCATCAACATAACACCACTTATAACTTGAAAATAGGTTTGGAATTATTTTGGCCGCAGCTCAGAACATAGGTACAAACCCACCTGTAACTGTGAGGGAAGAAGCCATACGCCACTGGCCGCCTGAGGCACGTTGACTCTCACCAGAACCAGGGGCGTTGCTAGGGTCAAAAAACATCCGGGGCTCGGGCCCACTGAGCTGCATTTTTCGGAATAAATTTAAATAAAACCCACATCATAGCAGTGTGGGTGGCTTCCCTTCCAGCGTATATTACATAGTTTCCCATCAGTGTAAGCATTACAGACTGCCGGCCGTGTAAGCATTACAGACTGCCAGCCATGGAAGCATTACAGACTGCCGGCAGTGTAAGCATTACAGACTGCTGGCCGTGTAAGCATTGCAGACTGCCGCCCGTGTAAGCATTACAGACTGCCAGCAGTGTAAGCATTACAGACTGCCGCCAGTATACCCATTAAAGACTGCCGCCAATATACACATTAGAGACTGCCGCCAATATGCACATTAGAGTCTGGCAGCTGTATACGCATTAGAGACTGCTGGCTCTTTATCTTGTATATACAGCCCTATCTACTATATAATCGTCTAAGCACTTCCTGCGTCTGTCGCCGAAATCGCGCGCCAGACACAGGCCGCTACTGTGGAGGAGCGGGGGTGGGGGGGAGCGGAGTATCGCCATATACCATAGTGCTGCTATACATGTACTGTAATGTGCCGCCATATACTATAGTGCTGCTATACATGTGCTATAAAATGCCACCATATACTATAGTTCACCTCTACATATACTGTAGTATACTGCCATATACTGTAGTGCTGCTATACATGTGCTGTAATGTATCGCCATATACCATAGTGCTGCTTTACATGTGCTGTAATGTACCGCCATATACTATAGCGCTGCTATACATGAAATGTAATGTACCACCATATACCATAGCGCTGCTATACATGTACTGTAATGTACCGCCATATACTATAGTGTTACTTTACATGTACTGTAATGTACTCCCATATACCATAGTGCTGCTATTCATGTGCTGTAATGAATCGCCATATACTATAGCGCTGCTATACATGTAATGTAATGTACCACCATATACCATAGCGCTGCTATACATGTACTGTAATGTACCGCCATATACCATATCGCTGCTCTATATATATATATATATATATATATATATATATATATATATATATATCAGAAAAAAAACTGCATAGCACTCACAGACTAATGTGAATCGGTGCCAGCAGGGCTGCTGGATCAAATAACTAGAAAAAAATACTCTGCAGCACTCGGTTACTAGTTATTTGATCCAGCAGCCCTGCTGGCACCGATTCACATTAGTCTGTGAGTGCTATGCAGTTTTTTTTCTGTTTTGTATCTTATGGAGTGGCTGGCTCCTTGCTGCAATTTGCACCCTCGTTGCCTACAGGTGATCTAGGGTCTAGATGGTGTCCGCCCACTTAGTAGTGGGGTAGGGTGGACAAGGAGGACTTGGGTGTCAGCGATAGGACTCGTCGGACCTGAAGTCACTTTGTCGCAGTCGACGAGCAAACAGACATTGGCCAATGTGTGTACCAAGAACTTCAGAATAAAAAGATAAGATTTTGAGTTTTTTGAAAAAACATAAGTTTTTAACTTTTTTCTCATATATATATATATATAGCTTATTAGCATATGTACATCATTGGTAGTAACCGAGTGCTGCAGAGTATTTTTTTCTAGTTATATATATATATATATATATATATATATATATATATATGTGGTTCACTCACATTGACTTAACAAGTTCTGTCAGTCACAGTATGTCAACTACATACATATTCTAGAATACCCGATGCGTTAGAATCGGGCCACCATCTAGTACTGTATATTCAGGTCAAACCTATATACATACAGTATATACCGACTCACTAACACAGAATCTACTGTGGACCTGTATATAAAGAATTGTGCTGTGTAGAGACAACCAGCCACACACAAGCACAGCCCCAAACAGCCAACCACACAGCGACACACACAGCCAGCCACACACACACAGCCACACAGCCAGCCACACACACAGTCAGCCACACACAGCCAGCCACAGCCACACATAGACATATAGCCATACAGACACACAGTCAGCCAGCCACAGCCACCCAGCCACACAGCCACATAGCCACACAGCCCCAGCCACACACAGCTACATAGCCACACAGCCAGCCAAAGCCACACACAGACACATAGCCACACAGACACACAGTCAGCCACACACAGCCAGCCATACAGTCAGTCCCAGCCACACACAGCCACAGCGCTTCAGGAACACACACAGTCAGCCACACACAGCCAGCCACAGCCACATAGCCACACACCCAGCCACACACTGCCAGCCACAAAGTCATCCCCAGCCACAGCCACACACAGCCCTAGCCACAGCCACACACAGACACATAGTCAGCCACACACAGCGCCACATAGTTAGCCACAGACACACACAGCCACACAGCCCCAGCCACACGTAGACACACACAGCCAGCCACAGCCACACAGTCAGCCACAGACACAAAGCCACAGCCACACACAGACAGTCAGCCACACACAGCCAGCCACAGCCAGATAGCCACACAGCCCCAGCCACACAGACACACAGTCAGCCAGCCACAGCCACAAAGCCCCAGCCACACAGACACACAGTCATCCACACAGCCCCAGCCACACACAGCCACATAGCCACACAGCCGGCCACAGCACACACAGACACATAGTCACACAGCCACACAGTCAGCACCAGCCACAGCCACACAGCTCCAGCCACACACAGATACATAGTCAGCCACACAGCCAGCCACAGCCACACAGTCAGCCACAGACACACACAGCCCCAGCCACACGTAGACACATAGTCAGCCATACACAGCCAGCCACAGCCAGATAGCCACACACAGCCCCAGCCACACAGCCCCAGCCACACACAGACACACAGTCAGCCAGCCACACAGCCCCAGCCACACAGACACACAGTCAGCCACACAGACACACAGTCAGCCACACAGCCCCAGCCACACACAGCTACATAGCCACACAGCCCGCCACAGCCTCACACAGACACATAGTCAGCCACACACAGCCAGCCACACCGCCACATAGCCACACAGACACAGTCAGCCACATAGCCACACTGTCAGCCACAGACACACACAGCACCACAGCCCCAGCCACACACAGCCAGCCACAGCCACACAGATACACAGTCAGCCACATAGCCACACAGTCAGCCACAGACACAGACAGCCACAGACACACACAGCCACACACAAAATGCAGTTAGAACCATCTTTCACTGGATGCCACCCAGCAAGGCGATAAAAGAAGGTTAACGGTCTCACTCACTATGATCAGCCAAAATTCCCCACTTAAACATTTCCACTGCATAATATATATTATATATATTTTTTTTTTATTAGGGCAACTTCCAAAACCGCCAAGGATAACGACCGGCTGACGGAAACAGTTTGGGTAGACAACACTTAAAGAAGATCAGGCCCAATATAGTGAAAGTAGCAATCTGACTTCCAGCACCCAACCCTCTTGATCTCATCATTGGACATACCGGCCCTTGACGCCTCAGTCGCCTCTCCCATCAGAAAAGAGTGCATGCCAAAATGGCGGGGAGGCACAACATCTCCAAAGATCTCTTCAAAATTGCTGAAAACTGGAAAGCCATCAAGGGGGACCCGTCGATGTGTTCAAGAAAGGAGGAACATGGAATGCAGGATTCCAAGTAACGTGACAGCAATAGGACAGCTTAAGGGACCAGGGATGGAAAAAAGCAAGTACCATACCCACCGGTCAAGCTGGTCCGTTTTTGACTTCCTGATCCGAATTTTCAAGCCGCTGTTGCTGAAAATAACGTTGTCCCATTGCAGGCCACCTAAACGGAAAACCGACCTCGGGACAAGTTCAGAAAACCACTGTGTGCTGAAAATGGTGAGGCCAAAAGCCACCAAAAAAAGAGCCACCTAGTTGGGGTCATTGTAAACTGCACAGAAAATGGCAACTATGTTTTTTAGAATAGCGATTGTAATGGACCTCCTATGTCCATTACAACCCTTAAGTACTTGCACGATCAAAAAGTTCTTGGTCACATTGCGCCAACCCCGGAGCCTGAAATCAAAGGCCAAAACTGACAGGCAATGCTACACAATGCCGCCAGAGACCTCAGAAGCATGCAGGTTTAAGATATATTTCAGCACCAGCTCTGCTAGGGAGTCGGAGGATGCTGAGACACTAACCTCCCCCACCATAGAGCTCCACTCCCCCCGGCCTTACTGTAAGCTCTTCATGTTGGCGTGAGGGCACAATTCCCAAAACCTCTGAAAATCAAAGCGAGAAAGAGAATCAGCAACGCTGTTATCAATGCCGGGGACATGACAAGCTCTAAACTGTATGCTGTACGTGAGACACCGAAGAACCAAGAAACACAACAAACTGATGATCGGGGGAGAGGACAACACCAGATGGTTTATGGCATGAACCTCAGTAATGTTGTCAGACCAAAAACAAATCGGTCTATTACGCAATGGCTCCGCCCAGAGGGATACCGCAAGTGTGATGAGAAACATTTCTAACAGGGTAAGGTTCTTGGTTCAACCCGAGTCATGCCATGACTCAGGCTAGCATTCCGCACACCATCGGGATATGAGAATTACTCCGAAACCGATGGACTCAGAAGTATCCGAAAACAAATAAACATCTGAACTGGATACTTCTTGTTCCTGGAAACAAGTATATTCATTATACTCGTGAAGGTGTCACCTCCAAACCCGAAGATCCTCTCGCAGTGCTTTTGTGATCCTTATTCTGTGGTGTTGGGCGACCACGCCTCTCGTGGTGAAACATAGACAGCGAGAGAATATTCCCCTCATCAGCATGACCTTGCAGGTGAAAGCGAGGGGAACTACCAGGGACTGCATCTGGTGCAAAGTGACTTTTTGGATGGCGCAAAAGATGTCAATAAGGGAAACAATCCTGCTTTTTTTGTCGAGGATTAGCCAGAAAAGCATGGCGACAGAATCAATCTTGATTCCAAAAAGGAGAGGTTAATGACTGGACCGAAAGTTTTCTCTGCCGACAGCGGCACCCCAAATCTTTTGGTGACAGTTTTAAAGTCTCCGAGGGACAGGGAACACTGGTTGGAGCTTGCCAGACCGATGAACAAGAAGTCGTCCAGGTGATGGGTGATGGATTTTTACTTTGGAGAAGTCCTTGTCTAACCATTCCAGGAATGAGCTGAACATCTCAAAGTAGGACCAGGAGATGGAGCTGCCCCTAGGGAGGCACACGTTATAGAAGTATTTCCCTAACAATATTAATAATAATAATAATAATAATAATAAATAATGCATCTTTATTTATATAGCGCCAACACATTCATCAGCACTTTACAATACAGTGGTTTGTTTACCAGCTGTCATTGATAACAATAAAAATATACAATATTGTAAACAATTAAAGTAGAGAATAAAAAAAAAATACATTAAGCAGAGAGTCAATGTAAAAGTATGATACTTAAAGGGAACCTCTCACCTTGATCTAAGCCCCTACACTATCACTACCTGTCCCTGCACCTTCCTAGCTGCTCCCTATCTATCGCTCTCTGAGCTAAATCCTCCCTATAAAACAGCAGAAAAATAACTTATAACTTACAGAAGTCCCTGAGGCTGGGGGACTGAAAAGGCGGCCCCAGGCTCCATTCTGCCCCTCCTCGATGCAGCAGCACGCGCCCTGCTGGGCGGCATTATTCTTTCTTCATCGCTACCTCCTCCATTTGGAATCTCCCGCCTGCTTTACACCTATCATGTTGTGGTGATGCGACCTCGATGTGTCCCCTGACTGGGACAGAGCATATGGGAGATTGTATCTTCTGCTCGGTAGCAGCATACACAGGGTTAGCTGCTACTAGAGATGAGTGCTGATTGAAAGCACTGACGCCCTGGTGTGCGGGTGAATAGGAGATGATATGAGCTGCCCTGGGCTGTGGGGTGGGGGTGGAGTGTGTCAGGACAGCAGCAGGAGCTGCTGTGTAGAGAGCTGTGTGAAGATTTAACACAGCCTGTGAGCTCTCTCAGAGTGGACATTCATGAGGCTAATGAGCGGACGGTGAGGAGAGAAAGGTTGTGTGCTGACCTAACACAGCCTACCCGGGAGAAGGTACAGAGCTTCTATATCAGCTGTTGGGATTGTAGGAGGTTGTACTCGGCTGCACCCCAAAACCTGGAGGTCTGTGAATACCTGAACTGTGCCATTAAACTGTGTGCTGTGGGAGTAAATACCTGAGTCACTGCCTTCGGTCATGCCGATCCTGACCGCTACCTTACAGCGTAAAGTGGGTGGGAGATTCCAAATGGAGGAGGTGGCGATGAAGAAAGAATAACGCCGCCCAGCGGGGCGTGTGCTGCTGCATCGAGGAGGGCAGTATGGAGCCTGGGCCCGTCTTTTTAGTCCGCAGCCTCAGGAACGTCTGTAAGTTATAAGTTATTTTTCTGCTGTTTTATAGAGCGGATTTAGCTTAGAGAGGGATAGATAGGGAGCAGCTAGGAAGGTGCAGGGACAGGTAGTGATAGTGTAGGGGCTTAGGTCCAGGTGACAGGTTCCCTTTAAAGCAGAGAAACAGTGTAAAAAATAAAGCAGAGAAGTAATGTAAAAAATACAGTACAGTAATTAGAAGCATAGAATCAATGTAAAAAGTACAATACAATAATTAAAGCAAAATAAAAATGACCCTGCTCAAAAGAGCTTACAATCTGCAATGGGATGGGGGTTACACAAGGTACAGGGGCTTATTACAGTGATAGTCCAGGCTTCTTGAGATAGAAATAAAGTTACATGAATAATCACCAGACATCTGTGTAGAGCTTTTGGGTTGGGTGGAGTTTGAAGAAGGGATTATGTACAGATGTTACTGTACAGTATATAGCCCATTCACTATGGACTTCTATTACAGAGCAGGATAGGCTGCCTTAAAAAGAAGTGTTTGTAGGGAGCGTCTGAAGCTATGCAAGTTGAAGATGGTCCTGATTTCTTGGGGTAGAGCATTCCAGAGAATTGGTGCAGCTCGGGAGATGTCTTGGAGCCGGGAGTGGGAGGACGGATTAGTGCAGATGTTAGTCGAAGGTCATTTGTAGAATGTAGAGAACGGGTGGGGTGATAGACAGAGATGAGGGAGGAGATGTAGGGAGGTGCTGCACCGTGAAGAGCCCTGTGGGTGGGAACCAGCAATTGGATCCTGTAGTGTACGGCCAGCCAGTGCAGTGACTGGCACAGAGCGGAGGCATATGAGTAACGATTGGCCAGATGGGTGATCCTAGCTGCTGCATTAAGGAGGGACTGGAGAGGGAAAATTTAGAGAGGGGGAGGCCGATTAGTAGAGAATTGCAGTAGTCAAGGTGGGAATGGATTAGGGCCACGGTGAGGGTATATGTTGTTTATATGATGAAAAAGGGTCGGGACTCTAGCGATGGTCTTCAGGTGTAAGTGACAAGATTGTGTATAGGAGGTGAAGGTGAGATTGGTGTCAAACAAAACACCCAGACAGCGAGCCTGCTACCTAGGTGTTATTGTGGTGCCACACACTGAGAGAGAGATGTCAGATTTAGGAAAGGTTGAGTTTCAAATAGAGAGCAGACATGATGTTGGAAACTGCAGCTAGACAGTCATTGGCGTTCTTTAATATCGCAGGCGTAAGGTCAGGGGTAGGGATGGGCGAATCTACTCGCTAGGACTCGTTACTCTGCGAGTAATAGTGGAAATGCAGGACTCGGTACTCTGCGAGTTTCCAAGCTATTACTCGCACAGTAACGAGTCCACCATCCCTACGTCCCCCCCCCCCCCCCGCAGCCTCCCCACCCGATCCTACATTAGGACCGGGCAGGGGGGAGCAGGTGCAGGGACTCAGGACTCAGGCGGGGAAGCCGGCGGTGAAATTTGCTCACTGCCGCTTCCCCCACTGAGTCCTGACCAGGGGTGGGCTTGGGGGGGGGAGAAGGGGGGGGTGTGAGTGTGCCGGACCGGCCGGCTACTTACCCCTGCCTCCGCAGCCGCTGCCGCAGACTTGCTCCCCGAGTCTCTCTGCTCCTGTTTCTGGAGATTCCCGAACGGTGACAGAGCAGTGAATAAATTAACTTCCATCACCGCTCGGGAATCTCCGGAGGCAGAGCGACTGTTTAGTCAGTTCTCAGCTCTGCTACATCCCTGTGTATCTATGCACAGGGATGTAGCAGAGCTGAGATTGCGTTTTGGACTACGTCGGACAGAAGAGGATTTTTTAACTAAAGATGGAGTCCCTAATTGTCTTCTGTTTTATTTCTAATAAAATTATTTTTCACTGTGTTGTGATTTTTTATTTATATTGATTACTGGAAATTGATGGCGGTCATGTCTAATATTGGCATGACCGCCAAAAATTTCGGGCTTAGGGCCAGCTTTGTATTATCAGCATGGTCCAGGGGTTAATAATGATGCAGTCCCGTTTTTAGGATTGTTTTATTGATTTTTCAGAAAAAAAAAGACGTGGGCTTCACCATATTTCTGTAACCAACCGGATCCAGCAGGCAGCGACGGACTGCCCCAACCCCCAGGTGCCTATTTGTACCTGGCCGGACACAAGAATATAGGGGAGCCCCCTTTTTTTATTATTTTATGAATTTCATGAAATAATTAAAAAAAAATGCGTGGGGCTCCGCGCAATTTCTATGTCCAGCCAGGTACAGCTAAGCAGCTGGGGGCTGGAATCCGCAGGGCAGGGAGGCCCAAGCTTTCTGGGCACCCCCCGCTGCAAATTGCAGCCCGCATCCGCCACAGAAGATGGCGCATTCATTGAAGTGCCATCATCTGGCGCTGAACCCCGCTCTTCCAGTGGCCCTGGTGGCTCACTGGTTAATAAAGGGGTTAGGGCCAGCTTTGTATTATCAGCTGGCCCTAAGCCCGAAATTTATGGCGGTCACGCCAATATTAGAAATGACCGCCATGAATTTCCGATAATCAATATAAAAAAAAAACACAACACAGAGAAAAATAATTTTATTAGAAATAAAACAGAAGACAATTAGGGACTCCATCTTTATTTAAAAAATCCTCTTCCGTCCGACGTAGTCCAAAACGGAATCTCAGCTCTGCTACATCCCTGTGCTTAGACACACAGGGATGTAGCAGAGCTGAGAACTGACTAAACAGTCAGGGTTCAGCTCAGGTCATTATGACCTGAGCCGAACCCTGCTGTCAGCCCGACTCGCTGTGCCTCTGGAGATTCCCGTACGGTGACGGAAGTTAATTTATTCTCTGCTCTGTCACCATTCGGGAATCTCCAGAAACAGAAGCAGAGAGACTCGGGGAGCGAGTCTGCGGCGGCGGCGGAGGCAGGGGTAAGTAGCCGGCCGGTCCGGTGCACCCCCCCTCCACCCTCCCCCTCACCCCCCTCACAACCCCCCAACCTTCCCTCCCCCTTATAGGGTCCGGCAGCAGAGGAATCGCTGCAATACTCGTTCCCCATTCGTTTACATTGGAATCTCTAGACTCGCAACGAGTAGCGAGTCCTGGACTCAGACTCGTCAGAGTCTAGCGATTCCGAGTAGTTTAGGATTTGCCCATCCCTAGTCAGGGGCTGAGGTTTATAATTGTGTGTAATCAGCATAGAGATGGTACTGGAAGCCAAACCTGCTGATAGTGTGTCCAATCGGGGTAGAGAGAGAGGAGAAGAGGGCCAAGGACTGAGCCCTGAGGGACCCCAAAAGTAAGAGGAAAAGGAGAGGAAATGGAGCCAGCGAATGTTACACTTAAAGTGCGGTCAGAAAGGTAGGAATAGAACCAGGAGAGAGCCGTGTCCTTAATGCCGACAGAGTGCAGCATAGAGAATAGGAGATGGCAGTCAACAGTGTCAAAAGCTGCAGAGGGGTCAAGAAGAATTAGCAGAGAGTGGTCACCATAACTTTTTGCCATCAGAAGGTCATTGGTCACTTTGATGAGGGCGGTTTCTGTAGAGTGAAGGGGCAGAAACCAGAATGTAACGGATGTAGAAGAGAGTGAGTGGAGAGGTAGTGGGTGAAGCGGGAGTAGACCAGGCACTCCAAGAGTTTAGAGATGAAGGGGAGATTGGAGACTAGTCTGTAGTTATTAGTGCAGGATGGGTCAAGGGAAGTTTTCTTTAATAATGGAGTAATGATAGAATGTTTGAAGGCGGAGGGAAAGATGCCAGAAGAGAGGGAGAGGTTGAAGATTTTGGTTAGGCGAGTGGGGCGACAGGAGAGAGAGACTGGAGTAGGTGTGAAGGAATGGGGTGAGTGGTGCATGTTGTGGGACGAGAGGAAGAGAAGAGCCTGGAGACTTCTTTTTCTGTGACTGGGTCAAATATGGAGAGTGAGCCAGAGGAAATGTAAGGAAGAGTGGGAGTAGCAGTGCTTGGAAACTGGGAGCTGATATCCTGGCAGATGTCTATTTTCTCCATAAATTAAGAAGCCAGATCATCAGCACAGAGGTCAGTGATCGGGGTCTGCACTTTAGGACTGAGGAGAGAGTGAAAGGTGTCAAAGAGTTTTTTTGGATTGTTGGATAGTGAGGAGATCAGGGTGGCGAAATAGGTCTGTTTGGTGAGGTGGAGAGCAGAGTTGTAGGTTTTTAGCATGAATTTATAATGGATAATGTTTTATGGTGAGCGGGTTTTTCTCCATATGCATTCAGCACTCCTAGAGCATCGCTGGAGGACTCGAGTTTGCAAAGTGAGCCAGGGCTGTTTCACTCTGTGTTTGGAGGTTCTGAGGGTGAGGGGTGCTACTTTGTCCAGGGTGCTTCTTAGAGTGTCATTGTAATGATTTACTGCTAGATCGGGACAGTAGAAGGAGGAGATTTTCGGACAGTGATGAGCGTAGAGAGTCTGTGAATGCATGAGGGTTAATGGCCTGTAGATTTCTGGATGAGTGATAGGTAGGGGTGTGCTGTGGCGGGCGAGAATTTGTGAGCGTGAAGGAGAGAATGTTATAGTCAAAGAGGGGTAGAGGTGAATTATCTATGGAGGAGGTTGAGCAGAGCCGGACTAAGACCACGTCAAGGGTGTTATCGTCTTTGTGTGTCTCCAAGGTTGAGAGCTGTGAGAGGCCAAGAGAGGTGGTTAGAGATAGGAGCTGGGATGCAGATGAGGAGATGGGGCTGTTTATGGGGCTGTTAAAGTCTCCCAGAATGGGTGTTGGTAATTCTGAGGACACGAAGTGCAGCATCCACGTGGAGAGATGATCGAGGAAGTGGGTGGGTGACCCTGGGGAGCAGTAAATAACTGCTACTCTGAGGGGGAGGGGATGGAATAGCCTAATGGTGTGGATCTCAAAAGAGGGGAATGATAGTGATGGGGCTGGTGGAATGACCTGGAAAGTACATTGTTGGGACAGGAGGAGGCTGACTCCACCACTATGTCTGTTCCCAGGTCTCAGGGAATGGGAGAAATGTAAGCAGGCATGAGAAAAAGCAGGGAAGTAGTGTCTGAATCCTGGATCCAGATTTCAGTGAGGGCCAGGAGGTTAAGAGATTTAGTAAGAAAGTAATTGTGAATGTAGGGAAGCTTGTTGCATATGTGGCGCCCGGAGTCCGGTAATCACATTACAAGCTTGGAGGCAAGGCATCCACCAGGTGAAGCACAAATATAACATATCCCAACCTGGGCGATAAGGGGAGCTCTAACAGCTGAGGTCAGGTCGGTTGCTGACATGAGTAGAGGTCCCCTAGATATGCAGGTGCAGGGGGCGGAGCTAGTCAGTTCCTGTCAAGAGAACTGAGGTGACAGTTGAGCAGAGCAGAAGGAGAGGAAAGTGATCTTGGGGACAGGAGCCATGTTAGGCCAGTGTAAGGAAACTGACAGTGTGTGGAGCCCATAGCGAGGGCGTGAGGAGGAGAGAAGAAAGATCTGGGAGAGGTAGTAGTGCCAGCAAGCCCAGAATTAAGTATAAAACAGTACTCGGTACTACCTGAGTTCCACCATTAAAGGTACAGACTGTTACTCTTGTGTCTCCACATCATTGTTTGTGCTAATTCCTGCATCCCCATTAACACCAATAGCAATTATTATCACCAGCTCAGGGATCATCCTAGCCCTACCCGTGGAGGGTTTATCATCCTGCTGCATCCCAATATCATCCCCTGAAGCTGACATAAGCAGCGGTGGTCATATTCGGCCACATCACACAGGTGGCGACGGTGTCACTGACAAACTCCTATTTGTATTTTTGTTTCCCTTTTTAATTGCGGTCCCTCCAGGACCTGGTCCACGGCCACCACCGTGACATCCCCCTGTAAGCAGAGAATAAGGACCAGTCCTGAGTAAGCCATAGCCCTGAGGGCGATACACATACAGACTGTGGATTCCACAGAGCACAATTCAAAGAGGGAGATGAAGATGTGCACATAATGGCAATAAGGTTAGTAGGGTTTCTATGTGAGGTGGGGGAGAGGTTGAAGTTAGCAGAGGGTGGACCAGGGTTGGGAGAGATATCACCTAAAAGGAGCAGCAGCAAAAAGAGAGAGCAAAAAGTTTTTGGATTTAGGACATGGTTTAGTATGCAAAATTTTGGAATATGATGGGCTGAAATTCTTGAGTAAACTGAATATAGCATGGGAGCTGTACATAGAGTAGGGAAAGAGAGAGAGGGGCTAATGTGAATGAGTGGTGATGAAGGGGGAATAGGGTGGTAGAAGTAGAAGTGGGTGGTGAAAGCACATAGGAAAACAAACAATGAAATAATAGACATGGTAAACATTGGTAGTGTGGCAAGACGACTCACTCGGCTGCATTCAGACGTAGACACAGGAATGTGTTTGGCTGCAGGTTTATTAAAACCTCATAAACCCAGCAGAATTGGGCACAAAAACAAAGGAGCGTCACTGGCTTGCAAGGTAAATCACAAATAAAAAAAACAAAACGAGTAAACACAGTCCGTATGTGTACAGGTCCGTCTGTACTGACTGGCTGCAGACTGCAGCTACTGCTCAGCTCAGCTCCACAGTCTGGAGCCTCTCCACATCAGTCTCTCTAACCACAAGAAAAAAAAACAGCCTTGTGCTTTTACTGTGGCTCAGCCACACCCTCAGGGGAGGTAGGGGGAATGACCTCCCGCCCTCTTAGTCATTCCCCTAAAACCACACACCCTTTTGAGATTAACCCCACAACACATAACATGCTGGGTAGCTTTTACAGGTTTTAGGTCACACAGGCTAGTAACCTGCGTGACACATACCTCCCCTCAACTACACGGCCAGTGACCGCGTCACACATTCCCCCCCTCTGCCCAAAGCCGGGGGTTTGGGCACCTACCGACACCAGGCAGAGAAGTCTAGAGAGGGCATCAGCATTTACGTGCAACTTCCCCGGCCTATGCTCCACCTGAAAGTCGAAGTCCTGAAGGGCCAGGAACCACCTGGTGACCCTGGCATTGTGTCCCTGCTTTTCCCTAAGCCATCTCAATGGGGCATGGTCTGACACCAATTTAAACCTCCGGCCCAGCAGGTAATACCTCAGGGTATCTACGGCCCACTTTATGGCTAGACACTCCTTCTCCACCACTGCATAGTGCGTCTCACAGGATGATAGCTTGCGGCTCAGATAGAGAACGGGATGCTCTTCCCCATTTATCTCTTGGGAGAGCACGGCTCCCAACCCCACCTCCGAAGCGTCTGTCTGGACTATAAACTCCTTCGTAAAGTCTGGTGCAACCAGGACCGGTTGTTCGCACAGTACTACCTTCAACTGCTGGAATTGAGCCTCTGTTTCCTCCGTCCATTTCACCATGGTAGATCTGGTGCCTTTTAGGAGATCTGTCAGTGGCGCAGCCATCATGGCAAAATTCGGGATAAACCGCCGGTAGTATCCCACCAAACCAAGGAAGGCTCTCACTTGTTTCTTGGTGAGCGGTCGTGGCCAGGTCTGGATTGCCTCCACTTTCTTGACTTGTGGCTTTATCTCACCTCTTCCGACGACATAGCCCAAGTATTTGGCCTCCTCCTTCCCAATGGCACATTTCCTGGGATTTATAGTAAATCCCGCCTTCCCAAGAGCATCCAAAATGGCCTGCAGTTTCGGAAGATGACTAGCCCAGTCTGAGCTAAAGACCACAATGTCATCGAGGTAGGCGGCGGCATACTTCTTGTGGGGGGCTAGGACTCTATCCATAGCCCTTTGGAAGGTGGCTGGAGCCCCCTGGAGTCCGAACGGCATCCGGGTATACTGAAAACATCCATCCGGTGTTGAGAAAGCAGTTTTCTCCTTAGCCGTCTGGGACATGGGGATCTGCCAATACCCCTTTGTCAAGTCAAGAGTGGTGATGTATCTCGCTGGTCCAAGCCTCTCGATTAGCTCGTCGACACGGGGCATCGGATAGGCGTCACACTTGGATACCTCATTCAGCCGACGGTAGTCGTTACAGAACCTCCACTCCCCGTTGGGTTTTGGCACAAGAACGATAGGGCTTGACCACCCGCTTTTCGATTCCTCTATGACCCCAAGGTCTAACATCCTCTTCACCTCGGCCGCGATCACCTCCCGACGTGCTTCCGGAATCCGATATGGCTTTAGATTCACTCTCACCTGTGGATCTGTGAGCACGTCATGTTCTATCACTTGAGTATGCCCCGGCAATTCCGAGAATAGCTCCCGGTTCCGCTGTAGTAGCTCTCGACACTGTTGCTTCTGGGCTGGCGAAAGGGTCTCTGCAATAGTGACTTCCTCCGCCCTGCCTTCAGGAGCAGCCTCCAAGCAAGAAGTTCCTGCAGGTTCCCGGTCCTGGTACGGCTTGAGCAAGTTCACGTGGTATACTTGATATGCCTTTCTGCGGCCGGGCTGGTGGACCTTATAATTAACGTCACTGATTTTTTCCACCACCTCGTATGGCCCTTGCCATTTGGCCAGGAACTTGCTTTCGACGGTGGGGATAAGCACCAACACACGGTCCCCTGGCTGGAACTGTCTTAGTCTCGCCGATCGGTTATACACCCTAGCCTGGGCTTCTTGTGCCCGGAGGAGATGTTCTTTCACAATGGGCATCACCTGTGCCATTCTTTCCTGTAGCTGGGCAACATGTTCAATGATACTCCGATGCGGCGTGACTTCAGCCTCCCAGGTTTCCTTGGCGATGTCGAGGAGACCTCTTGGATGTCACCCATATAGAAGCTCAAACGGCGAAAAACCCGTGGAGGCTTGCGGAACTTCTCTGATGGAAAAGAGTAGGAATGGGAGCAGATAGTCCCAGTCTCGCCCGTCTTTTTCCACTGCTTTCCTGAGCATCGCCTTTAAGGTCTTGTTGAACCGTTCCACCAGACCATCCGTCTGTGGGTGATAAACGGAGGTCCGAATCTGGGCTATCCGGAGGACTCTACAAAGCTCCTTCATCACTTTGCTCATGAAGGGGGTTCCCTGATCAGTCAGAATCTCCTTTGGCAGCCCTGTTCGCGCAAAGATATGGACCAGCTCTCGAGCTATGGTTTTGCTGGACGAGTTCCTTAGGGGTACTGCTTCGGGGTACCGGGTCGCATAGTCCATGATCACCAGGATGTATTGATGTCCCCGAGCAGACTTCACTAAGGGTCCCACCAGGTCCATGGCAATCCTCTCAAATGGAACCTCTATCACCGGTAGTGGAACTAAGGGGCTTCGGAAGTGGGGCGAGGGAGCCGTTATTTGGCAGGTGGGGCAGGACCTACAATAATTGAGAATTTCCCGGTAACACCCCGGCCAGTAAAATCTCCTCAGAATCCTCTCCTGCGTTTTTTCGACCCCTAGGTGTCCCCCCAGAACATGTGAGTGAGCCATGTCTAACACTTTCCTTCTGTATGTCCTCGGCACTAACAGCTGTTCTACTGTTTCACCACCCCTTAGTTTAGCCACCCGGTATAGCAACTCCCCCTGCACTGCGAAATGGGGGAATCTGGTATCAGCCCCCGGCTCTTGGGCAACCCCATTACATACAGTAACTTGGTCAAACGCCCCCTTTAAAGTCAAGTCCCGAATTTGATCAGTCCCAAAGTTGTCGCCAGATACGTCTAACTCAGGTACGTCCTCCATCTCAGTCTCCGCCTCGCCCTCATCGCCGGCGAGGACACACAAAGGAAAGTCCTTCCCAGGAGGCTTTATCGGGGCTTCTTCTCCAAGGACCTGGTTTCTGCACATGCTACTAAGTCCAGTTCCTCTCCCCCACAAGTCCCAAAACAAGGGAAAGTCACGGCCCAGTATAATGGGATGTATCAGGTCCTTGACCACCCCGACCTCATGGATTTGAGCACCGCAGTCTGTTTCAATGGTCACTCTGGCTACGGGATAGTTCTTGGCGTCCCCATGTATACAGCGGACACCCACGGTTCTGGCCGTGATCAGCTGATGGGGTAGGGTAGCACTAATCAAGGTCACCAGACTTCCAGAGTCCAACAGTCCCAGTACCCTGACTCCATCCACAGACACGTCACACACCTGTGGTCCCTCCCTGGATTGTCCATCCACACTACAGGCCGGATAGGCATAATAAGAGCACCGTCTGCCCAGGCTGCAGTCCATTGGCTCAGGGAACGTAGGGCACCTAGCAGCAATGTGCCCCGGGTTATGACACCGCCAACAAATCACCTCTGCCCTAGCAGACTTTGCTGGCCCATCAGTAGAACTGGGACGCCCTCCGTTTGCGGCTTTAGCCCCCTTACGTGGTGTTACTGCCCCCCTTTGGGTGCCCCAATACGGAGAGTACATTAGGTCCGGTTTTCCCAGGGACTTTTCCACCACCTGGTACCTCTCTACCAAGCCCACAAGGTCATCAGCGTTCCGAGGGTCTCCCTGGGCAACCCAGGTCTGAACCGGACGGGGCAGGGAATGAATAAACCTGTCCATCATCACCCGTTCCACCATCTGGGCAGGAGTGGCAGACTCGGGCTGTAGCCATTTCTGGACTAGATGTAATAAGTCAAACATCTGTGAGCGAGGGGGTTTGTCGCCCGCGTACGCCCAGTGGTGGACTCTTTGCGCTCTGACCGCCATAGACACTCCGGATCGCGCCAATATCTCTGCCTTCAATTTAGAGTACTCCTGTGCATCCTGAAGTGCCAGGTCATAGTAGGCCTTCTGAGGTTCACCGGTTAAATAGGGGGCCAGCATCTCTGCCCACTGCTGTGGTGGCAACTTCTCCCGCTCAGCTACCCTCTCAAACACCGACAAGAACGCCTCAACATCATCCCCTGGGGTCATCTTTTGCATCGCCCCCCTGACAGCCTTCCTAACATGCGAGTCATCAGTCGACTGTGGGGGTAGGGCGGACGCTCTGCTCTGGATGGCGTCAGCGAGAAGCTGCATCTGCTGCTGCTGCTGCTGGTGGTGTTGCTCCTGTGTTTTCTGCTGCAACTGGATCTGTTGTAGCAACAACTTGGTGGTTTCCTGGTGCTGCTGTTGCATGCTCTGTTGGCTCTGCACATGTTGTTGGTGCTGTTGCTGCTGGCTCTGCAGCAGGTGTTTGAGGACCTCCTCCATGCTGCCAGGCTTCTCTTAGCTGCAAAGAGACAAGAAACAAGAGGGGCGCTCCAATGGGTACTACCCGATTGTCAACAGGGGGGGGTAGGTTTACACTAACCTTTCCCGGTTGTACCGCCCGTACAACCAGGATCTCCAGCCTGTGGTGTATTGTGCTCACCAAGTAGAGCCCAGCACTTCCTGGATGGCCAGATCACGTGACTGTGACATCATCCCAGGTCCTTCAGCCTTCTGCTCCCAGCGGTCTCCTCCTATGCAGCTCTGCGACTATTCCTGTTTCTTGCAGCAGATGCACGGGTTCCTGAGGAGCGTTGCCCGCATTCTCCACCAAGTGTGGCAAGACGACTCACTCGGCTGCATTCAGACGTAGACACAGGAATGTGTTTGGCTGCAGGTTTATTAAAACCTCATAAACCCAGCAGAATTGGGCACAAAAACAAAGGAGCGTCACTGGCTTGCAAGGTAAATCACAAATAAAAAAAACAAAACGAGTAAACACAGTCCGTATGTGTACAGGTCCGTCTGTACTGACTGGCTGCAGACTGCAGCTACTGCTCAGCTCAGCTCCACAGTCTGGAGCCTCTCCACATCAGTCTCTCTAACCACAAGAAAAAAAAACAGCCTTGTGCTTTTACTGTGGCTCAGCCACACCCTCAGGGGAGGTAGGGGGAATGACCTCCCGCCCTCTTAGTCATTCCCCTAAAACCACACACCCTTTTGAGATTAACCCCACAACACATAACATGCTGGGTAGCTTTTACAGGTTTTAGGTCACACAGGCTAGTAACCTGCGTGACACATACCTCCCCTCAACTACACGGCCAGTGACCGCGTCACAGTAGTGAAAAGAGTTATACACATTGTTTTTAGTGGCCCTGTATTTTATTACCTTCCAGTCAATTTCAAGTCTATTTCAAATCTTGACACTTTAATCAGACACTTTGAAGCAGACACGTCTGAAGCAGACTTTTAGCAGCTCCAGATATGCTCAAAAAAAGTGATTTCAGGTGTGGAGTAAGGGGGAGGGAACTGGATTCCATTAACCCATTACCAAATGGTCGTTCACAGGCAGATTTAAACAAAGGATCATAAACAGGGGTGTGGGGGGGGACCAAGGGGGAAGGATAGTTACATTCATAATAGAATAGGATATTTTCAGCAGGGAAAATACATCAGAACAGCATCAAAGTTGGGTGCAGGGCCATAAAATTAAATGTACTGGAGGGAGACACAGAATCAACATGATGATTAGGTGATAGTTAGAGCAGTGCAGATGGATTATGATAGATGGCTGATGATTGAGCCCAGTTTCTTCATCTCATTTCAGGTCTATTTCAAATCTTAACACTTTATCAGACACTTTGAAGCAGACACATCTGGAGCAGACTTGTAGCAGCTCCAGATATGCTTAAATGAACAACCGAGTAAGTGGTGACAGTCTGGGTGGACCGGCAGTAGGGGGAAGGTATGTCCAACTTGGCCATAAGCGCGCCGGCACGGGCGCCATGGATGAAGGAAACGACCATTTTGAAAGAGACCTGGGATGCCATCAAGTCTTTGGCAGGGGATCCTGTCATTCACAAAGGCATCAAACGAGAAGACAGGTGGTGTATCAGCCAATACTCACCTGGGGTCTCCTTGGGAAAGACAGCCAGCTGGAAGATGCAGAGGTTGGAAAAGGGGATAGTGTAAAATAGGCTGGTGATGCAGCCCAGTGAAACCTCCTTAAACAGTTTGGAGGACAAAACCTGAGGGAGTTCATAGACAGACCTTAAATTTGGGGCATACAAGGACTTGGGGGAGTAAACGAACGATATGAAAAATCCAAAGGAACAACCCTCCTCAAAGTTTCTGCGGCCTCATGGTTGGGGTACTGTTTTAGCCATGGCTCCATCTTGAAGACGCTCACCGGCGTCCTTGCCATCGACCGCCAATGGTTTGCAGCAGGAGGACTTATGTTGCTGCCAGTTACATTTTGGAGCAGTGTATTTGCCTCCACAAACAGAGCACTCGTGCCTGTAATTGTAGAGCCCCTGAAATCTGCAGTGGCCTTCATTGAACAACCAACAACACCCAGGTCTGCGTACGGTCAATGATCCCAGAAATGGGTGGGTACACCTTTTGGGCCATCATCAGCTGCAACCATGAGTCTATGGCCTTCACATCCCAATCCAAATGTGGTTGGAGTGCGAGGCAGCGACAGAACTCCTCCTCATATTTCCACCAGGCGGAGCCTCCGTGGGATTTGTAAGAATTATAGATGATGTCGCAATAAGTGAAAAGTTCTGAACAATGCTCAGGTTGCCTCTGCCCTATCATGCAACCACATGGACAAAAAATGCATGGAGCCAATTGTTGATGACGTTGGCAACCTTAGGCTTACTTTCGTAAGGCCGGTCTGCAGACTGCCTTTCCTTGTCTGTGGTTGTCTGTTCGGTGAAAACGTGGGACCAAATATCGATGTACTCATTGACCCAGATCTTTTGGACAGTTTCCTGGTCTAAGTATGTGCCTAACAGCGAAACCATGCAGTACAACATGTTCTTGTGCAAATCAGGACGGGGAGGATTGGGTTGGCATTGAAGGAGCTTCAGGTTAACTAGGATCTTTTTGGTACCCAGACTACATAACGAATCCAAAATACGCCATTGTGTCCCCCCCTCCCCAAGCCACCGGTATAATGGTACTCACTAGTCAAAGTCGGAGACTGTTGAACTTCCACAGGTGCTGCCGCTGGCAGTGGGGGAACTGCAGCTCCCGAATCAGAATGCTGATGAGACTTCCTCCTCCTCAATGATCTGTTGGTAAACCGACTACCATGCCGTGACCTGTCGGATGATGCATGAGACGAAGTGAATGACCACCTGCAGGAAGACCTGGAGTGCCTGCTGCTTCTGGGGTAATGAGAGAGGCTGCTCAATAACATCACGCGCACCTCTGTAATGTCTCCACTGGTAGTTGCGATCACTGCTGAGCGATGATGAAGATGATCCTTTGAAGCTGTGGTTGCTGCAGTCGTGTAAGGTGCTATGCTGTGCGGGGTCCACATGCAATGGCTGCGAGCCGGTGATGGCTATGGTCTGTCTGACGTGCGCAAGGGTGGCAATCGGGCAATTTGCAGACTCTTGGGCCATTTGGATGCATGGGGGTTGTGGAGAAGGTGAGCTGGTAATGTGCAGTCCCAGGGGGCTGGGCTGTTGTCGGGGTGCCCATCCTAAGCCACCAGTGGTACCTGGCTGGGTACCTGTTGGGATAATGGGAAGGTCAAGGGCTGAGTAAAATATATCAAGGGGGGTGTCCCTTCCCCAGCTGGGGGTGCCGACCAGCCAAAGGAGGCGGGGCACATGAAGAGGGCCGAGCTAGGGGCACTGCTACTTACTGGTGCATCTGCAGATAAGGAGCTCAGACTCTGTGAGCCTCCCATGGTCAGGACCGGGACCTTGGTCCTATCAATGGAACCAGAGAGAGTGGGGCAAAACTGTTCTGCAGCCGCTGCCCCCGGGGTGCAGGAGTGTGAGGTAAGCGATGCCTGCTGCATTGTGTGACCGAAAGGGCGGTACATGGCCGGGTCCATGATCTTGTCATGGGGGTGGAAGTCAGAGCACTCAGAGCACGTGCATAGGCACTGCACATGCTCCGTGATGCCAGAGCGTTCGGGTTCAAATAATGCAGTGGGCAGGAGAGTCTGGCAGACCTCCGACCACCACTGCAAGAGAGCCGGTGTCCACAAGGCAGGCGTGCCATGCGGCTCCCTCATGGTTGATCAACTCTCTCAGCACAGCCTCCAAAGAGTTCCCCGTCATCCAACGATGTTCACCCTGGATGCTGGTGGGTGGAGAGAAGGATCAATGGCTGACTACCGGCTTATAAGAGTCCGAGACAGGTTCATAACTAGAAGGGGGTGGTTAGCCAATTGCACAGCCAGGGAGGAGAGCAGGGGGTTGCAGCGGGGGCTTATCAGTCAAGGGGCATCATCAATCAGACGAAGTGCCCCGCTATATCAAACTGTGTACTTTGTTCCTTCATCTCCACCTTGTACACATGCAAAGCTTCTTCTTTAATTGTGAGCAGCAAGTGTTTAAATAGACACAGAAGCGTGATGGTTACATTGATTATACAAACAACATGTGCAGCATTCAGTGACGTTGAGTCCGAAGGACCCCGGTGTGAAATTTGGACCTGGGCCCCCCCTTCCCCCATGCGCCCACATTGATCAGATGTACGGGCCCCATGTAACGTTCTAAATCCTATAAAGACTCACAAATTGACCTTTCTCCCCTTCATTATGTATTAATGTCCCTCATCCTGCTATATATGGCCCTCCTCCTGGAATAGGCCCTTATTATGGTATTTATGGTCCTCCATTATAGTATAACACAGCCTCATAGCCCTCTATTTAATATAATGCAGCTTCATAACCCATCATATAATATAATGCAGACTGATAGCTCTCCAGATAATATAATGCCGCCTCATAGCCCTCCATATAATATAATGCAGCCTCATAGCCCTACAGATAATATAATGCAGCATCATAGCCCTCCAGATAATATAATACAGCCTCATAGCTCTCCAGATAATATAATTTAGCCTCATAGCTCTCCAGATAATATAATGCAGCGCCACAGCCCTTCATTTAATATAACGCATCGTCACAGCCCTCCAGATAATATAATACAGCCTCATTGCCCTCCAGATAATATAATGCAGCATCAAAGCCCTCCAAATAATATAATGTAGCGTCACAGCCCTCCAAATAATATAATGCAGCATCACAGCCCTTCATATAATATAATGCAGCATCACAGCCCTCCAGATAATACTGTACAATGCAGCATCACAGCCCTCCAGATAATATAATTCAGTGTCACAGCCCTCCAGAGAATATAATGCAGCATTACAGCCCTTCATATCATATAATGCAGCGTCACAGCTCTTCATATAGCATACGTCCTCCCCACACAGACACACTGCCTCCTGTACAACCTTCCCTTGTCACCCAGACACACTGCCCACTGTACAGCCCCCCACACATCCAGTCACACTGCCACCTGTACAGCCCACCCCACACTCAGACACTCTGCCCACTATACAGCCCCCTATTCACACACTGCCCTCTGTACAGCTCCCACATCCAGTCACACTGCCCCCTGTACAGTCCCATTACACACACATACTGCCCCCTGTACAGCCCCTCACACCCAGTCACACTGCCCCCTGTACATCACCTACACACAATGCCCCCTGTACAGCACCCCCCCACATACACTTCCCCCTGTACAGCTCCCCCACCCAGTCACACTGCCCCCTGTACAGCCATCACCAAGTCACACAAACACACACAGTCAAACACACACAGTCACACACTCACACACACAGTCACACACACACATAGTTGCACACACACAGTCACACACACAATCACACACACAGTCACACACAGTCTCACACACATGGTCAAACACACAGACACAAAGTCACACACACAGTCATAGTCACACACAGTCACACACACACACACACACACACACACACAGTCACCCACACACAGTCACAGACACAGTCACACACACACACAGTCACACACACATGGTCAAACACACACAGTCACACAGACACACACACAGTCACAATCACACATAGTCACACACACAGTCACCCACACACAGTCACACACAGTCACACATGGTCAAACACACACAGTCACACACAGACACACAGTCTCATACACAGTCACATACACAGTCACACACACAGTCACACACACACAGTCACCCACACATACAGTCAAATACACATGGTCACACACATAGTCACACACACACAGTGTCACACACTGACATTGCTGGATGCTGATGTGTATGTGTTTGTCTTTAAGAGCTGCATGATTGATAGTTTTGAAGGTCCTGGCCTCCTGTGTTGTGCTCCAGAACTGCACTCACTATTAGGTTCAACTGCTGGTTGAGGGCTTAATGTGTGACTCACCTGAACTCCCCTCCCCCTAGCCTTTAAGTAGCCTCTCCTTCCACCAGGTGTTGCTGCTGATAGAGTTTCACTCTGTGCCTGGAAGCCATGCTTTCCTGACCTGTGTGTTTGTGTGGCTGATGTCCTTTATGTTGGAGTTGCTGTATCCCGGTTCTGTGGAAGGAGGTGAGGGAGGAATAGTGCAGGGCTGGTGGAGGAGTTTTAGGAAGAGACTGGAGGCCCGAACCTTCTCACCATCAAAGATACCTTCAGGATCAGGGCCATTCAGGGTTTCCAGACTAGGATCAGACTAGTCTTCCCTGGTCACCCTGCCTGTAACTGCCATTCCCTTATCAGTATTCTCACTACACTGTGACACACAGTCACACACAGACATACATACAGTCACACACCCACACAGTCAAACACACGCACAGTCACACACACAGTCTTACACAGTTACAGACACAGTTACACACATAGAAACACACAGTCACACACACAGTCACAGACACACACAGTCACACAGACAGTCACACAGACACAGTCACACACACACAGTCACACACGAAGTCACACATACACAGTCACACACACAGACAGTCAGACACAGTCACAAACAGTCACACACAGTCACAGGCACACAGTCATGTGGCGCCCCGCAACGAGTGCGTCACAGGAAGGTATTGCATCCCTGACAGAAGATGTAATATATTCCGTCTCGGTGATGACATGGTTAATCTCAGAGCTCCATATACCACACAACACACTAGAGGTAGAGGGCCAATCAGGTCCTGGTGGGAGGAGTGAAAGGAGTAGTGTGTGTGGGGGAAGTTGGTAACTTAGGTGAAGAGAGTGGAGTAACGTAGGAGAAGAAGCAACAGGGCTCTGCACAGTGCCGTGCAGCCCTGAAAACCACTTACCGGCTGGCACCATTAAGCGGTGACCTAGACCGAAACAAGGGCAGATACCGAACGGGCTCAAACATACCCGTGCCCAAACCACCGGATCACCGGTTCCGAGGCGAACGGACATCCACCACTGTTCAGCAAACCGGAGTGAAGGAACCGCTTCTCAGGAAGCACCTCACTACAGCCGCAACCAAGTTGTCTTGCCAGCAGGGGCTCACCCCTGGGAAACAGAACCTTACAGCGAAATTCAGTTAAGGAATCGACTAGGAGTCTCCCTAGCACCCTGAACTGGTACACTAAGGCAACACCGGCAACCAATATAGGAAGGTTAGACAAAAGAGGAACACCTTGGAGCTCTGAACTAACACCAGTCATCACTGGGACCACCCGGTCCATTACCTAAAAGACTGTATACCGTGTATCACGTCAACCGTTACAGTAAAGACCCGTTACAGAGGAATCTGGTGTCCGTGCTTTCCTTCAGAACTGTTATTAACTCTGTCCAGCAACTCCCGAGCTGCCGTATTCCATCAGGTACTGCTCCTGGCCCCAAAGACTCCTGCTCATCCTGTGGGGAGCATCCCATCAAGCTGCCGCACATCCCCGGAGGCCCAAGCAGCGCCGGTGCATTCACCGGACTCCCACAGGTGGCGTCACGACAAACAAGAACTATTCCCATCCGTTTATCCCCCCTTTGATCTGACCACCGGGCCCCACAGCCTCAGGCGCGGAACCGTGACGAGTGGAGCCACGCCTGAGACCTGAGAACCAGGCAATGGTGAGTCAATCACACACACAGTCACATAGACACACACACACAGTCCCACACATACAGTCACACACCCACACAGTCACACACACACAGTCACACACACAGTCACACACAGACACATGCAGTCACACACACAGTCACACACACAGTCACACAGACACACACAGACAGACACAATCACAGACACACAGTCACAGGCACGCAGTCACACAGTCACAGGCACACAGACAGACACACAGTCACACACTCACAGGCACACAGTAACACCGACACACACAGTCACACACCCACACAGTCACACACACAGACACGCACAGCCACACACACAGTCACAGACACAGTCACACAGACACAGTCACACACACTCCCTCCCCCTCTCTGAAAGCTGTAGCTCTTCTGCCTCACCGCTCCCGCCGGCAGCTCAGCTCCATCCTGTCTGTGATCACAGTGCATCAACAGCGGCTGCGGGAGATTTAAAGTGGCAGTGCCTGCGAGTCCACCAGCGGCTGTGATCAGCCGCCTGGGAACCGGCCGGGCAGAGTGTCTCGCAGTCACATGGATGTGCGTCCTCAAGGACACACATCCATGTAAAGCAGGGGTCCTGTACCTCTGGGCCCGGTCACACTTGCGACCCCTGCGACTGCGGTTGGTATGCCACTGGCAGCATTCACTCTGTCAGTTTAGGCGCATTTAAACACAAATTAAAAACTCAATTTTCTCAGAATTTCCTAAGCCAAATTTTCCTATGCCATATTATTCCAATTGCTACGGTAGATATACCTGTATTGGTTACACTAATTATGGCATCATCACTGCTCACATCTTGGTTGATTCCTCAAAGTTTTGTAGGATCTCACAGATGTCAAACATCAATGCCCACCCATCTGTGCTCATATGCAGAGACTGACCGGTACACAAACAGGCATGTTGTAGCTGGTATTTAACTACTGCTCTCTGCTGTTCACAAAGCCTTGGTGACACGTACAGTTTCAGCATGTGGTCACTTCACATACCAGTCAGTTAGCTTGCACTTGTAAGCATTACTGCAGCACTGCTTCAATGACAGGGGGTATACATGGCGTACCTTCATGAGCAGATCAGGCAAATCTGTGTAGGTTTTCAGAAACCGCTGAACCACTAAGTTGAGCATGTGAGCCATGGTACTGTATGTATGCAAGTTTGCCAAGCTTCATACCTGGTACTAGCCATTATCACACATGCCTGGCTTAGGTTCAGTGGCGAGAGCCACAGGTTTGTCTGGTCTATTACAGTTTTACACAATTCTGCAGCGCTGTGCTGTTTGTCACCTAAACAAATTCGTTTCAGCAAAGCCTGTTGCCATTTCTCTGAGGCAGTACTGCAATGCTTCCAGCTTGCAACTGATAATGACAACATTTTTGAGATGAAGGATGAAAAGGAAGAGGGAGTTGTACAAACTAGTGCAGGAGGAGGAGGAAACCCTGGTGGAATAGGGCCTGAAATCCTTCTAAACTTCTGTAAATATATAAGCTGATACAATCAATAAACGATAGAGCTATTCTTTTGAAGACAGAGTCTGTGTCATCAATTGAGTTATAGCCATTACCAGGTATACCTGTGTAGAGCTCTATATCAAATCAGTCTAGTCTGGTTAGATGTATTTTATTGCATCGCTGACAAATGGAGGCCGCGCATGATTATTATCTGTTATGAATATTTTTTCCCCTTTTTAGATTCACCTTGGATTGAAAACAAAGGTTACCCGTCTCCTGCTGAACAGCATACAGAACCGCGGTAAGTTTGAGAGCCATTGTCTCAAGGTACTGTCTTCTCCAGGAGGGGGTTAACAAGAGTCAATCTTTGGGGAATTGGAAATGGGAAACTCAGATAGACTGATTTGATTATTTTATATTTGTTCATACTCTTGTTTTGTGTTTTGTCTTGTCTTGACCTAGTGATTTTTTTTTGCTTATCTGTATTGTGCCCTGTATTGTCTTGTCATACTTCACAGTATTGTTGTATTTGTCTGTGTGCGTTAATTGTTAATTGTCAAAACTAATCTTTTCTAACCGCTCATATATTCTTGGTGCTTGTAACAAACTTTAACTTTAGTAATCTACTAATTCTATCACTTTCTCTCCTTACGATACTACTTTGTTTTTAAAATCTAGCCAGAACTAATTAGAGAACTACAACTCCCATCCTCTCCCTAATATGCTTGCGCCTGATCAGTGAAGTCATGCTGGCTCCCCCCCCCTCCATTTTTCGCCTCCCTCCCTCTTTCTCTTCATGTAACTGCAGCTCTGGGATTGTTTTATGTCTTGCCCTAATTATGACTTGTAGCCTAGTGATGTTGTTATGGGATAACTCTGATCCGCTGATTACATTAATAACAGTAAACCGTACTGCCATCTTTATTAGATCCTCTAGGATGGGATGGGTACACTCGAGTAGCAGATACAAGGTACGCATGTGATAAAAGTATGTGTGAAAGAAAGCTGTATGCGGAGCTATTGTGTTGAATGATCTGCTGAAAGACAGATGCATGTTTTCACAAAGATTAGATGAGAATTGCATTGTGCCTTGTATGACAGCAGAAAAATTAACCAAAGTATTTCCAAAAAGTATTACTGTATTTAACTCAAAATTAAGTTAAGCTAAAGTCCAAGTGAACAGGTTTTCCTAATTAAATATGTGAATATATAGAAACAGTACTGATCTTTGTCAACAGCCATTGAAATATATTAACCTGCATTGTACTAAAATCACTGCTTTGTTCTCCATTTATGAATATAGTTTATGATACAGCCAGTCAGTGGAATTCAGAATGTTTGTGTGAAGGTTATGCTCACAGCAGCAGGGAAGGGAGGGGATTAAGCTGGAGGGACAACGTCACAGTTGGTAATGATAACTGATATACTCTACGGTATGTTGGAATAGATTTTACTACTAAGCTACTGAATATTATATAAGTTATTTTGAGTCAGACTTCTGAAACTGAATGGAGTTTAAGAATATAATGTTGATTGTAATGTTTGCATTGTGATTGGGTGACCACCGGCAAAATGTCTAATAATATTATGCCCTAATGTCTTTGTTTGAGGAGAGAAGCAGAGTGGGGAAGACTTGGTCATTGCGTCTCTGTTCAATCAAAGCACATTGTAGATTTGGATTAATGTTAACTGTGTCTTCTAAGGGTTTGAAACTTGCAAAAATTGTTGATGTTCAGTGAAGTTGGAATAGATAACAGGCTTCACTGACAGCAAAAGGGGGGGGTTGAACTGACAGGACAGCATTTCACCTGGTATGATAGACACTGCTTTATGTTGGAATAGATCTTAGTGACAACATTTTATGGGATCATTCAAGCCTCTGAGACAGGAGTAAGTTTATTAAATCAGTGATAACTGTAATATTTTCATAATTGGTAAGGGGTGTACACAGTTTGAAGTCTGCAAGACTTTTTGTTCTCCTCGTGGAATTCCAGCCAGCTATAACATGGGTAATGTGTCAGGTAGAAAGTGAACATGTGAATTGTTTGATGTGCCACAGTGATGTTGTGTTCTTGTATAAGGTTGATTCAGAAAAGTGTAAAGTATAGATGCAAAAAGGTAATACATAATTACAGATATGCAGAGGAAGGGGTGGATTCAGGAATAGTGGTGTCTGCTACAGATAATTCTGATATACATGACAATTGTTTTTTTGGGATTGCATTGTATGTTTTTCCCGTAGAAAATTATTATTATATTCATCATTGTATGTTTTTGTTCCCTACAATTAGAATAATCAGGAAATTGGGTTTTACATTGACTGCCTTCAGAAAAAGAGGTCCAGCTTGGGGTGTCAGTATACTGAAGATAGGGTAAGCGGCCTTGACAGTTACTGTGGAAACCAGGTTGCTGGTTTGGATGACAAGCTGGAAGCAAAGTGAACCGGTGAATGTCTAGTTTGGGGTGCCAGTATACTGAAGACAGGGTTAGCGACCCTTGACAGTTGCTGTGGAAACCAGGTTGATGGTTTGGATGACAAACTAGAGGACGAACTAGTAAAGGTCTAGTTTGGGGTGCCAGGATACTGAAGACAGGGTTAGCGACCTTTGACAGTTACTGGGGAAACCAGGTTGCTGGTTTGGATGACAGATTACAGGATTACTAGTTCAGAGGGATAACGGGATACTGAAGACAGAGGTCGCGACTCTTGACAGACGTTATGGGAACCAGTTTCACCAAGGCTCTTACTGGATCAGGATGGATAATGTGGGATCAGTGGGAGCAGAGAAGCAGGGGCAGTTAATGACGCAGCAATAATGTTAGAGAAAAGTGGGAAATGCCTAGATGGGTAAATTGAGTTGTTTTGATATGGCCTGTTGAAGGCAATTCGTCCGTGTGAATGACCAGTGGATTCAGAGGTACAGATACAGGTACCAGGTAAAGTCCTGGGTCTGGGCTTCTGAACGCCACAATCCCCTTATATATTATAGATAGTGGTAACAATTAATTTGGACATAAAATAGACTAAATAAAGCAGCTCCACTGTCACCTGTACCTATATACTTCTTTACTTGCACCAAGAAAATGAACAAGTACAATTGATCATGCACACCAGACAGACCAACTTGTTTACAGGTAACACTGTCTCTGTTGGGGTTTTTGTCTAAGGAGAGATGCAAAGTGGGGAAGAATTCACAGACTGAAGTCATTTTGACTTGATTATTGCATCTCTACTCAGACAAAACATATCACAGCTGACAGAAAGAAAGCAATCAGTAAAGCAAAACAACCTACCAAAGAGTATTAAGCACCTTCTTAGGGCTGGTGGGTTACTGCAGGGAGTGGATTTCTTCAGCATCAAAGAAAATGCAGATGTGTTGGCAGAATGCAACAAGAACAAACCCTATGAAATCACACCAGAAGCAAAAGAGGGGTTTGACCGCTGAAGAATGACATTCTCTCTGCCCCAGCACTCGGTATTCCAAATTTATTGGTTTAATGTTATGAATTAGTGGGATATGCCAAAGATGTATTGACACAGAAACATTTATTACCTGATACTAATGATGACTTGACAAATTAAATTGAACACAATTGTTTTGAGCTAATTGACATTGAAACACAGCCATTAGCAAATGTACAAGAGACCCCATTCCACGTTTACAGACTGAACTAAAGGCTCTGACAGAGGCTTGTGTTATAGTGGGGGGACTTGGGGTGCATATTTTTGTTGATAACCGTTACGATTTTGGTATTTGCCATGATTATGGCCCTGTATAGAAAAGCAGTTAGCTTGTGGAATCTCCAGGGAAACCCATTAAGCTGTGGTTAATGTGCAAGCTCACTCAAAGGAGCGAACCAAGGAGGCCGAAGGAAATGACCATGCTGACAGGACAGCTAAAGCTGCAGCCCCGCTCCCTCTCCCGATAGGGATGTACACTATGTGTGTCTCTGGGAGGGTGGACGCTGAACTCCTAGGCCAGTGATGGGCAACCTTTTGAGCTTAGTGTGTCAAAATTCGCCAAAAAACCGAGCATAAATCGGGAGGTGTGTCACCTTGAGAAAAAACCCCCTAATTTTACGATATTTATAGTTTAAATAACAAATATGTTTAATATTTAACTTACCTGCTTAGTGACTTCTTTGTTAATCTGTCAGTTGGTTTCTTTTGTTGGTCTTGCTGTTATTTAACTTGTGTGGGGTGCCATGAACTAAGTCAGATAAGTGAGGGGGAGGGGGAATTCTTCCAGTGATGGCGAACCTGTGGCAGTCCAGCAACAGCTGGACTGCCACAGGTTCGCCATCACTGATTTAGTGACTTTTTTGTTGCTGAATTTCTGCTTACTACCGTTTCACTACATAGAACGCAAAATGATCTGCCATTTTTTTCTATAATGCCATACATCTCAGTCCATGTCTCTTGAAAGGGTCGGCTACTGCTACTACCACTTCCTTTACTTAACCTTGTTTTTTTTGGCTTCTCCATCAGAGGGGCAGTGACAGAAGATTTATAGATAGCCCTGCAGGCAATTAGGGGTTAACTGTCTTTTAGGAAAAGGCAGAAATAGGGATTAATAGGGTGCGCAACAATAATATAGTGGTGAAATGGAGTCTGTACTATGCTGCAAGATGGCGTTCCTTATGTAAATTAATGGCGGGAAACGGCACCCATAGCACAGGCCTCTTCCAGCCTCCCCCTCACTTATCTCAGTAATGGCCAATCACACATTCATGACACCCAGATTCTGCCCAGAACCTTTCACTGGAGGATGGTTGCTCTAGTAATCACTGGACCTCCAGACAGACCTCCAGACAGCGATCACAGGGCCTCAGATATGTGTCCCCCACAGCGTTCCGCTGCTCCCTGCTGCGCCAGCCAACCAGCAAGTTCCGCCTACCGGAAGTCCCAGGACTAGACGCTCTGTGCCGGAGCTCTGCTGTTCTGGCCTACAGACCTCCAGCACATTTTTTTTTCCTCAGCTACTGCACCTGGCCCTGTAATCGCAGATGTCTCGGAAAGCGCTCGCATTGCCGTGTCGGAAGCCCGACTCGCAACAGTTTTTTGCTGCCGTGTCTATGGTTTTTATCCAAATAGCGAGTCTAGCGAGTGAGAAAAAGTAAACTCTGACAAAACTAGGATCGCAGCGTACTGAATCCTACTTGTAGTTTCTCCGGCGGCCGCGTGTCACTGAAAATGGCTACGAGTGTCAGTGCTGACACTCGTAGCATAGGTTCGCCATCACTGTCCTAGGGTGCCTGCAAACACAGGCCTCTAAACGGAAAAAAGAAGAATGGAAACATGAAGATGCCTGAGAAGAGGATTCAATAGAAACATCACTGGGTGGCACCTTGGTTCCACTATGCTGCTGCTAAGTATATACACGGTTGTGTGGTCTGTGCATGCCATAAGGTGGGAATAGCGGTTGAGACAGAAATGTGCGCTAAGGCTACTCTACCCATTTCAGCCACTGCAGACTGACTTTGTTCAGCTTCCAAAGGTAGGCACCTATGGGTATGTGTTGGTCTGCATAGACCTATTCTCTGGATAGCCAGAAGCATGGCCTACTGCTAAGGCCACTGCCCGAACTGTTGCAAAGAAATTATTATACATTGTATTCTGTAAGGGTAACGCCAAACAAAATACTGGGTTATGTCCATATGAGATACTATATGGGGAACCATCAAAGACAGGATTGTATTTTTCTTAGCAGTTACAGACATTGCACTCTGATATGACAGCATACGTAGGAGCTTTAATTATTATGGTGATAATTTTAATTATTATAATAATGATTCTATTCATCTATATGGCGCTATTAATTCCATAGCACTTTACATATATCGGTACCAACAGCTTTACAAAATGTATTGCACCAAACTCACAAATGTGTTTTCAGTTCCAATCTAGATTCCTCTTCCTTGGAAGGTACACACTCCCTAAAACCTGGTCACAGTCCGTGAGGAAAGCTTGCAACCCAGATTTGAAGGTCCATAACTATCTGGATCCATGCATCCCGCTGCAAGAAGGTTCACACAGACTAAAGAGATAACCTTAGGGGAGTATTGTTCATTACTCTTGTTTTTCTTCAATACTTTCCTATCCAGAACAGCAGAAGGTGAACTAATGCTGCCTTCACACTGACGTTCACCTCCGCAACATTCTGCGGAGGGGAATCGCCATGTGTGCGCAGCGGCTGCCAGCTCCTATCTTTAGAATGGGGATGCACGGTGCTGCGCTTGACTGCGCATGACCGTGCTCACCCATTCACTCCCGTATGTGATCTGTGCGCAGTCTCGTCCGCACCAGGGACGCGACATGTTGCATTCCTGGTGTGGACGAGACTGTGTGATTTGTGCCCGGGCATCTGCCTGCACACAGATCACATATGGGAGTGAATGGTTGAGCACGGTCATGCGCAGCACCGTGTGTCCCCATTCTAAAGATAGGAGCTGGCGGCCTCTGCGGTCACATTGCGGATCCCCTCCGAAGAACGCTGTGGAGGTGTCGGCAAGTGTGAACCCAGCCTTAAGCAGTGGGAAAGAGGAGGGTTGCAGCAGAAAAAGATCGCCAAGCAAGGAAACTCACAATGGGACGAGGATCCACCACAAGAATAGACGGGAAGCAAATGAAGGTTAATTTAGGAAAGTCGATAGAAGGTTCGAGTTGGGTTTTGAAAAATAATGGGAACTGATTACGAGCTGATCAGTTTCACTTGGCAGGCGTTGATAGAGGAGTGGGGAAGGATAAAAAAGTATGTGAAAAGGTGTGAAGGTAACATACAGTTAGGGCCAGAAATATTTGGACAGTGACACAATTTTCGCGAGTTGGGCTCTGCATGCCACCACATTGGATTTGAAATGAAACCTCTACAACAGAATTCAAGTGCAGATTGTAATGTTTAATTTGAAGGGTTGAACAAAAATATCTGATAGAAAATGTAGGAATTGTACACATTTCTTTACAAACACTCCACATCTTAGGAGGTCAAAAGTAATTGGACAAATAAACATAACCCAAACAAAATATTTTTATTTTCAATATTTTGTTGAGAATCCTTTGGAGGCAATCACTGCCTTAAGTCTGGAACCATGGACATCACCAAACGCTGGGTTTCCTCCTTCTTAATGCTTTGCCAGGCCTTTACAGCCGCAGCCTTCAGGTCTTGCTTGTTTGTGGGTCTTTCCGTCTTAAGTCTGGATTTGAGCAAGTGAAATGCATGCTCAATTGGGTTAAGATCTGGTGATTGACTTGGCCATTGCAGAATGTTCCACTTTTTTGCACTCATGAACTCCTGGGTAGCTTTGGCTGTATGCTTGGGGTCATTGTCCATCTGTACTATGAAGCACCGTCCAATCAACTTTGCAGCATTTGGCTGAATCTGGGCTGAAAGTATATCCCGGTACACTTCAGAATTCATCCGGCTACTCTTGTCTGCTGTTATGTCATCAATAAACACAAGTGACCCAGTGCCATTGAAAGCCATGCATGCCCATGCCATCACGTTGCCTCCACCACGTTTTACAGAGCATGTGGTGTGCCTTGGATCATGTGCTGTTCCCTTTCTTCTCCAAACTTTTTTCTTCCATCATTCTGGTACAGGTTGATCTTTGTCTCATCTGTCCATAGAATACTTTTCCAGAACTGAGCTGGCTTCTTGAGGTGTTTTTCAGCAAATTTAACTCTGGCCTGTCTATTTTTGGAATTGATGAATGGTTTGCATCTAGATGTGAACCCTTTGTATTTACTGTCATGGAGTCTTCTCTTACTGTTGACTTAGAGACAGATACACCTACTTCACTGAGAGTGTTCTGGACTTCAGTTGATGTTGTGAACGGGTTCTTCTTCACCAAATAAAGTATGCGGCGATCATCCACCACTGTTGTCATCCGTGGACGCCCAGGCCTTTTTGAGTTCCCAAGCTCACCAGTCAATTCCTTTTTTCTCAGAATGTACCCAACTGTTGATTTTGCTACTCCAAGCATGTCTGCTATCTCTCTGATGGATTTTTTCTTTTTTTTCAGCCTCAGGATGTTCTGCTTCACCTCAATTGAGAGTTCCTTTGACCGCATGTTGTCTGGTCACAGCAACAGCTTCCAAATGCAAAACCACACACCTGGAATCCACCCTGACCTTTTAACTACTTCATTGATTACAGGTTAACAAGGGAGACGCCTTCAGAGTTAATTGCAGCCCTTAGAGTCCATTGTCCAATTACTTTTGGTCCCTTGAAAAAGAGGAGGCTATGCATTACAGAGCTATGATTCCTGAACCCTTTCTCCAATTTGGATGTGGAAACTCTCATATTGCAGCTGGGAGTGTGCACTTTCAGCCCATATTATATATATAATTGTATTTCTGAACATGTTTTTGTAAACAGCTAAAATAACAAAACTTGTGTCACTGTCCAAATATTTCTGGCCCTAACTGTATGAAAGAGACAGGAAAGTGTTGTTGGATCTTACAAGTTTGTCATTCTCCAGGTTGAATAATCTCTTTAAGGGTGTAGGTGGATGGATATCTGGAATAGTTCATTTTGTAATCCAGGGAGCATCTATAATACTGGTTATTGTTATACTGGTAAAGTTATTTGTAATGCTTGTTAAGAAAATTCTAAGAACTAACTGCAAATGTTTTTCAGGTAAATACAAAATGAAAAAGAATAAGGATAAAGATACTGAAGCACTGCGTACTCAAGTGCTCCTGACTTATGTTACTACCCCAAGACGCAAGTGTGTGCTGTGCAACAAAAAGACTTTGGCGGAACTTTCCAACTGCACCCATTGTGGAAATCCTCTGGATTCATCTCCACTACCAAAGATACAAGAAAAGAAGAACTACAACGTTGTGTGAAACATTCAATAATGGGCTTATGATATCCCACAGTCTAAAATATATCATGTGTTTTTTTTTCCACAGTTTTTTCCTTAAATTCATAGACCCCTCAAATTACTCAATATACTAATCTTTAGGTTAGGGAGTGTTGAGGATGGAATAGGCCGGCTAACAGGGTCTTCCTGAATGATTGCGCTCCATAATATGCGTAGGAAGTAGCCTTGCGTATTGTGTAGTAGGGCGGGCTCTGCGAACCTAGGGGTAGGCAGGGATAGGTCAAGAATAGAAATGATAAAAAGAGGGGACTGTTAAAGACGATATTATAGGTACTATGTAGCTTCCGCCATATTGTATCTAAAGAAGCCATATTTGATCATGTTTATTCTGACTTATTAGCTATGTAACAGTTTGTTCAGTGAAGAGGAGCACAGTTAAGCACATTCTTGTAGTTGTCCTTGTTTTCTAGATAAGACCACCAAGCCATATGTAAGCCAGAGTGTACAAGTTCTTATCTTCTGTAACTCTCTTAAAGGTCAATAATTAATCATCTCAAAACTTTCTATAATGCATACTCATCATATTTGTCATTGTATGATGTAACCTATTTTTTTCTAAACTTCTGTAAACGTATATAAGCTGATACAAACAATAAACGATAGAGCTATTCTTTTGGGTCTGTGTCATCAATTGAGTTATAGCCATTACCCGGTATACCTGTGTAGAGCTCTTTATCAATCAGTCTACTCTGGTTAGATGTATTTTATTGCATCGTTGACATTGGTAGCATGTCTACCATCCCAGGGTCCGACTTGGTTCCATCCTCTGCAAGGGTCACCAAGTGTGCTGTCAGGGAGATGTAGAGTCCCTTGCCACAAGCACATTTCCATTAAAGATGGAGTCCCTAATGACTTTTTTTTTTTATTTCTAATAAAAATTTTTCTCTGTGTTGTGTTTTTTTAACCCTTTATTGGAGATTCTTAGTGGCTGGGTCAAACGTGGCCTGATATTAAGAATCTCGGGCTTAATACCAGCTTGTATAACAAAGCTGGTATTAACCCCTTTATTACCCAGCGTGCCACCGCCACCAGGGCCGCTGGAAGAGCGGGGTTCAGCACCAGAGGATGGTGATTCAATGAACGCGCCATCTTCTGGGGCGGCTGCGGGCTGCAATTTTCAGCGGGGGGTGCCCAGAAAGCTTGGGCATCCCTGCGCTGCGGATTCCAGCCCCCAGCTGCTTAGCTGTACCTGGCTAGACATAGAAATTGCGCGGAGCCCCACGCATTTTTTTTTTTTATTGTTTCATGAAATTCATGAAATAATTAAAAAAAAGGGCTCCCCTATATTCTTGTGTCCAGCCAGGTACAAATAGGCACCTGGGGGTTGGGGGCAGCCCGTCGCTGCCTGCTGGATCCGGCTGGTTCCAGAAATACGGTGAAGCCCACGTGAAATTTTTTTCTGACAAATCCATAAAACAATGTAAATAAAAGGGACTGCATCTTTATTAACCCCTGGACCATGGGCGAAGGGTTAATAAAGATGCAGTCCCTTTTTTAGGATTGTTTTATTGATTTTTCAGAAAAAAAATTACATGGGCTTCGCCGTATTTCTGGAACCAGCCGGATCCAGCAGGCAGCGACGGGCTGCCCCCAACCCCCAGGTGCCTATTTGTACCTGGCCAGACACAAGAATATAGGGGAGCCCTTTTTTTTTATTATTTCATGAATTTCATGAAATAATTAAAAAAAAATGTGTGGGGCTCCGCGCAATTTCTATGTCTGGCCAGGTACAGCTAAGCAGCTGGGGGCTGGAATCCGCAGCGCAGGGATGCCCAAGCTTTCTGGGAACCCCCCGCTGCAAATTGCAGCCCGCAGCCGCCCCAGAAGATGGCGCGTTCATTGAAGCGCCATCCTCTGGCGCTGAACCCCGCTCTTCCAGCGGCCCTGGTGGCGGTGGCACGCTGGGTAATAAAGAGGTTAGGGCCAGCTTTGTATTATCAGCTGGCCCTAAGCCCGAAATTTATGGCGGTCACGCCAATATTAGACATGACCGCCATGAATTTCTATTAAATTGTTTTAAAAGAAACACAACACAGAGAAAATTTTTTATTAGAAATAAAAAAAAAGCCATTAGGGACTCCATCACTAATTAAAAAAATCCTCTTCCGTCCGACGCAGTCCAAAACGCGATGTCCTCTCTGCTACATCCCCTGTGCATAGATATAGATGTCTATGCACAGGGAATGAGCAGACTGAGAACAATCTCAGCTCTGCTACATCAGGCAGCAGGCGGGCTCTAGGACCCTGGAGCTGCGGCAGCCAGCACAGAGGAGACAGCACGACTCTTATCTGTGCGAGTTTCCCAGCGATTACTTGCACAGTAAACGAGTCCAATGCAAATCAATGGCAAAACTAGGATTGCTTCAGGCTGAAGCTTCCGAGACACATCTGTGATTTGTAAATCGCACACTACTCGCTATTACTCGCTTCCCCATTCATTAACATTGGACTCGCTAGACTCGCAACGAGTAGCGAGTCCCGGGCTCGGACTCGCTAGAGTCAAGCGATTCCGAGTAATTTAGGATTCGCCCATCACTAATGTATATGTCTTCAGAATCTGTGTCATTATCTGCCTGACGAAGGGGCCACAGTGTCCCAACAGCTTGCTATGTTTACCATCTTTTCAGTTAGCCATTAAAATGTATCAACCACTGAGGACTCTCAGATTCTAATATTTTTCTATCTACTGGCTAACACGGTACAAACATTTTTTACCTTATTATAATCTACCTATTGAGACACTAATTGCTGTTTTGCATGCGTTACAGCCAGCTCTAATCTAAGCTGACCATCCTAGATCAACTCTCCCTGAACTGCTTCTAGAGGAGAGCTTCCCAAGCATCATGTTACCAGGTCTTATATAGTATATAAGATTGCGGCCGGCCAATCACAATAATGGCAGTAGACAACACAGCTACGGCATTACCCTGTATGGAAGGCAATCCCTGTATGTTGATTGGCTATGCAATAGCCACAAAACATGCGGCATGAGGATTCGAGCATGTTGCTCAAGCACCCACAATACTCGATTGAGTACCAAGCATATCTGAGCACCCTGATATTTGATTGAGTATCGAGCAGTGGCAAGCCCACGCTGCTCGCCTCTAGTTTTCTCTGATCATGAGATTAAACAATACAATTCTGTTTCCTTGGCCAGGGATTTTTCTTATTAAATTATTCTGAAATTTTAGTGGTTTAAAACTAAATCTGCTTTTAACTTATTTTCACCTTACATTTGACCTTACATTTGGCTCCACTTACATTAAACTGCAAATAGTGGAAATCAGCTACTAATCTATAGTTCTGTTACATTGACTGAACCACAGGTTTGAATTTTTTAATAGTCCATATCATGACATCTGTCCACTGTATAAAATCAACACACTATTATTTTGTACTTGGCTCTGCCAATACGTCCTATTTGGTATACAGCCAGTGATAAAAGTTTCAAGGACAGTGAAGTGGTTTCTTTTATGGGATTTAATAGAATAAAATACCTGTATGGAATAGATAGTTTTCTAGTTGTTTTTAATGCTATTTATGAATGAATGAATTTTATCAGTTAAAGTCTATATAAATATATTAGACTAGATGGTGGCCCGATTCTAACGTAATGGGTAGTCTACAATATGTATGTAGTTTATTTATGAAGATTTAACAATAATGCAAGGAATACACGATATCTATCTATCACTTACCTATGTGTCTATCGTCTATGTATTTTTTGGATATTTTATCTTTATAAACTAAGGTTCTTGGTACACATATTGGCCAATACCTGTTTGCCCATCAACGAGCTTCAAGATGATTTTAGATCTGATGGGTCCCTATCCTACCTTGTCACTCTTACCTCAGCTAAGCCTCCATTTTTACTATTTCTCAGTGGGAGTACTCACTTAAATCAAAGACCACCTGAGGTCAATGAGGATGAAAACCAAAGCTTTGAAGCCAGCAACTCCAACAATTATCTAGAAAGAAAAAAACGCTAAACAGCACTCAAGACATAGTCTGAACTGGTGCAAGCTGCAATACTGAACAATACACAGAAAAAATTCACAGCACCACACAGTCACTGCCAATCAAATGTGAATACGTACATACAGATAGAATTAAAAACACCTATGCATTTGAGAAAAAATAAAAAAAAATTAAATTTTTTCATAAAAACTAAATTTTTCGATTTTTTTGGAAACATCTTATCTTTAAAAAAATAAAAGTTCATAATACACATATTGGCCAATACCTGTTTGCCCATCAACCAGCATCAAGGTGACCTTAGATCTGATGGGTCCATATCCTACCTAATCACTATTTGCTTAGGCTCAGCTAAGCCTCCATTTTTAGTATCTATCTATCTATCTATCTATCTATCTATCTATCTAGAAAAAGTTCTCTGCAGCACTCAGCTACTACCAATGACGTACAATTGCTAACAAGCTATATGTATATGAGAAAAACTCAAAAATCTTATTTTTTTTATTTCTGAAGTTCTTAGTACATACATTGGCCAATGTCTGCTTGCTCATCGACTGCGACAAAGTGACTTCAGGTCCGATGAGTCCTACGCTGATATCCCTATCCTCCTTGTCCAGCCCCCCCACTTCTCAGTGGGCAGACTCCATCTCGACCCTTGATCACCTGCAGGCTATGAGGGTGCAAATTGCAGCATGGAGCCAGCAACTCCATAAGATACAAAAAAGAAAAAAAAACTGCGCAGCACTTACAGACTAATGTGAACTGCTGCTAGCAGGAACGCTGGGTCAAATGCTAGCACCAGTTCACATTAGTCTGTGAGTGCTTTTTTCTGTTTTGTATCTTATGGAGTGGCTGGCTCCATGCTGCAATTTGCACCCTCATAGCCTGCAGGTGATCTAGGGTCGAGATGGAGTCTGCCCACTGAGAAGTGAGGGGGTGTACAAGGAGGATAGGGATATCAGCGTAGGACACATCGGACCTGAAGTCACTTTGTCGCAGTCGATGAGCAAGCAGACATTGGCCAATGTTTGTGCTAAGAACTTCACAAATAAAAAATAAGATTTTTGAGTTTTTTGAAAAAACGTAAGTTTTTAAACTTTTTTCTCATATACATATAGCTTGTTAGCAATTCATTGGTAGTAGCTGAGTGCTGCAGAAAACTTTTTCTAGTTATTTGACCCAGCGTCCCTGCTAGCACCAGTTCACATTAGTCTGTGAGTGCAGTTTTTTTTTCTTTTTTTTCTTTTTTTCTTTTATCTATCTATCTATCTATCTATCTATCTATCTATCTATCTATCTGTACAGAGCACACCTTGAGATGGGGATGTGGTGAACAGCCATCCCGCCCATCGCTTTAGCTGTTCAAAAAACCCAGCCCTGTTAAAGATAAATTAAAGTTCTCAGCATCTACAATACTGGAACATTACATAACATCTAGATTCATATCACCAAATTTAACAATTTGGATGATACACATCTCCCATCTTATACTTAAATGTGCGATCACCTTACTATATAAAATATCAATAAATTTATCACACTTATGTATTTATGTATACCTATATCATATGTTATCTCACTATTAATTATCTATGTATTTTAGATGTATTTATTTGTGCGTCTATCCACCTTTTTTTTTTTTGCATTTTATATCTATTGGCCACTTTACACGCGGCAACAGGTAGATAGAAAACAGCAGGTGTCGGAGACAATTGTACCTTTTACCTTCAAAACACCTTGCAGATACCTGAATTACACGCAGCCACTTCAAGGTGTTTTGAAGGTAAAAGGTACAATTGTCTCCGACACCTGCCGTTTTCTATCTACCTGTTGCCGCGTGTAAAGTGGCCATATATGATAAAGAGATTATATAGTAGATCTTTATCTATCTATCTATCTATCTATCTATCTATCTATCTACCTATCTATCGCTGGGGTCACACACACAGATATTTGTGCAGATATTGTTCACAGATCTCTTGATGCAGTGAAATCATGGACACATGGTTCCATTTTGTGGCTGTGTACAAATGGAGCAATCTGTCCATGATTTCACTGCAACCAGAGATCTGTGAACAATATCTGCCCAGATATCTGTGTGTGTGACCCCAGTCTATCTATCTATCTATCTATCTATCTATCTATCTATCTATCTATCTATCTATCTATCTATCTATCTATCTGAAACTTTTGAGCAGCACCAAAACCCGGGTGCAAATCTGTCCAACAAGCCACTCCTTGTTAAATACACGCAAAAAATGACAGCAGCACTCCAAACCAATCTTCAATAGCCTTTAATCGGCCTACAGGGCGACCCGCGACGTTTCAGCCACCACGTGGCTTTTGTCTATAGTAGATCTTTATCTATCTATCTATCTATCTATCTATCTATCTATCTATCTATCTATCTATCTATCTATCTATGGCTGGGGTCACACACACAGATATTTGTGCAGATATTGTTCGCAGATCTCTGGTTGCAGTGAAATCATGGACACATTGTTCCATTTTGTGGCTGTGTACAAATGGTACAATGTGTCCATGATTTCACTGCAACCAGAGATCTGTGAACAATATCTGCACAAATATCTGTGTGTTTGACGTGGCCCTAAGTATTATCTATGTATTTAGATATATATTTTTTACCTTTTATATTTATGTATTTACCTAGCATAACAAATGTACAACAGCACTTCCTTTACTGTGGTAAAAATGTGGATTTTAATCCTGGACCGCGACGTTTCAGCTATACAACAGCCTTTCTCAAGCAGTACAGTCTAAGTGACAATGTGCTCTTAAGGTGGGTTTACACGTTGCGATATCGTGCCGAGCGCGCATTTTGTGCCCGGTTTTCCAAGAGTCGGATCGGCGGTGTACACGTCCCGATATCGTGGTACAACGTCCCTATGATGTCTACGCCCCCCGACCCAGGACCGACCATTTAACATGGTAGTGAATGGGGGACGTTGTACTGCGCATTGGAGTTGGATGTTTACACGGGACGATCCGGCTCCAACCGGCATCCGATATCGGGCGGTTGAATAGCACGCTCATTCGACCCCCGATATCGGTTTGCCATCGTTCCTGCATTGTATTGGATGTTCACACCGTACAACGCAGGAACGATATCGGGTCCAACGCACGAACCACGTGACTTTTGGTCGGAGTTGGACGCCGATATCGCAACGTGTAAACCCACCATTATATATAAGGCCCACACAGGTGCAATTAAATCAGTGATGATTACATCATTAATAATAAAATCAAGTTTTCAAAACAGTGAATAAATAGAGAAAGTGCAGAAAAACACTATACAGTGTTACAATAAATACTAGATGGTGGCCCAATTCTAACGCATCGGGTATTCTAGAATATGTATGTAGTTAATTTATGAAGATTTAAGAATAATACAATGTGAAGCTGGGTTTAAATCCCGCGCCAATATCGCTGATTGGTCGCGGGCAGCTGGTGCGACCAATCAGCAATGCGGGATTTCCGTTACAGACAAACAGACATAATTATATGATTATATAGTAAATACCTACAGCAGTGTCGGTGTTCGGCAATGTCGGTGTGTGGCGGTGTCGGTGTGCGGCAAATTCAGTGTGCGGCAAAGTCAGTGTGCGGCGAAGTGGGTGTACAGTAGTAGCAGTGTTGTGTGGCGGTGTCAGTGTGCGGCGGTGTCAGTGTGCAGCAGTGTCGGTGTGCAGCAGTGTCGGGGTGCAGCGGCCGGGGGCAGGACAGAGTGGGGCAGGCAAAGTGGGGCAGGACGAAGTGGGGCAGGACGGAGTGGGGCAGGATGGAGTGGGGCAGGACGGAGTGGGGCAGGATGAAGAGGGAGTGGGGCAGGACAGAGTAGGAGCAGAGCAGGGGCAGGATGGATTGGTGCAGAATGAAGAGGGAGCAGAGCAGGGGCAGGATGAAGTGGGGCAGAATAGAGTGGGGCAGAATAAAGTGCAGGAACCCCCCTCTATTCTCACCCCCAGGGCCGCAGCATCCAATAGACAACCTGAGCTGTAAGCTCAGGTGACAGCAGAATAGGGGAGCGGCAATGCGGCAGGGGGGCCATGCACAGAGCCTCCGCCGCCCAAGGATTATGTACTGCCGCTGCCTTCTCAGCTCCTGCCGGCACCAATAGCACAAAACCCACCGGCCCTGACAGCTCTCCCCGTCTCCTTATCACTCGCTCCAGCCGGCTGTGACAGCACCCTCCCCCGTCGCCCCCTTCTGTTTTCACCTGTGCCTGGCGGTTTCAGGTACCGGGTTTCACTCAGTAGAGCGGTCATGTAACAGGGCCCTGTCACATTACTGCTCCACTGAATGAAATCCGGTTAGGAAAGCGGAGACCTGGGGCTAAATATAACTGGAGAGAGCGCGGCATCCTGTGCTTCACTGGGGAACGGCCGTCAGATGGAGCGGGGATTCCACAGCTCCATCCTCCTCCAAATCACACGGTACAGCGACGGGATGTGCAGGGGCTGAGTACAGTGCTGCGTCTTCACACTGCGCCAATATTACGACTGCGTTCTCACACTGCGCCGAAGGATCGGGGCAGGGCATGAGGAGCGGGGGGGGGGGCTGTGAGGAGAGCCACACAGCTCATTTGCATACTGGCCACTTTCGTCTGCGGCGCGCAATTTCGGCCTTAGACGGGGCAGGATGAAGCGAGCGGGGCAGGATGGCGCGGGAAGGGGGGGCAGGATGGAGCCTGAGTGGGCAGGATGGAGGCGGGGGGAACAGGATGGAGCCGGGGGAAAAAGGATGGAGCCGGGGGAAACAGGATGGAGCCGGGGGAACAGGATGGAGCCGGGGGGGGGCAGGATGGAGCGAGCGGGGCAGGATGGAGCCGGGGGAGCAAGAACAGCGGGGGGCAGGATGGATCAAGCGGGGCAGGATGGATCGAGCGGGGCAGGATGGATCGAGCGGGGCAGGATGGAGCCGGAGGAGCAGGATGGAGCCGAAGGGGCAGGATTGAGCAGGATGGAGCCGGAGGAGCAGGATGGAGCCAGAGGAGCAGGATGGAGCAAGCGGGGCAGGATGGAGCAAGCGGGGGGGCAGGATGGTGGGGGGGCAGGGCAGGATGGAGCCGGAGGGGCAGGATGGAGATGGAGGGGCAGGATGGAGCCGGAGGGGCAGGATGGAGCTGGAGGGGCAGGATGAAGGTGAGTGGCGCAGGATGGAGCGAGCAAGGCAGGATGGGGACGGCGGGTCAGGATGGAGACGACGGGGCAGGATGGAGACGGCGGGGCAGGATGGTGGCGGGGGGCAGGATGGTGGTGGGGGTGCGGGATGGAGCCGGCAGGGCAGGATGGTTGCGGGGGGGCAGGATGGATACGGGGGGTAGGATGGAGGCGCTCCTCCTGACCTCCTCCGCCCCCCGCGCCCCCGTCCCTCCGTCCCTCCACTCCCCGGAGCCCCCCTCCCTCTGGCCCTGCACCCCCCCCCCGCTCCTTCATGGTGATAATAAAAAAAACCTCAGCGAGGATACTTACCCTCTGCCGGCTCGCTCCACCTGTCTTGTAACTCCCAGGACAGGACCTGTCGTTGCCTGGAAAACCGATCAGCTGGGGGTCAGTGGGCAAAGCGGGGGTCAGTGGGCAGAGTGGGGGATCAGTGGGCAGAGCAGGGGTTAGTGGGCACAGTCATTGGGCAGAGCAGGGGTCAGTGGGCATAATCAGTAGGCAGAGCAGGGTCAGTAGGCAGGAGTGGGGTCAGTGGGCAGAGCAGGGTCAGTGGACAGAGCTGGGGTCAGTGGGCAGAGCTGGGGTCAGTGGGCATGGTCAGTAGCCAGAGGGGGGGTCAGTGGGCAGAGCAGGGTCAGTGGGCAGAGCGGGGTCAGTGGGCAGAGTGGGGGGTCAATGGGCAGAGCAGGGTCAGCGAGCAGGTTGGGGGGTCAGTGGGCAGAGCAGGGTCAGAGCAGGGGTCAGTGGGCAGAGCAGGGGTTAGTGGGAAGAGTGATTGGGCAGAGCAGGGGTCAGTGGGCACAGTCAGTAGGCACAGCAGGGGTTAGTGGGAAAAATCAGTGGGCAGAGCAGGGGTGAGTGGGCAGAGCAGGGGTGAGTGGGCACAGTCAGTGAGCAGAGCAGGGGTCAGCGGGCAGAGCGGTGGTGACTGGGCAGAGCAGGGTTTAGTGGGCATAGCAGGGGTTATCGGGCACAGTCAGTGGGCAGAGCAGGGGTTAGTGGGCAGAGCAGCGGTCAGTGGGCACAGTCAGTGGGCAGAGAAGGGTCAGTGGGTTGAGCATGGGTCAGTGGGCATGGTGAAAGGGCAGAGCGGGGGGTCAGTGAACAGAGGGTGGTCAGTGGGCAGAGCAGGGTCAGTGGGCAAAGCAGGGGTCAGTGGGCAGAGCATGGTCAGTGGGCAGAGCAGGGTGAGTGGGCAGTGTGAGGGGTCAGTGGGCAGAGCAGGGTCAGTGTGCATTGCGATCAGCTAAGGGTCAGTGGGCAAAGCAGGGGTTGTGGGCACAGTCATTTGGCAGAGCAGGGGTCAGTGGGCATAATCAGTAGGCAGAGCAGGGTCAGTAGGCAGGAGTGGGGGTGAGTGGGGAGAGCAGAGTTAGTGGGCAGAGCTGGGGTCAGTAGGCAGAGCAGGGGTCAGTGGGCATGGTTAGTAGGCAGAGGGGGGCAGGGTCAGTGCTCAGAGTGGGGGTCAGTGGGCAAAGCGGGGGTCAGTGGGCAGAGTGGGGGGTCAATGTACAGAGCAGGGTCAGTGAGCAGGAGTGGGGGGTCAGTGGGCAGAGCAGGGTGAGTGGGCAGAGGGGGGGTCAGTGGGCAGAGCTGGGGTTAGTGGCCACAGTGATTAGGCAGAGCAGGGGTCAGTGGGCACAGTGAGTAAGCAGAGCAGGGGTTAGTGAGAAAAATCAGTGGGCAGAGCAGGGGTCAGTGGGCACAGTCAGTGAGCAGAGCAGGGGGCAGCGGGCAGAGCAGGGGTCACTGGGCAGAGCAGGGTTCAGTGGGAATAGCAGGGGTTAGTGGGCACAGTCAGTGGACAGAGCAGGGGTCATTGGGCAGAGCAGGGTGAGTGGGCATAGCAGGGGTTAGTGGGCACAGTCAGTGGGCACATCAGGGGTCAGTGGGCAGAGCAGGGGTTAGTGGGCAGAGCGGCGGTGAGTGGGCACAGTCAGTGGGCAGAGAAGGGTCAGTGGGTAGAGCATGGGTCAGTGGGCATGGTCAGTTGGCAGAGCAGGGGTCAGTGGGCATGGTCAAAGGGCAGAGTGAGGGGTCAGTGAACAGAGGGTGGTCAGTGGGCAAAGCAGAGGTCAGTGGGCAGAGCGGGGGTCAGTGGGCAGAGCGGGGGTCAGTGGGCAGAGCAGGGTCAGTGGGCAGTGTGAGGGGTCAGTGGGCAGAGCATGGTGAGTGGGCAGTGTGAGGGGTGAGTGGGCAGAGCATGGTCAGTGGGCAGAGCAGGGTCAGTGGGCAGTGTGAGGGGTGAGTGGGCAGAGTGGGGGTCAGTGGGTAGAGTGGGGGTCAGTGGGCAGAGCAGGATCAGTGGGCACAGTGGGGGTTAGTGGGCAGAGCAGAGTCAGTGGGCAGAGAGGGGGTCAGTGGGCAGAGAGGAGGTCAGTGGGCAGAGCAGGGTCAGTGAGCAGAGCAGGGTCAGTGGACAGAGCAGAGTCAGTGGGCAGTGTGAGGGGTGAGTGGGCAGAGTGGGGGTCAGTGGGTAGAGTGGTGGTCAGTGGGCAGAGCAGGATCAGTGGGCACAGTGGGGGTTAGTGGGCAGAGCAGAGTCAGTGGGCAGAGAGGGGGTCAGTGGGCAGAGAGGAGGTCAGTGGGCAGACCAGGGTCAGTGAGCAGAGCAGGGTCAGTGGGCAGAGCAGGGTCAGTGGGCAGAGCAGGGGTCAGTGGGCAGAGTGGGGGTCAGTGGGCAGAACGGGGGTCAGTGGGCAGAGCAGGGGTCAGTGGGCAGAGCATGGTCAGTGGGCAGAGCAGGGTCCGTGGGCCGTGTGAGGGGTCACTGGGAAGAGCAGGGTCAGTGGGCAGTGTGAGGGGTCAGTGGGCAGAGCATGGTGAGTGGGCAGTGTGAGGGGTGAGTGGGCAGAGCATGGTCAGTGGGCAGAGCAGGGTCAGTGGGCAGTGTGAGGGGTGAGTGGGCAGAGTGGGGGTCAGTGGGTAGAGTGGGGGTCAGTGGGCAGAGCAGGATCAGTGGGCACAGTGGGGGTTAGTGGGCAGAGCAGAGTCAGTGGGCAGAGAGGGGGTCAGTGGGCAGAGAGGAGGTCAGTGGGCAGAGCAGGGTCAGTGAGCAGAGCAGGGTCAGTGGACAGAGCAGAGTCAGTGGGCAGTGTGAGGGGTGAGTGGGCAGAGTGGGGGTCAGTGGGTAGAGTGGTGGTCAGTGGGCAGAGCAGGATCAGTGGGCACAGTGGGGGTTAGTGGGCAGAGCAGAGTCAGTGGGCAGAGAGGGGGTCAGTGGGCAGAGAGGAGGTCAGTGGGCAGACCAGGGTCAGTGAGCAGAGCAGGGTCAGTGGGCAGAGCAGGGTCAGTGGGCAGAGCAGGGGTCAGTGGGCAGAGTGGGGGTCAGTGGGCAGAACGGGGGTCAGTGGGCAGAGTAGGGGTCAGTGGGCAGAGCATGGTCAGTGGGCAGAGCAGGGTCCGTGGGCCGTGTGAGGGGTCACTGGGAAGAGCAGGGTCAGTGGGCAGTGCAGGGTCAGTGGGCAGTGTGAGGGGTCAGTGGGGCAGAGCAGGGTCAGTGGGCACAGTGGGGGTTAGTGGGCAGAGCAGAGTCAGTGGGCAGAGAGGGGGTCAGTGGGCAGAGAGGAGGTCAGTGGGCAGAGCAGGGTCAATGAGCAGAGCAGGGTCAGTGGGCAGAGCAGGGTCAGTGGGCAGTGTGAAGGGTCAGTGGGCAGAGCAGGGTCAGTGTTCAGAGCAGGGGTCAGTGGGCAGAGTGGGGGGTCAGTGGGCAGAGCGGGGGTCAGTGGGCAGAGTGGAGGGAGTGGGCAGAGTGGGGGTAAGTGGGCAGAGTGGGGGTCAGTGGGCAGAGCAGGGTCAGTGGGCAGAGCATGGTCAGTGGGCAGAGAGGGGTCAGTGGGCAGAGAGGGGGTCAGTGGGCAGAGTGGGGGTCAGTGGGCAGAGAGGATGTCAGTGGGCAGAGAGTGGGGGTCAGTGGGCAGAGCAGGATCAGTGGGCAGAACAGGGTCAGTGGGCAGTGTGAGGGGTCAGTGGGCAGAGCAGGGTCAGTGGGCAGAGTGGGGGGTCAGTTGGCAGGGTCAGGGGAAGCGTGGGTGGGGTAAGTGGGCAGAACAGGGTCAGTGGGCAGAGTGGGGTGAGGGGGCAGAGAGGGGGTCAGGGGGCAGAGTGGGAGTCAGTAGGCAGAGTGGAGGTGAGTGGGCAGAGTGGGGGTGAGTGGGCAGAGTGGGGGTCAGTGGGCAGAGCAGGGTCAGGGGCAGAGTGGGGGTCAGTGGGCAGCGTGGGGGGTGAGGGGGCAGAGCGTGGGTGAGTGGGCAGCGCGGGGGGATCAGTAGGCAGAGGAGGGTAGATCGGGACAGGACCTTTGATGACGTCACGGTCATGTGATCTGTGACTCCACCCATCATCGTAACGTCAGCAGAGGTCCTGAAGCACAAGAAAAAGTGCAGCGGCGGCCAGCTTGAGGTAGCTGTGGTAAGAGGCGGGGGGGGGGGAAAAGTCCGGACAGTGGAGGGGGGCTGTGTTGACAGGCAGGGGGTGAGCAGACAGTGGAGGGGGACCGGACAGTGGAGGGGAGCTATGATGAGTAGCAGGGGGTGATTGGACAGTGGAGGGGGGCTATGGTGAGAGGCAGGGGGGTGATCGGAGAGTGGAGGGGGGCTATGGTGAGAGGCAGGGGGGTGATCGGACAGTGAAGGGGGGCTATGGTGAGAGGCAGGGGGGTGATCGGGCAGCAAGGGGGGGGGGACTGTGGTGCCTGTCATTCCATGTGTAGGCATTAGCCAGTGATCTCCCGAAGTGGTGTGTGACCACTCGGGGGTCTGGTGTCGGGATGGCGGCTCTCAGTGGGTGCTAAAGCACCACCGCTCGCCGCCATCTTGGATCACCCTGAGCGGGTGTAGTGCCCAAGCCACTTCCGTCGTGTGACGTAATTTTTGTCCCTTGAAGACGGAAGTGGCTTCGGCTTTTATATATTACATATATAAAACATATTCTTACAATCAGACTATTATACCTCAAAGAATCAAAAGAATTGCATAAATCTAAAAAGACCCTGTATCTTATCATGTCTTGGGTACCAATCTATTACATTACATGTGTGAGTTTGTACTCCACATTTAACCCATGTGGTCTCAACGTCCCCAAACGGTCGATCCATTCTAATTCTTGCCTATTAGGCCACGTGCACACGTTCAGTATTTGATGAGTTTTTTACCTCAGGATTTGTAGCCAAAACCAGGAGTGGGTGATAAAAACAGAAATGGTGCAGGTGTTTCTATTAGACTTTTCCTCTGATTGCTCCACTCCTGGTTTTGTCCTGAGGTAAAAAACTCATCAAATACTCAGCGTGTGCACTTGGCCTTAAGGAGACGTGTCCTGTCACCTCCTCTTCTTTGTAATGGGATACTGTCAATAATCCTAAACCTAAGCTGATGCTCAGTATGGCCCTGATCTTTAGAAACTGGGAGATCCTTACGGTTTTTTCTTATGGTATGTCTATGGTGATTAATTCTGGTCTTAAAGTCCCATGTGGTTTCTCCCACATACCATAAAGAGCACATCTGATTAAAAACAGAATTATCCAATAAATGTCCTAAAGCCAAAGCTTTAAATTTATCGTGCAATACTCCGTTAACTGTTTTAAAAAAAATCATAACTCGTAGCTCCTTTGACATTCAGCAGTAACAGCCAAAGGCAATGTCTTTCCTGATCCTTGACACTAACAGTATATATACGTCCAATGATTTTGCTAACTCCTCGTTGTCTTGGCTTCCAAGTTTTATTCCAAACATAATGCTCTGGAATCTCACAATACAAATACTGCCTTGCGTTACCGTCATGTTGGTTCAGCAAAAAACATTTCATTAATGTTGACGTCGAGCTTAAAGTTTTTGAGACATCTTCAACTGGACAATTTTCATGGAAATAAACTTGATGTTGAGTTGGTAAATGGATAGCTAAATGTATAATAGCATGTGACTGTGCATGCATAGGAAATGCAAATATCCTCCAAGAAGCTTCTGGAGCACTCACATATCTTGAGTCCAGAAAAGCTGATGATTCATCATGATTGACTGTTGTCTGTTGTATTTCAACATTAGCTTTGTCATAGCCCTTGTAGATATACTTGAAAAGATATTTCACACTTTTTATTGACGTACAGATTTCAACGTTGATGTGACATTTGTACTGTTTTAATAAGTATGGGTTGTATGGGACTATCCATGAGTTGTTTTATAATTTTGTTTTGTGAACAATGTTATTAATGTGTGCTCGCTGGTATGAAGGGTAGCCATCCAAGTCTTTCACAGTGTGCTGTTGTAACTGCTTTGGAAAGCCTTTAGTACACTTGCCATTTTCCATGCATGGACTTTTTGCCTCACCACATGGACCATGAACCATATGATTGATGACAATATCATGCAGTTCAGGGTATTTTTCTTGGTTAAGAATTTCAGCCCACAGTATGTTGTCAATATCTTCCTCTGTGCGAAACTTAGAATCTGCATCTAAGATGATAAGTATATGCGCATGTGGGAGACCTCGTTTCTGAAACTCAATGACATGTACCATTGCTACAACTGTCCCAAAAAAGCCATTTTTGAGATCTTTCAAAAGGCTGGCGAGTTTCAGTGGAAATATGCATGCAACTAAGTCTGGCCTGTGTTCCACTTGCTGCCAGGGTTCTAGATTTTCTGTAATTTCTGGCCATTTAGGATTACACGTCATTGTCACAAAAATGTCAGGTCTTCCAAACTTTGTCATTATTGCCATTGCATATTGATAACGCTGCTGCATGTTCTGGGGGCTACCTTCAAAGGACGATGGGAGAATGACTGTTTTCCCAATGGGAATTCCTTTTTGAATGGATTGGTTTAGCAAATGTTCTTGAAGAACACAGTAATCTTCCACTTTAAGTTGATTTTGGTTCATGCGTATAAAATTTAGGCGATTAACTTCAATTTTAACACATGCATCAACAAAGTACAGTTGTGCCAGTTTGCCACCGTTTAAAATAGGATTAAACTCATTTCGCACAGACAAAAAGAAACTGTAGAACTGCAGTTGTGTAACTCGTCTTACAGTGCCTTGCTGCTGTAGATTTTCATGCCACCCTTGATCACCCCTTGGAAAGAATAGCGGATACAGAAGAGTGTGGCGCCCCGCAACGAGTGCGTCACAGGAGGGTATTGCAGCCATAAATGCAGCCGCAATATTCTCTGACACAGCAGTGACCCAGTTAACTTTGAGATCCAACCCTGCATGCATCACCTAGAACAGAGGACCAATCCAGGGTCCTGGTGGGCAGAGTGCTAGGGAAGTGTGTAGGGAGAACAGACACTTAGTCTGGGGAGAAGAGTCTAGATCAGAGTCTAGAACAGAGAACTTGAACTTGGAGTAGGAGCGGGGGCTCCGCACCCCGTGCAGCCCCCGGGCCGTCACCGGTCGGGTGTCAGCACCTGAGGCCTCAACAACCGGGATCGGGCATCATTAACCACGGGTTCCAAAAGACTCCCGTGCCCAAAACTTCACAGCCGGTTCACTGGTACCGAAGCTGGCAGCAGTTCACCTCTGCTACGCGAACCAGAAGCGTGGAGGAGCAGCTTCACAGGAGCACCCCACCGCAAGCCAACTTCCAGTCGTCTAACCAGCGGTGTACCCACTGAGGGACCCAAGGCTCCCCAAAACATCCACAACGTACATCTTTGATAGGGCATTGAAGCAGCCTCCCCGTACCCGATCTGGTATTCCTGGGCGACAATGGCAAAGCACTTAGCTAGAATGGAGGAACACTTGTGGATCTCTGAGGGACACTATCACTGCTGAGTCCACCCGGTCTACTACCCGTAAACTGTATACCATGTACTACCTGCTGGTTACAGTAAAGACCCATTGCAGAGACTTTCTGTGTCCGTGCTTCCTTATGAACTGTCCGTCCGCACTACAAGGTAACCGCAGCTGCCGCACAACATCTTAAGCAGCTCCAGCCTCCGGGGATCACCGCTCAGCCTGTGGGGAGCGTTCCATCTTGCTGCTGTCCATCCCCCAGAGGTTCCGCAGCGTCGGTAATGATTACCGAAACTACTCATAGGTGGCGTCACGAATAAATTAAACCCCTTTAATCTGTTCCTACAAGACGTCTTCAACTTTTTGATCTGCACTCAACCGGGCCCCACTACCGGCAGGCGCGGCCCACCCGTGACAAGGAGGAAGGAGCTTCAGCCTGTCTAAACCGGAGTCCCGGCCACGGTGAGTCAAAAGCATCAAGGTTGCTGTGCAAAATGCTGATGTGCTGTGTCTTAGGAAGCAAAGGGTTGTTAAGGTCTGGCTTAAGATGGACTAATATATCTCTTTTAAAAGGAGGCTCTCCATCATCGTTTTGAAAAACAATAGCAACCTCACTTACACGTGGTTTGTTATAACGTTGAGGATTTTGTGTACATTCTTGTTTAATTGCCATGACAATAGAAGGCATTTCAGTCCCATTTTGTATAGCCCTCTGTTGCTCCACAGCTTCAACATCTTTAAGCATGCGATATGCGACAGCAAATGGGTTGATTTGTTGTAAATGAACAACAATGAGATTCATGAGTTCAGCATTACACTTTTCATTCTCTTTCTGATTCATCCTTTCTTCTGTAGCCTCATTTGCATCAAGGATGTATAATTGTGCAAATTTTTGTGGTTCTCCTATTTCTGGGTAAAGTGTTCCGGTGCAATGGTAAATCTGGCCATGAATTTTGAAACACTATGGTCCGAATCCAGGTGGCGGTGCAATGTTGGCACCAAATGAAGCAAACGTATGAGAACTGTTGATGCTTCTGATATTGTCCATAAAATTTCTCCTGTGCTCATGCTGTCCTTTCATCAATTGCTCAAACAGATCTGAATATTGAAGTCTCGGTAGCATAACTTTCCCTTTTTGGCAGCATTGACTAAACTGATTGTCAGATGGTTTTTCATCAATGAAATTCAGAGAGTTGTATTTCGAACTGCATCCATTTTGCCACAGTAGTGTTCAATAATTGTTGTTTCATCCTTTGTGACATACCATGCAAGTTGTTGAATATTCTGCTGGGCTTGCCTTCCTTGGTACACCATTCGTTTAGTATAAATGTCACGAACATATTGTTGTCTGTCTGCCCTATCTTGTGGAGATTCATTCAGCCGACAGTCTATGACATATGGCATCTTTGGTTTGTCTGGCAGCAGTTTCTTGTGGTGTCTCCTGTTGCCAACAATGTCTATGAGATTGTGCTTCCTGGGCTTGTCTCACAGCAGTTTGGTGTGGTGTCTCTTGGTCTCGTTGTTGTTGTCATCTTGCTACTTTTGCAGCTTTTCTGTCATCATCATTAGCCTATTTCCGCTAACGACTGACTAAACCCATTAATAAGCGTGATAGAAGTAGTTCAGACTTTAACTGACAGACACTGTGAAGTTAATGTGACTGAAGGACGTCACACTATGACTGACAACAGTGTAGACAGGAGTAAAGTTCATCATACTATGACTGACAGCCTTGTAGACAAGAGTGAAGGACGTGACACTGACTGACAGCCTTGTAGACAGGAGTAAAGTGCATCACACTATGACTGACAGCCTTGTAGACAGGAGTGAAGGATGTCACAGTGACTGACAGACCTAGTAGACAGAAGTAAAGTCCATTACACTATGACTGACAGCCTTGTAGACAGGAGTAAGGTTCGTCACACTGACTGACAGCTTTGTAGACAGGAGTGAAAAACGTCCCACTGACTGACAGCCTCGTAGACAGGAGTAAAGTGCATCACACTGACTGACAACCTTGTAGACAGGAGTGAACTGCGTCACACTATGACTGACAGCCTTATAGACAGCAGTGAAGGACATCACACTGACTGACAGACCTTGTAGACAGGGGTGCAGGACGTCACACTGACTGATATCAATACAAAAAAGGTGGGGGAACAAGAGGCGCAATAGAGCCCTATCACTAGTGACACTCAGATGTGAGTGGTGTAATGCAGTTACACTCACCTATTCCAGTTGTGAGACCCACAACTGGTTTAACAGCATATCACAGTATCAGCTGCTGCAGGACCTCCACCGACCACTCCAACGTGGAAAAACAGCCAGAAAATATGGGAAGCAAGGTGTACCACGGTCCGCGCTGCTGAGTCCACAAAATCACCTGGGATGCAAGATGTTGTAGCAGTATACTTCTTTATTCCTTCCTACACGTTTCGGCGCCCTTCCTGGCACCTTCCTCAGGGATTCCTGAGGAAGGTGCCAGGAAGGGCGCCGAAATGCGTAGGAAGGAATAAAGAAGTATACTGCTACAACATCTTGCATCCCAGGTGATTTTGTGGACTCAGCAGCGTGGACCGTGGTACACCTTGCTTCCCATATTTTCACACTGACTGATAGTCTTGTAGACAGGAGTGACGTTCGTCACACTGACTGACAGCATTGTAGACAGGAGTGAAGGACGTCACACTGAGTGACAGACCTAGTAGACAGGAGTAAAGTTCATCACACTATGACTGACCGCCTTGTAGACAGTAGTGAAGGACGTCACACAGACTGACATATCTTGTAGATAGGAGTGAAGGACGTCACACTGACTGACAACCTTGTAGACAGGAGTGAAGTTCTTCGCACTGACTGACAGCCTTGTAGACAGGAGTGAAGGACGTCACACTGACTGATACACCTTGTACCGTAGACAGGAGTGAAGGACGTCACACTGACTGACAGCCTTGTAGACAGGAGTGAAGGACGTCACATTGACTGACAGCCTTGTAGACAGGAGGGAAGGACATCACACTGACTGACAGCCTTGTAGACAGGAGTGAACTGTGCCACACTGAATGACAGACCTTGTAGACAGGAGTAAAGTTTGTTACACTATGACTGACAGCCTTGTATACAGGAGTGAAGGATGTCACACTAACTGACAGCCTTGTAGACAGGAGTGAAGTGCATCACACTGATTGACAGCCTTGTAGACAGGAGTGAAGGACATCACACTGACTGACAGACCTTGTAGACAGGAGTGCAGGAAGTCACACTGACTGACAGCCTTGTAGACAGGAGTGAAGGACGTCACACTGAGTGAAATACCTAGTAGACAGGAGTAAACTTCATCACACTATGACTGACAGCCTTGTAGATAGGAGTGAAGGACGTCACACTGACTGACAGCCTTGTAGACAGGAGTGAAGGACGTCACACAGACTAACATATCTTGTAGATAGGAGTGAAGGACGTCACACTGACTGACAACCTTGTAGACAGGAGTGAAGTTCTTCAGACTGACTGACAGCCTTGTAGACAGGAGTGAAGGACGTCACACTGACTAATACACCTTGTACCGTAGACAGGCGTGAAGGACGTCACACTGACTGACAGCCTTGTAGACAGGAGTGAAGGACGTCACACTGACTGACAGCCTTGTAGACAGGAGGGAAGGACGTCACACTGACTGACAGCCTTGTAGACAGGAGTGAACTGTGCCACACTGAATGACAGACCTTGTAGACAGGAGTAAAGTTTGTTACACGATGACTGACAACCTTGTACACAGGAGTGAAGGACGTCACACTGACTGACAGCCTTGTAGACAGGAGTGAAGGACATCACACTGACTGACAGACCTTGTAGACAGGAGTGCAGGACGTCACACTGACTGACAGCCTTGTAGACAGGAATGAAGGATGTCACACTGAGTGAAAGACCTAGTAGACAGGAGTAAACTTCATCACACTATGACTGACAGCCTTGTAGATAGGAGTGAAGGATGTCACACTGACTGACAGCCTTGTAGACAGGAGTGAAGGACGTCACACTGACTGACAGACCTTGTAGACAGGAGTGCAGGACGTCACACTGACTGACAACCTTGTAGACAGGAGTGACGTTTGTCACACTGACTGACAGCCTTGTAGACAGGAGTGAAGGATGTCACACTGAGTGAAAGACCTAGTAGACAGGAGTAAACTTCATCACACTATGACTGACAGCCTTGTAGATAGGAGTGAAGGACGTCACACTGACTGACAGCCTTGTAGACAGGAGAGAAGGACGTCATACTGACTGATAGCCTCGTAGACAGGAGTAAATTGCGTCACATTGACTGACAGCCTTGTAGACAGGAGTGAACTGTGCCACACTGAATGTCAGACCTTGTAGACAGGAGTAAAGTTTGTTACACTATGACTGACAGCCTTGTAGACAGGAGTGAAGGACGTCACACTGACTGACAGCCTTGTAGACAGGAGTGAAGTGCATCACACTGACTGACAGCCTTGTAGACAGGAGTGAAGGACATCACACTGACTGACAGACCTTGTAGACAGGAGCGCAGGACGTCACACTGACTGACAGCCTTGTAGACAGGAATGAAGGACGTCACACTGAGTGAAAGACCTAGTAGACAGGAGTAAACTTTATCACACTATGACTGACAGCCTTGTAGATAGGAGTGAAGGATGTCACACTGACTGACAGCCTTGTAGACAGGAGTGAAGGACGTCACACTGACTGACAGACCTTGTAGACAAGAGTGCAGGACATCACACTGACTGACAACCTTGTAGACAGGAGTGACGTTTGTCACACTGACGGACAGCCTTGTAGACAGGAGTGAAGGACGTCACACTGAGTGAAAGACCTAGTAGACAGGAGTAAACTTCATCACACTATGACTGGCAGCCTTGTAGATAGGAGTGAAGGACGTCACACTGACTGACAGCCTTGTAGACAAGAGTGAAGGACGTCATACTGACTGATAGCCTCGTAGACAGGAGTAAATTGCGTCACATTGACTGACAGCCTTGTAGACAGGAGAAAACTTCGTCACAATATGACTGACAGCCTTGTGAACAGGAGTGAAGGACGTCACACTGACTGACACACCTTGTACCGTAGACAGGAGTGAAGGACGTCACACTGACTGACAGCCTTGTAGACAGGAGTGAAGGATGTCACACTGACTGACAGCCTTGTAGACAGGAGTGAAGGACGTCACACTGACTGACAGCCTTGTAGACAGGAGTGAACTGTGTCACACTGAATGACAGACCTTGTAGACAGAAGTAAAGTTTGTCACACTATGATTGACAGCCTTGTACACAGGAGTGAAGGAGATCACACTGACTGACATACCTTTTAGACAGGAGTGAAGGACATTACACTGACTGACAACCTTGTAGACTGGAGTGTAGTGCATCACACTGACTGACAGCCTTCTAGATAGGAGTGAAGGACGTCACACTGACTGACAGCCTCGTAGATTGGAGTAAACTGCGTCACACTGACTGACACACCTTGTAGACAGGAGTGAAGGACGTCACACTGACTGACAGCCTTGTAGACAGGAGTGAAGGACATCACACTGACTGCACGCCTTGTACACAGGAGTGAAGGGCATCACACTGACTGACAGACCTTCTAGACAGGAGTAAACTGCATCACACTGACTGACAGACCTTGTAGACAGGAGTAAACTGCGTTACACTGACTGACAGCCTTGTAGACAGGAGTGAAATATGTCACACTGACTGACAGACCTTATAGACAGAAGTAAACTGCGTCACACTATAAGCGGCACTTCAAATTGCGCGCCAATATCGCAATTTGAATACCGCAACACTCATTGGTGGCCGCGGCTAGCGGCGACCAATGAGAGTCTTGGCGCGCAGTTTGAATGCCGCATCTCTGATTGGTCACCGCAAGCCGCGGCGGCCAATCAGAGACGCAGCGTGCAATTTGAATGAAGCGCGGTGTTTAAACACGTGCCGCGTCTATGATTGGTCACTGCCAGTTGTGGCGACCAATCAGAGATTTGGCGTACAGTTTAAATACTGCGGCGATCAATCAGAGACGCGGCATTCAAACCGTGCGTCAAGTCTCTATATGGTCGCCACGGCTGGCCGCGACCAATCACAGAAGCGTTCAGCGCCAACCAATCAGAGGTGCGGCACGCGCCAAGGCGCCATATTTCAAATACACTGTGCTCAGTGTATTTGAAATATGGTGCCATGGCGCGTGCCGCTATTCTGATTGGTCGGCGCTGAACATGGCGACCAATCAGAGGAGCGGCATTCAAACCACGCCGACCAATCAGAATAGCGGCGCGCGCCATGGCGCCATATTTCAAATGCACTGAGCACAGTGTATTTTAAACATGGCACGCGCCGCTATTCTGATTGGTCGCTGCTGAACGCGGCGGCCAATCAGAGGAGCAGCGCACGGTTTGAATGCCGCTCCTCTGATTGGTCGCCGCATTCAGCGCCGACCAATCAGAATAGCGGTGCGCGCCATGGCGCCATATTTAAAATTATTTTAAAAGCACTTTAAATATGGCGCGCACCGCTCTTCTGATTGGTTGGCCGTGGCAACCAAAGAGAGACACGGCATTCAAACCGCGCGCCAAGCCTCGCTGCCTCTCTGATTGGTGGCCGCGGCCACGGCGACCAATCAGAAAAGTACCAGGGCTGGGCACGCGGTTTGAATGCTGCGCAGGGCTCACCGCGGACCTCTGTGCGGCAGGTGGCTGCTGCTGAGCTGCTGCACAGAGGTCAGCGACTCTCCAGCTGACGCCGGTCATCTCCTGGCTGGCTCCCGCGCGCTGCGGCCACCGCTGATCCCGCTGATCTCCCCCCAATGTCCGCAGCCGGACGCGTGTATCCCGTTGACAGCGGCACATTGGTGTCAGCTTGGTGCGAATTTTGAATGTGCGCGGCTGATTTGCATACTCCTCGCTCATTGGTGGCCGCCGAAGAGCCCTGGCGCTGGTGCGTGATTTCGGCGTCAGACAGAAACGATTAGGAGATTATATAGTAGATTATTCATGTAGTATGTATTTTTGAGAATGTGAGCTGGTTTAACCCATTCCCACCGACTCCTGTTTTCATCTTATAGACCAAGCCACATTTTTCAAATCTAATGTGAAGCTCTGGAATGCTTCCACATATCCATGTAATTTTGAGATTATTTTTTACTCACATATTGTACTTTATATTCATGGTAAATTTAATTCCAAATTATTTGTATTCATTTATGAAAATATCAGAAATGTAAGAAAAACTTGTAAGAAAAAAAATCTCAATTTTTTACATTTTAATTTTTAGGGACCACTTCACTTTTGAAATGACTTTGAGAAATCTTTATAACAGAAAACCTCCAAACAAGCCAACCAACTGCAAAAACTGCACCCTCACGGTATTCAACACTGTATATAGTTGCTTTACAGTGTAGAGGCTCTGGCGCCAGGGGCCCGTGTAGTCTACGGCGAGGAAAGGCTGAATCCACAGCGCAGCTGTGGCATGGCTGAATCTTCCCCAGCTGGCTCCTCGATACAACAGTTCAGTTCTTTCGTACCCTCAACCGCTCTCTCTGGGAATGCCACTGGATATCTGAATCATGTAGCAATTTCAAATATCCAGTGACATTGAGGTTTCCATTGATGAAGAATGGCCCCACTATCTATGTACCCCATATAAAACATTATACCATCAATTTTTGTGTTCCAACATTCTTGGAGGGATCTATCCACTGTGGGTTAGTGTCAGACCAATAGCGGTGGTTTTGTTTGTTAACTTCACCATTCACAAAAAAGTTTGCCTCATCACTCATCTGAAGGCAATTGTCTATGCTGTGAAGCATCTGAAACAATGGATACTGGAAGCCTGTGCTGGCATTTCCTTTGCAGTGTTGCTATCAGTTTGCCAAGAGTGGGAGAAAAGGGTTGCATTGACAATCCAACACAATAGGCAGCACTTTGAACACATTTTTATAAGTGGTTATAAACTTGTAGATAACTCATGAAATAACAAAGTTAAGTTAAAACCAAGCAAACCATTGTCTTTTTTATGAAATTCTCAATAAGTTTGATGTGTCACAAATAAAGTTGGATTCAAAATGTCCGACTTCAAAATGGCCACTATGATCACCACCTATCTGGAAAATTTTCGCCCTCCCGTATACTAATGTGCCACAAACAGGAAATTGATATCATCAACCATTCCTATTTTATTTAGGTGCTTCCATATAAATGTCCAGGACTTATGAAGTTTACCTGTGGCACCTTCAGAGGTCTTTGAAGCATTGTCCTAAAGTTAAAACCATCAAAATGTCATCTACCGAAGCCCAAAGTACAGTACTTAGGTCATGTAGTGAGTGCAGAGGGATAGCACCAGACTCACATAATGTGACTGTTATCAGAGTTTGGCAGGTACGCACCACCATCTGAGAGGTTCAACAATTCTTAGGATCAGTAGGCTACTAAAGACGGTTCATCAAAGTCTTCATGAAAATGGCTGTTCCCCTACAAGACCTCCTAGTGCCATATGAAAAAGACCTGAAATAAAAGCCCAACGATTAAATGGGATGCCAGATTAGATGAGTCCTTCAAGAACCTTAAACAATCACTCACCAGAGAAGAAATCTTGGCTTATCAGGACAATGATCGACCATTCATCCTCCACACAAATGCCAGCGACACTTGGCTAGGAGCTGTCCTATCTCAAGAACAGCAGGGTAAGGAGAAAGTCATCGCTTATGCCAGTAGAAAGCTTCACCATACCGTGAGGAACCCTACCAATTACAGCTCCTTCAAGATAGAATTCCTGGCTATCGTCTGGGCAGTGACTAAGAGCTTCAAACACTATCTGGCCTCTTCCAAATTCACCATTTAAACAGTCAACAATCCTCTGATACATCTGGAGACTGCAAAGCTTGGCACCTTGGAGCAAAGATGGATGGCTTGGTTATCCAAATATGAATTCGTCATCAAATATCGAGCTGGTAACAGAAATGCCAACGCAGGCACCCTGTCCCTTATGCTAAATCCTCCTTATACAGAAGAAGACCTGGCAGGCCAGGAAGAGATAGGGACGCCGGCATTCCACAGCCACAGTGCCTACCAAGACACCAACTGTGTGACCGGGAGATGTCTAGCCATCTAAGTAGTTTCCCTTAATCGGTTACCCCACCATGGTTGGGCAGGGACGCAGAGCAGTGACCCGGCTATATGCATGGTCAAAGAACTACTTGGTGTAGCAGATTTTTCCCCAGTTCTTTATGCTCCTGCAGATGTCCAACAACTGTGGAAAGAGAATCTGTTAACCTTTGAAGGCAAACTGGTCCAAAGAGCTATTAGTACACAAAGGCATGAACTGGTGTGGCAGATTGTGGTTCCAAGACAAGATGTTCCTATGGTCCTCGAAGCATACCACAATCAAGTGGGACACTTTGGCTGGAAAAAGTTGGAAGTTGTCATCCGCGATGGTTTCTTCTGGACGTGTCTATTGAAGAGTGGTGTAGGGAGTGCTGCCCATGTAATCTCAGAAGGAAGAACATCACCAGTCAAAGGGCCCCTTTGCAGTCCATCGTCAACAAGCAACCTCTGGAGCTAGTAGCCCTCAACCATGTGAAACTATCCCAAGGCAGTTAGGGTACACTTATGCCCTAACAATAGAGGATCACTACTCTCACTTCCTAGTGGTTGTTCCAGTGAAAGACCAGACAGGAAAAACAGCTGCAAAGGCATTCCAAGAACACTTCTGCATACCCCATGGATACCCAGACCAAGTCCTGATAGACAGAGGTCTGGCCTTCGTGTCAAAAGTCTTTAAATAATTTCGCTCCTTATATGGCTGTAAAAAGATCAGAATAACTACATACTACCCACAAGGTAATGGTCTTTGTAAAAAACGGAATCACCTGATTATCAACCTATTGTAATTTCTACCGCTGGAAGAACGTAACCAGTGGCCTGAAAAATTACCTGATTTGGTCGAGATGTACATTTATATCCCAACCAGCAGGCTATGCTACAGCTTACTTGATGCATGTGTAGCGCCCCTGTGACTACACCACAGAATGGTATTGCATTTATTATTTATGTGTAATATTATTGTAAGTTGCTAGTTTAGGATTTCAATCTTATGGAGTCTATTTTTAGCACTCACTTAGGACCGCACCACTTAGAGTAGGGGGAACTGGTAATATGGTAGGATCAACAGGTGGGGCAGAGCTTAGGACTGAGTAGAGAGACAGTTGACAGTTTACCTCAGTCGGTGCTGGGAAGGCAGACAGAGTGGTCAGGCCTGGCAGCCCAGCTGAGTGGAGGGTACCCCATCTTTATGTGGGGGCCCAGGACAGATGGCAACGGGCCAGGGCTGGTAGGAGCCAGCTGGTCATGTTGAGGGGACACCGGTGACACGGACAACAGAGGCAGCCAGGAGTTCAACCCTGACTGCAAAGCCGACGAGCTGCAGGCCCAGCAGAACCGGGTTGCTGACAGCCCCACAAAGGTACCTCACCCCTCAAGCCCAAAAGACGGTCCTACACTAGTGAAGGAAGACTAAAACCCGGTGTCAGGTGGGAAACTTGTGCGTTCCTGCTGTTCCCATTTGGACCGGTATAAGTCTAGCTAAGCCTACTAGATACAGACTGCAGGACTGGCGGGTGAGCTCTTCATAGGTGGGAAAGACTGAAAGATCTAGAGAAAGTAATAGACCCTGGAAGACTAAGAAGGAACATCTAATGACTCCATAAGAAAAACCCTGAGTTGGCAACAACACCCTGAAACCAAATTGTACCATGTTTTGTTATGCCATCAGCTGGTACCGAGTAAAGCAGAGTTAAACTAGAACTGGTTTCTGTTATTCTTCCTGCCGCAGCTCAAAGGACTTAACATCATCAACATCAACAGCAAAGGGGTAAGAACTGCACCACCATTACCATCACTGTCCTCCCTCACCTTCTCACCACAGTAGCTGCCCTGAGGTAAAGCTCCACCTGTGGGGAGCTGTACCACACTTTGCTGCCCTCAACCATCACCTCAGTGGCTGGCTGGCAGCGCCGGTACCATCTTACTGGACTCTACGGGTGGAGTCACGTTCCCCTGTAAATAACCCCTTTAACCACCACCGTTTACCATCAACATCTGGTATAATTGATCACCAGGGCACGGCAACGGTGTCCCGACCATCCGTGACTCCCCACACAGTAGCCCCGGTGTCCGAGTCCCTCATCCACCCTAGCTCTGGTTGAATCACATGCACAACCAGGTAAACTCCCCATTGACCTGGAAAGGGAAGTCCTTTCTCCTGAAACCATGCTCAGCCAACTAGACACAGATTGGAACACACAAAGACAATTGCAATACCTAAAAGTTCAGCAATGTGTGAAACAAAGTCTGCTGCAACCAGGACAAAAACAAGAAAGACTTTAATCTACATACTACTGCAAACCCCCTATCACCAGATGAAAAAGTGCTGGAACAAAAAGAGGAGAACACACAAATTAGATGACCAATGAGAGGCTCAGCTTTACACTATTCTGCCATCTAACCATGACAGCAGCAAAATGTGCTGCATAGCCAAAGATGGAGGAAAAACATCTACTACTGTATCAAGAGACAATCTGAAAGTGTTTCCAGCCAAACTGTGAGATAAAGATAAAACTCAGAAAGTTCCTTAGTGGATAGAAGAGACTGATATGAAGATTTGCACTTCCCTAGGTGAATTTCCCCATTCTTGGCTACAAGTCAACAACGCAGTAATGATATTCCCACAACAGTCCACACCAGAGCCACTAAATCCTCCTGAAAAAGAAAGGAAGAAGAGCAGCTAATGCCAAATACTAACACAGGCAGCAGTGAACCTGCTGTACCTGTGGTGAGTTCAAAGACTTGCAGAAAGTTATCTGGTATTTCTGCTTTGAGCAGATCACAGCATAGCATACAGGAGTAAATCCCTCCATACTATAAACATGATAGCTAGAGTACTTTTATAGAGTATTATCTTGTACATATGTTGTAACGTTATTAAAAATGGTGAAAGGACTTATGCCCAAATGGACTAATAATGAGAGACTTTAGAAACCTTTATGCTTTTGTTTACTGCAAGAACTCTTGTAAGAACTTATAAACTGGAAAAGAGACTTTATCTACTGTACCATGGCTGGAGCCACATAAGTACCAAAGTAAAGACAAAACAGCCAGTGCAGCGAAGAATCCAGCCTTATGGTCTATGTGCCCTGTAGTGGCACTCAGGGATGGAATCATTCAGGGACAACAAAAATGCTACTATATGTTCAAAATGTTTTATTGATTATGCAGCTGTTATTTAATGTTTACTAAACAATGCTTTGTCATAACACTGTTTCATGTCTCTGCAGTCCGGGATGAACTGCTGTTAACTAGGAGAGAATGTGGCACCCCTGCGGTTTGGTTGACTTAAATGGTATTTCTCCACAATCAATTGTAATGCCATGTCTGTGGGTAATTGGAACTCCCAATGCTAGGAACCCAATGCATGCACACAATGCATGCACACAGGTGAGCATTAGGACCTGATTTCATTGTTCAGCTAAGCTTCTGGCTGGGGGGAGGAGTTAGTTGCAGACAGGGAGAGAGAGGAGAAGGAGTAAGGTCTGGATGAAGGGAGCTTAATTAGCTCTCCCCAATGACCACGCTGCTAGCAGGGTTACAGTCCCTAGGCTGCTTAGGTATTCCAGAATCTGAGGGCAGAAAATGGAGATGGGTGAATTCCAGATTTACTGGTCACTTTTGTGGAATCTCCAAGATACAGATTCAGAGGGATAAAGAGCGGTAAGAAAGCACAGCTGCTTACAGGCTATGCATTGCTAGACCTGGCTGGAAGTAACCACAGAGAGGTTAGAGAGAAACAGGGAGTATAGGACAGCTCACATTGCACCTTAAAACCTAACAAAACCTAACAAAACCACAGAAGACAGCAGGAAGGCTAATTCTCTCACCCAGCAGAGTGGACTACAGTTCCTATCTATTATATAATTGCCGTAGCGACTTCCGTCGCGTCCGGCGCTACTTCCGTGGCTTTGTTCGCGTGGCTCGGCACTTTCTCCAGGACTCTGTTCGTGGGCGCGTAGCCCCGCGAACAAAGTCACCAACATGCCCCCCTGAGCATGGGGCTGTAGTGTACACCGCTATGGTATACTACAGCCCCATGCCCAGCCGCCTGTCCGCCCCGCTACCCTACCCCTCCTAAGCCCCCGCCGCCCCCTAAGCCCCTGCCGCCATCACCCCGTAAGCCCCCGCCGCCGTCACCCCCTAAGCCCCCGCCGCCGTCACCCCCTAAGCCCCCGCCGCCCCCTAAGCCCCGGCTGCCATCACCCCCTAAGCCCCCGCCGCCGTCACCCCCTAAGCCCCCGCCGCCATCACCCCATAAGCCCCCGTGGCCCCCTAAGCCCCCGCCGCCGTCACCCCCTAAGCCCCCGCCGCCATCACCCCCTAAGCCCACGCCGCCGTCACCCTCTAAGCCCCCGCCGCCCCCTAAGCCCCCGCCGCCGTCACCCCCTAAGCCCCCGCCGCCCCCTAAGCCCCCGCCGCCCCCAAAGCCCCCGCCGCCATTACCCCCTAAGTCCCCGCCGCCGTCACCCCCTAAGCCCCCTAAGCCCCCGCCGCCGTCACCTCCTAAGCCCCCGCCGCCGTCACCCCCTAAGCCCCCGCCGCCGTCGATCACTTACATGCCTTCTTCTTCATCTGATCCTCCGTCCGATCCAGGAGTCCTTTGTCCGGCCCAGGCGTCCTCTTCGTCCGTCCCCGGGGGTCTTCTGTCTTCTTTCCGCCATCTCCGGGTCCTACATCCTCTTCACTTCCCATAGAGATAGAATGGACGAAAAATCGTCCATTCTATCTCTATGGGAAGTGAGGCGCTATTCTGATTGGTCGCTGTGTGCTGGCGGCGACCAATCAGAATAGCGCCTCACTTCCCATAGAGATAGAATGGACGACAAATCGTCCATTCTATCTCTATGGGAAGTGAGGCGCTATTCTGATTGGTCGCTGTCAGCACACAGCGACCAATCAGAAGAGCGCCTCACTTCCCATAGAGATACATAGCGGTGTTTCGGCGAATTTATGGTCGGGCCTCTGGTTCTATTTTCGGCCACCGGTCTCGGCTCTGATCGGTCGTTCCACGGGGCCGGAGACTCGCTTCGCGGCCATTGCTCGCGCCTTAGCAATGGCTCGCAATCATTGCGAGCCGTTGCTGATGCGCGAGCAATCGCCGCAAAGCCGCCATTGCGAGTCTCCGGCCCCGTGGAACGACCGACCAGAGCCGAGCCCCGTGGCCGAAAATAGAACCAGGGGCCCGGCCATAAATTCGCCGAAACACCGCTATGTATCTCTATGGGAAGTGAGGCGCTCTTCTGATTGGTCGCTGTGTGCTGACGGCGACCAATCAGAATAGCGCCTCACTTCCTATAGACATATAATGGACGACTTTGAGTTTCAAATTTACCGCTTAAAGTGAGGCGCTTTTCTGATTGGTCGCCGCCAGCACACAGCGACCAATCAGAATAGCGCCTCACTTCCCATAGAGATAGAATGGACGATTTTTCGTCCATTCTATCTCTATGGGAAGTGAGGCGCTATTCTGATTGGTCGCCGGCAGCACACAGCGACCAATCAGAAGAGCGCCTCACTTCCCATAGAGTCTCCCGCCCCGGCGACGACCGACGAAAGCCGAGACCCTTGGCCGAAAATAGAACCAAGGGCCCGGCTATACTTCGCTTCAAACACCGCTATTATTCTCTATGGGAAGTGAGGCGCTATTCTGATTGGTCGCTGTGTGCTGCCGCCGACTAATCAGAATAGCGCCTCACTTCCCATAGACAATAATAGCGGTGTTTCAACCGAACTATAGCCGGGCCCTTGGTTCTATTTTCGGCCACGGGTCTTGGCTTTCCTCGGCTATCTATCTATGCATCTATTTCTTTCTATCTATCTATCTATCTATCTATCTATCTATCTATCTATCTATCTATCTATCTATTTCTATCTATCTATGTATCTATTTCTATCTATCTATCTATTTCTAGCTATCTATCTATTTCTTTCTATCTATCTATCTATCTATCTATCTATCTATCTATCTATCTCTTTCTATCTATCTATCTATCTATCTATGTATCTATTTCTATCTATCTATCTATCTATCTATCTATCTATGTATCTATTTCTATCTATCTATCTATTTATATCTATCTATTACTATCTATCTATGTATCTATATCTATCTATCTCTCTATTTCTATCTATCTATCTATCTATCTATCTATCTATCTATCTATCTATTTCTATCTATTGTGAGGCACCGCCGGCATGATCCTCATGGCCGGGGTACATCACATGTAGGATCAGAGGATGATCCTGTGCACACTGGCCGGTTTTCCTGTGATGATAATACTATGTGAACCAACCTGAACACAATGAGGTTGCAAGAGCCTAATGAGCGGCAGTGAGAGTGAGAGGAGATCGAGGAGTCCATGAGGAATAGGATGTGATGAGTGAGTGCTGACAACCCGGAACACAGGGGGTTAACCTGAGCTGTGTGGAAGCTGATGATTAGCAGCTGAGGGGGTGTGTCCATGTGGGAGTGGCTGGCACGATAAGAGCTGGCCACCTGAGTGATTGTGAGATTCATTCATTCTGGAGGCTGAGATTGATCCTGGAAGATGAGTTTGATGCAGATCGAAGCTGAGACCAGCCTGAGTGCAGAGCAGTCCAAGGCTCTGTGTGCATGACATGATGGGAGCATGCTAGCTCCATGCCGGTGCCGAGGTCCGTGGTCGTGTCCGCACCTGGAGGGGGAAGCCATGGTGGACCCGTGGACGCTAGACCGGGCGTGGGGTGAAACACGCCCGGGAAAGGAGCCTGTGGGGATGCCTGGTGGAACCTGTGACCCAGGTAGCGAGACCCGGATCCGTGCCCGGTAAGAAAGCAGTTCCCGAGCGATAGTGTGAACTGTGCACCTGGTGTGCGTAAATCATGTTAGGCGAGTATAGACCGCCCTTGGGACCGACTCAGTGGAGTCCGTTAAAGGTCCTGATAAACCGGAATGTATGTAGCCCGTGGAGGCAATTGTATGTAGTGTGCCAGGCGGGCATAGACCGCCTTTGGGTCCGAGTCAGAGTACTTAGTTAAGGGACCCGATGAACTATGTGTATGAGGGCGTAAGTAATGGCCCTGAATGAGAGATGACGACCTATGTAAGACCCATGTATAATAATGTGGAGAGACAGTGACCCAGCTGGTATGGATGATGTTGGAGGCGTTCCGTCCTTGGGACGAGAGGGAGGCTTGCCCTGCTGCTTGCAGAGGGTACCTGATCCCTCAACCACGACCTCTAATGGTGTGGGTGTGCCTGTGGTGCCAGAGACAGGGGTAATAGGGCTCCTAGTAGGTATCGGATGTGGTTCCCGTGTACTATGGTTTGCCAATCCCTGTAATGGGCCATGGAGGGGCCACAGTCCATGGATGTGGGCTGTGAGCAGGTGTGTGATCCATGGACGTTTGAATGATGGATCACATACGGTGTGTAAGGTCCCGGTCAGGCAGGATTCCTGACTACGGGTGAATGTTGTGTCATCATGCTGGGGTGACTAAAGCCAGGCGGCAGGTACCGCCATTGGGACCCACAGGGCCCGTTGAGGCGTATGTAACGAAGGTCAGAAGCAGGGGTTAGAAGGGCTCCCGTACTGGGTAACGCGTGGTTAGGCCGGAGGCCGCAGCCCCACGGGTTACTAGGGTTTGCCAATCCCTGTTATGAACCCGGAAGGGTCATCATCGTAATGTAACTTATGTATAGTGTAAGTAGGCCGGAGGCCGTAGCCACCCGGGAGCTGTTGTCCAATGGGGACAGAGATGGTTACAGGTCCCGGGTTACTATAAATCGTTGTGTGCAATATAAGTGTTGTGATGTTAAATGTAAATGTATGGTGTATTTATGTAAAGTGTTGTTAATCAATGTGATATGTGTCAAACATGCTACCCGGGTTATGTGATTAATATGTGAAAATAAACGGGTAGACATTGGTTAACCTTATAAACACGTGTTCTTGTCGTTTTGCAAGCGGGTTCCCCGGTTGCTACCTCACACTATCTATCTATCTATCTATCTATCTATCTATCTATCTATCTATCTATCTATCTATCTATCTATCTATTTCTATCTATCTATCTATCTATCTATTTCTATCTTTCTATCTATCTATTTATATCTATCTATTACTATCTATCTATCTATGTATCTATATCTATTTATCTATCTATTTCTATCTATCTATCTATCTATCTATCTATGTATCTATTTCTATCTATATATCTATCTATCTATCTATATCTATATATATCTATCTATCTATATCAATCTATATCTATCTATATCTATCTATGGTGAAGCGCCCATTGCGAGCCGTTGCAGGGGCTCCCGCCCCAGCGACGACCGACAAGCACCGAGCGCCCTGCCCGAAAATAGAACCAAGGGCCTGGCCATAAATTCCTCTAAACACCGCTATGCATCCCTATGGGAAGTGAGGCGCTATGCTGATTGGTCGGCGCACCACACAACGACCAATCAGCAAAGCGCCTCACTTTCAGCGGTAAATTTGAAACTCAAAGTCGTCCATTATATCTCTATGGGAAGTGAGGCGCTATTCTCATTGGTCGCTGTGTGCTGCCGGCGACCAATCAGAATAGCGCCTTACTTCCTATAGAGATAGAATGGACAACTTTCAGTTTGAAATTTACCACTGAAAGTGAGGCGCTATTCTCATTGGTCGCCGGCAGCACACAGCGACCAATGAGAATAGCGCCTCACTTACAGCGGTAAATGTGAAACTCAAAATATTCCATGTATTTGAAGTATGGCGCCATACAGCGCGGCGCTCTTCTGATTGCTCGCCGCCTTCAGCGCGCCGAACTATCGGAATAGTGGCGGCCGCTATGCCGCCATATTTGAAATATACTGAGTAAACTATACACAGATTCTAGAATCCCGATGCAATCGCATCGGGCTCACAGCTAGTAACATATAAGCACTATAGGCCCAGCTACTCCGTATTCGTATAATTGGTGCTCAAGGAAAAAATAATCAACTATAATGTATAGCTTTAAACAAAGGATCATCAGACAACACCGTACAATCTTATAACGGTGTATCTGTAGAGAATATAGAAAAACATATGAGACATTTATACCTGTGTTTTTCTATATTCTCTACAGATACACCGTTATAAGATTGTACGGTGTTGTCTGATCATCTTAGGTATGGTTCTTTCAATTGGACTTATGTTCAACAGGGTGTATAGTTTGACACAAAAAGTGTAATCCAGTTTTGTATATAACAAATCATTGTTTTCTTTTTATCTTTATCTCTGGCAAAAGGGCTCTATTGTATTCCTTGTACTCTTTTTGTTTAGTAATGGATGTATTTCTGTGTTGTTTTATAGACCATAACAGTCCGTGAACAAGGCATAATTGTTTTGCCGAAACGTCATAATCTGTGACTGTGAAATCCTTGTGCTGCTGGACAATAAAGACTTTGAAAGAAAATTTACCTCGATTACGTTTTTTTTTTACTCTTTTGCACCTTGGCACCGCAAAGACAGTACAACCTGGTCTCGAGTACCCCGGTCCCTAGTGTGCGACAACTTGGCGTCACAAACAGGATATCGTGCCCACTGAACTGGGTACTGTGCGCCTTAGAGACTGTGTAAAAATTGTGTTTTAGACTTTGTGCAAAGAACCCCCATAATGGTGGCCGAAAGAGACTGACGCCATGTGCTGGCCATGGGGCATGCCAGAGCCCCTCATCATAGGCCGAGTCACCACAGAGCGGAAAAGAAGATCCCGCCCTGGCCATCCTGTGCTCTGGTGGAGCGCGCTGCCACTTAGAGGAATGAAGCTCCACCTGGGGGTGGGTCGGCCGACCACAGACGAATTGGCGACGCCCAAAGAAGGGGGGATAGAGAGAATAAAAGTGTGTGAGCCATATGGTAACTTCCCGGAGGAAGAGCGTGAGAACCCGGTTATGGATACCCAGAGGGGGATCCTGTGCTTGCTCCCAATGAGTCCACAGCAGCCAAAGGTGGTGGAGGAACCCATGCGAGGAGCAGAGAGGACTCCCTTGCATCAGAAGAGTGGCACCCAGACGGGTGGTCGCATCCTAGTAAACCGGCCCGCGAGAGAACGTGCAGGCCTGGGCAGAGGAGATCCGTTTGGAGCCTTGGAGAAAGAATGCCCAGGTTTGGCAGAAACATTAATCCAGGCACTGGCGGCGCAGGAGGGGAAAGGAGAAGTGCTCCACAGCTGGTGGCTGGAGGGGACTTGATGGGTTTCCCAGGAACGGCTAGGGCTGGCAGTGGAGGCAGAGTTGAGATCCTGAATAGAGAGGAATTCCAGAGACGCTGTCTTGCCCAGTGGGAGAAGGAAGAGAAAGAAAGACAGGCTCAAAAGCAGAAGCTGATTGCCAGAACCGTGGCAGCCAAAGCAGTGACCAGGGCTGACTCAGCAGTATCTCGGGTCCGGCACTGCGAAGGCAGAATCGTAATGTTCAAGGCCTCAGTGGGGTATGACTTCATTTATGAACCCAGCGTGCTCCAAGAAATTTTCGTGAACCGCTGTGATGTGGAGTCCTACCTGTCAGAAGGTCACCCGGGCAGGAACCTAGTTGTCGGCGAATGGGTGAGCTTCGTCCAAGTACCCGGAGAGCGAGGCCCATACGCTATCAAGGTTAAGAAGAAGCCCAGGAGGGAGCCAGCAGCAGTTCCAGCACCCAGTGGATACCCGGATTCACCAAGTGCAGCAGCCCCGGAGGAGCGACCCGCAGAGGCCGTAGCAGTGATCCCGAAGCAGATGTCCACCTGCACGCAAGAAACCCAGACACCACTATTGTGCTGGCAAAACTTTTCCCTGCCAATTGTGAACGTTGCTTGTGCTCACTAGGAGCTCTCGCCATGGAAGGTGCCAGTACAGAAGAAGGAAAAGATAAAGAAGGACTGAGCTGCACACGGACTGCAAAAGTAAGTGTGAGTGAGATGTTTACCTTGGTATCCCCATCCTTTCCCTGAATGCATGTGATTTATTCCCCCTCATTATGCTGTTTTAAAATACTGAGGAGATCATGGGCGATCGTTGATCCAGAACTGTAAATGTAAATAGTGCTTCCTACTGTGTGCTTCCTACTGCTTTTATAGTGGAACTTTAATAATTGTCGAACTTTGAAGTTTTTGAGGAAGTAAGTGTGACTAGAACCCGGTAAATTTAGTGTATAGAAGGGTGGAGGAACTGGATTAACTCCCATGCATATTAAGTTTGGGAAAGAAAGTGCCTGGGGGTGGTAAGAGTAAAGCCATGCCTCCTACGCCGAGACGCCCATAGGGACATTGGACTCTTTTCGTATTTTTATAGTAATAAGGAATATTTTTTGTTTCACAACGTATAATTAAGCACCTCCCGTACGGGAAGACCAGAGAATTCTGGTGGTATTATTGTTATGCATATTAAAACAATTGAGCTTATCACCGGTATGCTCAGCGTGAGGACACGATGAGGTTTTGCACCGGGGGAATGTGGCGCACCTGCAACCAGGGCGGCCACAGGGTGAACTGCAGCCAGGCAAGGAAGACGGTTGACTGTAGGAACACCCACACATTGACACACACTGACCCTATGCCTAGGACTTTGGGTTAGGCAAGGGGTAGCAGGGGTTAAAAGCAGTGTGGGAGGAGAGAAGGAGTAACTGGACAAGTGGGTGGAGAGACCTTAAATAAAAACACAGGGACATTCAGTTAGGAGAAGGAGAGTGAGAGATAGAAGTAAAACATCAAGTTGGAGGCAGACATTCCCAGGAGGAGTGGTTCCCTGGAGGACGCAGAACCTTGAAGGCAGTATTCCCAAGGCAGAAAGCTTGCTCCATAGCCAGAGGCAAGGGAAAAGACAGCCATAAGTAAGTGAAGCATCCAGAGTACAAATATGGATACAAAGTTGCACACTCCTTTAGATGTTTTTGATGCAAGGTTTATTATGAACAGTTAATGGCCACAGATGTCAACGCGTTTCGGCTTTAACCAAAGCCTTGATCACGACAATTGGCAGGTGTGGGTCATGGAATGTTCTAGGGGATTAGGCTCATTCCTACCAGGACTCTGACGGGGGCGGACCTATCACTGAAAGAAGGACCGTGCTGAAAAACGCCTATCCCCATTTGGGAATTATTGAAATAAAGCAAACCACCTTAATCGAGCGTTCGCCACCAAGGAAAGACGCCTCTTTCCAATCTTATCCTAGAACATTCCATGACCCACACCTGCCAATTGTCGTGATCAAGGCTTTGGTTAAAGCCGAAACGCGTTGACATCTGTGGCCATTAACTGTTCATAATAAACCTTGCATCAAAAACATCTAAAGGAGTGTGCAACTTTGTATCCATATTTGTATTTACTGGGATTGAAGAAATCCTGTTAGTTGGCACCTCCACTCACCACCTACGCGGTGTGCACACCATTATACCCTATTGAAGCATCCAGAGTACGCAGCCCCTTACACTACACCTGCCCTGGGGACACTCAGCCCTACCTGAGGAGGGCTTATCATCTACGCTGCCCTAAGTCACCGTCCCCAGCAGGAATACGGCAGCGTTGATGCCACTGACCACATACCTCGGGTGGCGTCACAACAAATCACCTGTAAATAATCCCTTTACTTGCAGCATCAGGAACAACGGGATCGGGCCCGGCACATTGGCACCCCAGAGAAAGTACAACCCGGTCTCGAGTACCCCGGTCCCTAGTGTGCGACAACTATAATAGTAAATAGTAATAATAATAACTGTCACATGTCATATTTAAGTCTCAGCATTTACATTATAGGGCAAAAGTAAACATCATAATATAAATGTACTTGACTGTCCAGAACATACCAATCATGGATTTTTAAAACAAATTCTTACTTTTTGCAAATGTGCAGACTCATTTTGTGCAGGACAATGATCAGCTTCTTATGGTGGGACCAGGTAAGTTGCCAAAAATGGACAATCCCCATAAAGGTGCATTAGTATTTCACTGAAGCATTACAGAGTTGTAAATTTTCAGTCAAAGAAGCGCAGCAATAAATTAAGAGATATTATGCATGTTAGAAACTTCCCGGTTGCAATTAACAACAGCAGCAATCACATCTAATCTGCTGGCTTCCAACTGCGGGAGGGGAAGGGTCTTCAGGAAAAGCACAGATGAACATAAAATTCAAATATGAGCCTGGGAAAACCATATTTAACTATAATAACCTGCTTGTTTAAACATTAAAAAGCTGTGCAAATTCCCAGAGTACGCTATGTACAGCAGTTATTTTATGGTCCTACTTTGAGAGAGCTGCTGCAGAGGCTGTGTTTATTTTTAATAATCAAACTCTGCCCACATAGAAGAGGTAAACACCAATGCTGTCTGTTTATAGCCAGAAAGGGACAATGGAGAACAGTGGGAAATCAAAGGAACTCAGTACAGCAAGCCACCAAGAGAATAGGAAACATAAAACAGATTGCAAAAACAATAATGTTGCTGTCATAACAATAGTCATTAGCAGAAACCTTGAGACAGGTAAAATTTGTTTTTAAAGGTATTTTTGTATATTAATCCCGCTATGAAACTTCTTATTCCACATTAAAACACATGGATAAACTTTCTAGATACTTGATAGAGTAGCTACAATATGGTTCTACTTAAACAAATAATCCAAAATTATATATTGATAGCTAATTAATAATTTCTGAAAACTAAAAGGTGTGTTCTCATGAGTACAGTCCTGTTCATATGGATTATTTGGGTGTATTGGCAGGTAGACCTCTGCTTTGGCCCCCTCTGCTATGAGTCAGAAAGGCTCTCTTTCTGGCAAACGTGGTTAGTCCTTATATACCATGTTCCAAATTACCGTATATACTCATGTATAAGCCGACCCGTGTATAAGCCGACCCCCCTACTTTTGCCCCCCAAAACTGGGAAAACTTATTGACTCGCGTATAAGCCGAGGGTGGACCCCAGCACTGGTATACAGCCCCCAGCAGTGAGGTATACAGCCCCCAGCAGTGTGGTATACAGGCCCTCCCAGTGGTATACAGGCCCCAGCAGTATGGTATACAGCAGGCCCCCAGTGGTATACAGCAGGCCCCCAGAGGTATACAGCAGGCCCCCAGTGGTATACAAAAGTATGGCTTATATTGGCAGCCACCAGCCTACTTACATACACATACCCATACATACACACATATATACACACACACACACACACACATACACACATATACACATATATACACATACACACATACAGCAGCCCCAGGGGTACCCATACATACACACATATACACATACACACACACACACATACACACAGCTTCCTACCTTGTCCCCCGTTCTGCAGTGCCTCCGTGCCGACAGCTGTGCTGCCTCCTCGATCCTCTTCTTCTCTGCTGGGATGTCCTCTGTGCCTTCTGGTGGGGTCCTCGCTCCGTTCCCAGTCTGCTGTGCCTTGTGGTTACCCCTGCTTCAGTTCCATCATCATCGGTGCTGGGGGCCGCCATCTTCCTTCTTCCCTCCGCCCCCAACCAGTGATGTCAGAGCAGGCCGCGCTGTGATTGGCTAGCACCCGTGATCACGTGTCACGGGTGCTAAGCCTGCTAAGCCAATCACAGCGCGGCCTGCACTGACATCACTGTGACATCACTGGCCGGGGGCGGAGGGAAGAAGGAAGATGGCGGCCCCCAGCACCGATGATGATGGAACCGAAGCAGGGGTAACCACAAGGCACAGCAGACCGGGAACGGAGCGAGGACCCCACCGGAAGGCACAGAGGACACCGGAGGCACTGCAGAACGGGGGACAAGGTAGTAAATACTGCCTTTAGCTGCACGAACACATCTGTGCTCAGAATCAGCCACAAATCTCTTCACAGTACGTTGATCATGCTTAGGGTTTCGTGCAATATCTAATGTTTTCATCCCTTGTCCAAGGCATTACACTATTTGTTGCTTTTCAGCAGCAGAGAGATCCTTTTTGTTTCCCATGTTACTTGAAAACTGTGGCCTGCTCAATATTGTGGAACACCCAGTTTTCCTTTTATTGGGCTCACCTGCCAAACTAATTATCACAGGTATTTGAGATTGATTTCAATGTCAAAAACAGACTGCAGCACTCCATTTTCTTTTCAAAATCCGCCTTTATTAGGCCATCGGGTGTAATGCGACGTTTCGGAACAATCCCCCTTTCTCTAGCAGTTAGTCACAGCTCTGGCAAGATTTTTATACACTCTATCTACATATTCATTAATTATCATTAATTAAACAATTGTGCTATAATTCTATTATTATTTATAAATATAAATTTATCCAAAACTTAATCTTATCTTATAGTGCTTTGCATATGACTATTCATATACCCACTGCTTATCTATTACCTTTTTGTCTTTTACTTATTACTCAATCTTACTGTTGTTATAAGATTGGGGACTTTATAGGCTCATGAGCTGCAGCTGTTTATAATAAAGCCTTATATACCATTACAGTGTCTAAAATCCCAACTACTTACATCCACCACCATTATCTTTCTCGTGCGCTGCGTCCCTAGATGCCCGCGCATGCGCAGTATGTATTATTTACTAATATTGCTATGGCGATACCGGATATGTACCCGGCGCAATCTTATGACTCACGCGCATGCGCAGTGCGCTGTATGAAGTCTGTGCTCCTCATTACGTACTTCCTTCTGTAGATCTACAAGATATCCGCCAAGCACCATTATTATCATTGCAGCGCTACTACTGACAATATTACAAAGTGTTTTACTCCTTCTCCATATTAATTCATACTAGTATATAAAGTGCATGTGTGCTTATAAAAAAGTGTTGTTTTCCTCTTTGTGACTTATTATTTGGATTTCTCCAATAACTACTTTAGTACCATGGAATCTCCTATTAAGGAGATGAGTTAAAGATATACCCTTTTTATTTATGTTATTTTGGTGGTTTCCATTCATTTAGTGATTTATCATCATTCATATTCTGCCGTTCCCCTAGGGATTACTTACTATGGTGTCATAAAACACCCACAATAAGGTCACCTGTCAGTGATACAGGGAAAACAACCAACAAGTCGCACCAATGAACAACCAGTCAGCTGTCACCCCCTTTCACTAGTCTTAGGCCGGCTTCACACTGCGGCGTGATCCGGTCTGGGGCTGTCTGGGATGACCTACACAGCCGCGAACCGCATCAGCACACAGGACTGGGGGCTAATATGCCCTCCGGTCCGGTGTACAGCGCATGCAGCTGCAGCCGCTGACAGGTCAGGACTGCGGCGCCTGCGGATCCTGACTTATCAGCAGCGGGAAGTCGGTGCACTGTACACCGGACGGAGGGCATATTAGCCCCCCAGTCCTGTGTGCTGATCCGGTCCGCGGCTGTCTAGGTCATCCCAGACAGCACCAGACTGGATCACGCCGCAGTGTGAAGCCGGCCTTAGGGTCAACAGGGCTCCTTTATTGATGCATATCTCACATTCAATCTACCACCATAAAATTTAATTAAATGCAACCAACATGATGCTCAAAGGGTTTTATTTTTTCAAAAATCATATCCACTTCTCATGTACATTTTTTTTGTTATATTAAAGTGCATATAATGACTTGTATGAATTAAAATATTACAGTGATCAATTAATAAACGTGCTACTAATCATAAATTATATATGTGTAATAAATTTTAGTGTATACTAAAATAATGGATACCGTATATACTCGTGTATAAGCCGAGTTTTTCAGCCCAAAAATTGGGCTGAAAAGTCTCCCCCTCGGCTTATACACGGGTCAATACGGTAGGTGGGGGCTGTGTCCAGGGCTGGGGAGGCTGGAGAAGGCGGTGGGAGGTAGCTGAATGAGCGGCCCCGTCACGTGGGGCCGCTCATTACATATGCACTGCTTCCCCCTGTCAATCAGCGGCAGGGGGAAGCAGTGCATAACTAAATATATCCCCCCCAAATGCTGGCACTTGCACCCCCTGCTTGTAAGGCCCCCCCGGCTGCTATTATTACCATACCATCCTCTTCATCGCGCGCGCAAGTCCCTCCGTGCTCCTGTCCTCCATAGCATCCGGGGTCATGTGACCGGCCGGATGCATGGAGGACAGGAGCACCGAGGCACCTGCGCGCGCGATGAAGAAGACAGAGGATGGTAAGTTAAGCAGCCGGGGGGGGCCTTACAAGCAGGGGGCTGCCTGTAAACACCTTTGGGGCTGGGGCTGACTGTATATACCACCTTTGGGGCTGGGGCTGCCTGTATATATCACCACTGGGGCTGGGGCTGCCTGTATATATCACCACTGGGGCTGGGGCTGCCTGTATATACCACCACTGGGGCTGGGGCTGCCAGTATATACCACCTTTGGGGCTGGGGCTGCCTGTATATACCACCTTTGGAGCTGGGGCTGCCTGTATATATCACCTTTGGGGCTGGGGCTGACTGTATATACCACCTTTGGGGCTGGGGCTGACTGTATATAATCACCACTGGGGCTGGGGCTGCCTGTATATACCACCACTGGGGCTGGGGCTGCCTGTATATATCACCACTGGGGCTGGGGCTGCCTGTATATACCACCGCTGGGGCTGCCTGTATATACCACCACTGGGGCTGGGGCTGCCTGTATATACCACCTTTGGGGCTGGGCTGCCTGTATATACCACCACTGGGGCTGGGGCTGCCTGTATATACCACCACTGGGGCTGGGGCTGCCTGTATATACCACCACTGGGGCTGGGGCTGCCTGTATATACCACCACTGGGGCTGGGGCTGCCTGTATATACCACCTTTGGAGCTGGGGCTGCCTGTATATATCACCTTTGGGGCTGGGGCTGACTGTATATACCACCTTTGGGGCTGGGGCTGCCTGTATATATCACCACTGGGGCTGGGCTGCCTGTATATACCACCACTGGGGCTGGGGCTGCCTGTATATACCACCACTGGGGCTGCCTGTATATACCACCACTGAGGCTGGGGCTGCTGTATACTACGACTGGGGAGGCTGCTGTATACTACCACAGGGGGGACTGCTGTATACTACCATTGGGGAGGCTGTTGCATACTACCACAGGGGGGACTGCTGTATACTACCACTGGGGAGGCTGCTGTATACTACCACAGGGGGAGGCTACTGTATACTACCACAGGGGGAGATTGCTGTATACTACCACAGGGGGAGACTGCTGTATACTACCACAGGGGGAGACTGCTGTATACTACCACTGGGGAGGCTGCTGTATACTACCACTGGAGAGGCCTGTATACCACTGGGGAGGCTGCTGTATACTACACTGCTGGGGGCTGTATACCTGTGCTGGGGTCCACCCTCGGCTTATACACGAGTCAATAGGTTTTCCCAGGTTTTGGGGGCAAAAGTAGGGGGGTCGGCATATACACGGGTCGGCTTATACACGAGTATATACGGTATGTTATATTTTAATGGTATAATGGGTACTGTAGTTGACATTCTCCACTGCTGGTTCTATTGGCCATTATCACTTTTTCATTGCAGCTTTGTTTTGCCTTTGTATTGTCCCATTCACTACAGTATTCAAACTAAATGGAAATATAATATATATCATTAATACAATAAAACATGTTAAAACCTCATTATACCCTTATCGTGACTAGTGCATAGTGATTAATACTACAAATATGTCAGATTTACATTTCCCAAAGTTATAGTTAAATGGTTACCCTTTGTATATTTTCTTAGAATCTTTTATCTTATTCTCATAAACATATTACATCTCTACAACGCTACTCTTAATCTATAGTCCACATTCATCCCTTCGGGTTTTAATGTGTTTAATTTATAGATCCATTCTAATTTCTTTGTTTTTAGCACCCTCGTCCTATCACCTCATCGTCTCATTGGGGGGACCGTATCAATTAGAGTAAATTTTAGATCTCTCTCTGAATGTTTTTTGTCTAGGAAATGTTTTGGAACGGGAAGATCACTTCTCTTTTTCCTTATTGTGTAACGGTGTTGGTTGAACCTAGTTTTAAACTCCAATGTCGTCTCCCCTACATATTTCAAACCGCAGGGACACTCCAACAGATATGCTACATGGTCACTATTACATGTCAAAAAATGTTCAATTTTGTACTGCACTCCCTGATGCAAAAAAGTTGCCTCTCTCAACATATATGAGCAGTTAGCGCATGAGACACATGGGTTACACCCTAGTCTATTTACAGAAGTCAAAGTGGTTTGACGGCTAGTTCTTATTGGGCCAAAATCAGAGCACACTATTTTATCCTTCAAGCTTTTATTTTTTCTTAAAGCCATCAAAGGTTTACATCTCAATTCTTCTATTTCTGGTAGGCAATCCGTCAGTATATGCCAGTGTCTTTTCACAATTTTCGCTATCTCTGGCGCTTCCTCACTATACATTAATACCAAAGGAATCCTTTTATCTTATTCTGATGTCGTGTTGTTCCTTTATTATTCAATATCCTATCCTTGTGTTCTTTTAGCAATTTCTTAGGATATCCCCTTTCTATGAATCTATCTAACAGTTCATTAGTCTTAAATTCTAATTCTCCATCATCACTAACTATCCTTTTTACTCTTAGGATTTGTCCTATAGGGATAGATTTTTTTAGGGCTGTTGGGTGGTGACTATTAAAATGCAAAATATTGTTCTTGTCTGTTTGCTTTACAAAAAGAGTTGAAGAAAAATTGTTTCCATCCAATTTCACAAACACATCGAGAAGTTGGATCTCCTTGTCTGAATGCACTTCAGTAAGTTTAATCGTTCTATCTATAGTGTTCAGGAAGTCAAAAATTTCTTTCAACTCCTTTTCTGTACCTTTCCATATCACAAATGTATCATCTATGTATCTCCACCACTTCACTACTTTGTTGAAATGGTGGGACACATAGATATATTCTTCTTCCAAGACTGCCATCACTGTATTTGAGTACGCGCATGCCATCCTTGCGTCCGTCGCAGTTCTGACAAACTGCAGGAAAAATGTATCCCCAAAAAGAAAATAATTTTGTTTTAAAACAATCTCGAGGAGGTCAATGATAAATTGTTTAGTTGGTTCACTATATACTGTATTCTTTAGTTTACTAGAAACCGCATCAATACCTCTTTGATGGTCTATGGAAGTGTAAAGAGACACCACATCAAAAGATACTAAAATTACGCATTGGTCTAGATCAGTCTCCTTCAATTTCTTTGAAAAATTGTCTGTGTCTCTTATATACGATTTTGCTGTGGTAGCGAATGGGCTCATTATTGTGTCCAAGAGTACTCCTATATTACTAAAAAGAGACCCTATTCCCGCCACTATGGGTCTTCAAGGGGGTTTTCCAGGGTTTTATGTATCTTTGGGGTAACATATAAAACTAGTGTAATAGGATGTTCAACATAGAGAAAATCCACCATATCTTCATCTATGATACCTCCCAATTCCCTTCTCCTAACAACTTTGAAATGTTTTTTTGAATATCGTATTTGCGGTCTTTATTCAATTTCTGATAAACTGTCTCATTATTTAGTTGTCTCATTACCTCTCCTATATAGGTTTGCTTGTCCATGATGACAACTGCCCCTCCTTTATCCACTTGCTTTATGATCAAGTTGTCATCATGGGCAAGTTCCCTCATGGCCTTAAATTCTCCTCCTGTGATATTAGGTTTACTAAATTTTTTGAACTTTAACTCATCTCCTTAATAGTAGATTCCATGGTACGAAAGTAGTTATTGGAGAAATCCAAATAATAAGTCACAAAGAGGAAAACAACACTTTTTTATAAGCACTCATGCACTTTATATACTAGTATGAATTAATATGGAGAAGAAGTAAAGCACTTTGCAATATTGTCAGTAGAAGCGCTGCAATGATAATAATGGTGCTTGGCGGATATCTTGTAGATCTACAGAAGGAAGTACGTAATGAGGAGCACAGACTTCATACAGCGCACTGCGCATGCGCGTGAGTCATAAGATGGTGTGGGGTAAATATCTGGTATCGCCATAGCAATACTAGTAAATAATACATACTGCGCATGCGCAGGCGTCTAGGGACGCAGCGCACGAGGAGGATAATGGCGGTGGATGTAAGTAGTTGGGATTTTAGACACTGTAATGGTATATAAGGCTTTATTATAAACAGCTGCAGCTGATGAGCCTATAAGGTCCCCAATCTTATAACAACAGTAAGATTGAGTAATAAGTAAAAGACAAAAAGGTAATAGATAAACAAAGGTTACCGTATATACTCGTGTATAAGCCGACCCGTGTATAAGCTGACCCCCCTACTTTTGCCCCCAAAACCTGGGAAAACCTATTGACTCGTGTATAAGCCGAGGGTGGACCCAAGCACAGGTATACAGCCTCCAGCATTGTGTATACAGCAGCCTCCCCAGTGGTATATACAGCAGCAGCCCCAGTGGTAATATACAGCAGCCCCAGAAGTATATACAGCAGCCCCAGTGGTAGTATACAGCAGCAGCCCCAGTGGTAGTATACAGCAGCAGCCCCAGTGGTATATACAGCAGCAGCCCCAGTGGTAGTATACAGCAGCCCCAGAGGTATATACAGCAGCCCCAGTGGTAGTATACAGCAGCATCCCCAGTGTAGTATACAGCAGCAGCCCCAGTGGTAGTATACAGCAGCAGCCCCAGTGGCATATACAGTAGCAGCCCCAGTGGTAGTATATAGCAGCCCCAGAGGTATATACAGCAGCCCCAGTGGTAGTATACAGCAGCCCTTAGGTAGTATACAGCAGCCCCAGAGGTATATACAGCCCCAGAGGTATATACAGCAGCCCCAGTGGTAATATACAGCAGCCCTTAGGTAGTATACAGCAGCCCCAGAGGTATATACAGCCCCAGAGGTATATACAGCCCCAGAGGTATATACAGCAGCCCCCCCATATCAGTATACAGGGCCCCCCTTGGGTAGCAAACCTGTAAAGGAAGAGATTAGTTTACTTATCCCTCCGCTGTCCCGCTGCCGCTGTCCCGCCGCCGTCATCGCGCTCCTCCGTCTTCATCCAGCGTCTTCCATCTTCTTCCGGCTTCCTCCTCTGGCGCGCAGACAATGACGTCATTGACGGAAGACGCTGGATGAAGACAGAGGAGTGCGATGACGGCGGCGGGACAGCGGCAGCGGGACAGCGGAGGGATAAGTATACTAATCTCTTCCTTTACAGAATTGCTAAACAAGGGGGTGGGCCTGTATACTGACATGGGTGGGGCACTGTATACTGTATACATTGTATACAGTATACAGTGACTCGCGTATAAGCCGAGGGGGGACTTTTCAGCCCAATTTTTGGGCTGAAAAACTCGGCTTATACGCGAGTATATACGGTATATGAATAGTCATATGTAAAGCACTATAAGATACAGTAAGATTAAGTTTTGGATACATGTATATTTATAAATAATAATGTAATTATAGCACAATTGTTTAATTAATGATAATTAATGAATATGTAGATAGAATGTATAAAAATCTTGCCAGAGCTGTGACTAACTGCTAGGGGAAGGGAGATTGTTCTGAAACGTCGCATTACACCTGATGGCCTAATAAAGGTGGATTTTGAAAAGAAAAAGGAGTGCTGCAGTCCGTTTTTGACATTGAATGTAAGGTGGAAAGAAGAGGAGCCTGGACTGATATTGCACCCAGATTGAGCAGTGCTGCTCTTTTTCTATTGAGATTGATTTCAGTGATCCAAAGAACCCTGAGGCACAATACCATCAATAGGTTTCATTGAAAAAAAAAACAAAAAAACCCTATGACACTTAAAACCAATTTGCATAATAATTTGGAACATGGTGTATTATTTACCCATGTTTCTACTGCAGCAGCCATTGTTAGGAAATTGATTAGACATGAGTGGTGTCCCAGGTTTTGGCTCTAAGGCTGCTTTTACACTGGCATATTTTCAAATCCATGTCTATCTGTTTTGAACAAATGGCCACGAATCCGTTATGGCCTCCCATGTTATCCTATGGGTACGGATTGGTCCTAAAGTGGCCATTTGTGTGTCTTCATTTTGTCACGGATCTGTTGGTGTCCGCAATTTTTATGTACCCAGAAACGGAAACTGTTCCGTTTCTGGGCTTCCTCGAAGGTCGCTGACACCAACGGACAGACTTGGATCCGTGTCTGTCCGTATGAAATTAATATGGAGTTCTATGAAGGAGCATGGATCCATTCATATCCGTGAAAAAAACAGTTCACTGTCCTCAACAACAGCAACAGGAACCTTTCCCTGCAACTAGAACAGATGCAAAACCTTTCCATTTATAATGACAACAGACAAGATTCCTGGCTCACATCAGGACTACAAGATCCCAGGTAACTTCAGCTGCATCACAAGCAATGTGGTGTATTTAATTATATATACTAAATGTGTGAGCAGGAATCTATATGTAGGTGAGACGGGGCATCAACTCAGAACTAGGATGAACTCTCATCGTCATACAATAAAGGAAAGAAGGACAGATTTACCTTTGCCTAGGCATTTCTGTATGCCTGATCACACAATATTGGATATGAAAATACTAATTCTAAAAGGTAACTTCAGATCACAGCAAGACAGAAGAGTGTGGAAATATAAAATGATAATGAACTTTGACACACTTAAAGGAGCATAGGCTCCGAAACGCGTTGGTTGGATCCAAATAAATGTATACAGTGAACTTTTGATTCAGTTATTTGTGGCAGCGCGGACCGACGACACATTGTCCCTGGAAAATTCACATTGATTTATGTCTTTCTACATTCATTGAGGAATTTTCAGGTCTCGACCAACCACTAAGCATAGAACAATAATACAATCTGTTCCTCTTATCTCGGAACTTTGATTTTACCTCCCTAGCTCCTCTCCCCCTCCCAAGACTGACTACTATTTTCTGCTTTATGTCACCTGCCATATTTACTGCATCATCCTACCCTGCATATGTATATACTAGATGGTGGCCCGATTCTAACGCATCAGGTATTCTAGAATATGTATGTAGTTGACATACTGTGACTGACAGAACTTGTTAAGTCAACGTGGGTGAACTACATATATATATATATATATATATATATATATATATATATATATATATATATATATAGCAGCGCTATGGTATATGGTGGTACATTACAGCACATGTATAGCAGCACTATAGTATATGGCAGTACATTATAGTAAATGTATAGCAGCACTATAGTATATGGCAGTACATTACAGTACATGTATAGCAGCGCTATGGTATATGGTGATACATTACAGTAAATGTATAGCAGCGCTTTAGTATATGGCAGTACATGTATAGCAGAGCTATGGTATATGGTGGTACATTACATTACATGTATAGCAGAGCTATAGCATATGGCGGTACATTACAGCACATGTATAGCAGCACTATGGTATATGTCGATACATTACAGCCATGGCGCCATATTTCAAATACACTATACTCAGTGTATTTGAAATATGGCGCCATGGCGCGTGCCGCTATTCTGATTGGTCGGCACTGAACGCGGCGACCAATCAGAGCAGCGGCGCGCGCCGTGGCGCCATGTGTAAAATCCACCCATGACTTCAGATTTTACACATGGCGCCGTGGCGAGCGCCGCTATTCTGATTGGTCGGCGGTGAACTCAGTGTATTTGAAATATGGCGCCATGGCTCACACTGCTATTCCGATTGGTCGGCGGTGAATGCGGCGACCAATGAGAGAAGCGGCGCGCGGTTTGAATGCTGCTCCTCTGATTGGTCGCTGCGTTCAGCGCCGACCAATCAGAATAGTGCAGCGCCATGGTGCCATATTTCAAATACAATACGGCGCCATGGCGTGAGCCGCTCCAATCAGAATAGCGGCGCACGCCATGGCACCATGTGTAAAATCCACTGAGTATAGTGTATTTGAAATATGGCGCCATGGCGCGCGCCGCTATTCTGATTGGTCGCCGCATTCACCGCCGACCAATCAGAATAGCGGCGCGCGCCATGTTGCGCGGTTTGAATGCCGCGAAGTACACTACCGCTGCGAGCAGCCTGGAGATGACGCCGGTCATCTCCCGGCTGGCTCGCCGTGGACCTCCATGCCACAGGTAGTCGTGGCTGAGCTCTGGTTAGCGGCTCGCCAGCCTTTGGCGGCGGCCAATGAGCTGCCTCTGTGTGGCGCACGATTTCGGTTACAGACACACACAAAAAACCCTTAGACAATTATATAGTAGACTAGCTGTGAGCCCGATGCAAATGCATCGGGATTCTAGAACGTGCATTAATTTGATTATAGTAGTTATAGCTGTTAGCCTGATGCAAATGCATCGGGTATCTAAAATATGTTTATTGTTTTTTTAAAGATTTTTAAATAATAATCGCATCATCAATAGCAATAATATAAGCCATAGCATTATTATTAGCAGTAATAGCAGTATTAATAGCATTATTAGCAGTATTATGAGCATTAATAACAGTATTAATAGCATTAATAGCATTATTATTAGCATTAATAGCATTATTAATAGCATTATTAGCATTAATAATAGCATTAATAACATTATTAATAGCATTAATAACATTATTAGCATTAATAGCATTAATAATAGCATTATTAGCATTAATAATAGCATTAATAACATTATTAATAGCATTAATAGCATTATTATTAGCATTATTAGCATTAATAATAACATTATTAGCATTAATAATAGCATTAATAACATTATTAATAGCATTAATAGTATTATTATTAGCATTAATAGCATTAATAATAGCATTATTAGCATTAATAATAGGATTAATAACATTATTAATAGCATTAATAGCATTATTATTAGCATTAATAGCATTAATAATAGCATTATTAGCATTAATAATAGCATTAATAACATTATTAATAGCATTAATAGCATTATTATTAGCATTAATAGCAATATTAATAGCATTAATAGGATAAATATTAGCATTAATAGCATTATTAATAGCATTAATAGCATTATTATTAGCATTAATAGCATTAATAATAGCATTATTAGCATTAATAGCATTAATAACATTATTAATAGCATTAATAGCATTATTATTAGCATTAATAGCAATATTAATAGCATTAATAGGATAAATATTAGCATTAATAGCATTAATAGCATTATTATTAGCATTAATAGCATTAATAATAGCATTAATAATAGCATTAATAACATTATTAATAGCATTAATAGCATTATTATTAGCATTAATAGCATTAATAGCATTATTATTAGCATTAATAGCATTAATAATGCCATTAATAGGATAAATATTAGTATTGATAGCATTAATAGCATAATTAATAGCATTAATAGCATTATTAATAGCATTAATAGCATATTATTAGCATAATAGCATTAATAAAATTATTAATACATAATACATTAATACATTATTATGCATTATTATAATAATACATTATATAATTAATAGATAATATTACATTTTAATAGCATTAATAGATTAATAATATTATAATTAATAAGCATTAATAATAATTAATTAAAGCATAAAAAATGCATAATATGCATTATTAATAATAGCATTAATAGCAATTATTATTAGCATTAATATCATTAATATTAATAGCATTAATAGATTAATATACTATATTAATAATAAATAATTATTAATAAATATTATGTAATAGCATTAAAGCATATATAGCAACATTATATAGCTAACATATTAGCTAAGCATAATAATAATATAGCATAGATATAGCTTTAATAGCATTATTTATATATATATTATTGTAATAGCATAATAATCATAACATATATAGCATATATAATACATTATAGCATAATTATACATAATATTATATATAACATAGCATTAAAGCATAATAGATTATAATAAATTATAGCATTAAAGCATTAATAACATTTTAATGCATTATACATATATACATTATGCTATTAATAGATAAAAAATATTGCATTAATACATTAATTATAGCTAGCATATAATAGCATATATAGATATAACTTTAAAGTACATATTTGCATATAATTAATCATTGTATGCATAATATTATAGTAATGATTGTAGTATAGCATATAGCTTCATTTTATATCTATTATTAGCTAAGCAATAGAAATTATATAGCATATGCTTATATGATTATATTGTATGCATATAGCATATTAGCATAATAATAGCATTAACATTTTATAGCTTAAGATTATTGCAATAGCATTAAATATATATATGATAATACTGATGGTAATAATAATAGAATAGCTAATTAATATAGCTATAATACTAAAGCATTATGGATAATTACATATATAATACATTAAACTTGATAATTTAGCTTATATTAACATATAATGTAAGCATTAATTATCATTATTTACTTACTATAAAGCATATTGATAATAGCATAACATATATCATATAGTATTTTAGCATTATGCATATGCTTTATACATTATTATATATTATGAAAATTGCATAATAGCATATCATAATGCATTATAGCATATTAAGCATACTTTAAATATATATGATATACTAAATTAATAATTTAATGCATATATAGCTAATTAAACTGCATATATGATTATTATTATATTATGCTTAGAGTTAATAGATAATGTTTTATGTGAAATTTAACTAAAAATTATACATAAGAATATAAAAATAATAAAGAAATAGTAAGTATAATATATAGATAATTTATTATATAACTTATAATAATTATATTAGCATTAATAGCATTAATACATAATTAATAGCATTAATAGCATTATTATTAGCATTAATTTGCAATTTAATAAAAGCATTAATAAATAAATATTAGCATTAATATGCATAAATAGCATATATTATAATGCATTAATAGCATTATTAATTAGCATTATTATATAGCATTAATACTAACATTATAGATTAAATATAGCATTAATAGCATTATTAATAGCATTAAAATAATAGCATTAATAGCATTATTAATAGCATTATAGCATTAATAATAGCCATTAATAGCATAAATTATTAGTAAATAGCATTATATACATTTCATTATATTAGCATTAATAATAGCTTTAATAAATTATTATTAGCATTAATAGCATTATATATTAGCATTAATAGCATTAATAATAGCAATTATTAGCATTAATAATAGCATTAATAACATTATTAATAGCATTAATAGCATTATTATTAGCATTAAATTAGCATTAATAATAGCATTATTAGCATTATAATAGCATTTAATAACATTATTAATAGCATTAATTTATATTATTATTTTTTAGCATTATAATAGCATATAATAGCATTATTATTAGCATTAATAGCATTAATAATACATTAATAGCATTAATAATATTAGCATTAATAGCATTATTAATAGCATTAATAGTATTATTTATTAGCATTAATAGCATTAATAATAGCATTAATTACATTATAATAGGATTAATATACATTAGCATTAATAGCATTTTAATAGCATTAATAGCATTAATAGCATTATTAGCATTAATATACATTATTAGCATTAATTAATAGCATTAATAACATTATTAATAGCATTAATAGCATTATTATTAGCATTAATAGCAATAATAATAGCATTATTAGCATTAATAATAGCATTAATAACATTATTAATAGCATTAATAGCATTATTATTAGCATTAATAGCATTAATAGCATTATTATTAGCATTAATAGCATTAATAATACCATTAATAGGATAAATATTAGCAATAATAGCATTAATAGCATAAATAATAGCATTAATAGCATTATTAATAGCATTAATAGCATTATTATTAGCATAAATATCATTAATAATAGCATTATTAGCATTAATAATAGCATTAATAACATTATTAATAGCATTATTATTAGCATTAATAGCATTAATAATAGCATTATTAGCATTAATAATAGCATTAATAACATTATTAATAACATTAATTGCATTATTATGAGCATTAATAGCATTAATAGTATTATTAATAGCATGAATAGCATTATTAATAGCATTAATAGGATTAATAGCATTATTAATAGCATTAATAATAGCATTAATAGCATAAATAATAGAATTAATAGCATAAAAAATAGCATTAATAGCATTAGTATTAGCATAAAGAGCATTAATAGCAATATTATTAGCATGAATAGCATTATTAATAGCATTAATAGCATTAATAGGATAAATATTAGCATTAATAGCATTAATAGCATAATTAATAGCATTAATAGCATTATTAATAGCATTAATAGCATTATTATTAGCATTAATAGCATTAATAATAGCATTATTAGCATTAATAATAGCATTAATAACATTATTAGCATTATTATTAGCATTAATAGCATTAATAGCATTATTATTAGCATTAATAGCATTAATAATACCATTAATAGGATAAATATTAGCATTAATAGCATTAATAGCATAAATAATAGCATTAATAGCATTATTAATAGCATTAATAGCATTATTAATAGCATTAATAGCATTATTATTAGCATAAATAGCATTAATAATAGCATTATTAGCATTAATAATAGCATTAATAACATTATTAATAGCATTAATAGCATTATTATTAGCATTAATAGCATTAATAATAGCATTATTAGCATTAATAATAGCATTAATAACATTATTATTAGCATTAATAGCATAATTATTAGCATTAATAGCATTATTATTAGCAGTAATATCATTATTATTAGCATTTTTTTTTTAATTATTATTTTTTATCTAATTATTTATAATTTTTTTATTATTTTTTAATTATTTTTTAATTATTTTTTTTATTATTAAATTTATTATTTAGGCTGAGACCCAGTTCTCTTTCAGGTCCGCTGAAAGGGCTGATATTATTAGCATATATTTAATTTTTTTATTATTTTTTTTATTTAATTATTTATTATTTTTTATTTATTTTTTTATTATTTTTTTATTATTTTTTTTATTATTAAATTTATTATTTAGGCTGAGACCCAGTTCTCTTTCAGGTCCGCTAAAAGGGCTGATATTATTAGCATATATTTAATTTTTTTATTATTATTTTTATTTAATTATTTATTATTTTTTATTTATTTTTTTATTATTTTTTAATTATTTTTTAATTATTTTTTTTATTATTAAATTTATTATTTAGGCTGAGACCCAGTTCTCTTTCAGGTCCGCTATTTGTTCCCATTGAAATACATTAGCGGAGTGTCGGCGATTTTATGGCCGCCCACCTGGTTCTATTTGTCGGCCCTAAAATCGCGGACACACCGCTAATGCATGTCTATGGGCAGTCCGCCCGATTTCGGATTGGAAGCAGACCAATCAGAATTCGAGCTCACTGCCCATATTCTGATTGGTCGCTGTCTACTTCCCTCAGCCAATCAGAAGAGCCCCTCACATCTCATTGACATAGAATGGTGGATTTGTCGTCCATTCTATGTTAATGATAAGTGAAGAGGACGTCGGAGCTGGAAGTTGGCGGAAAGAAGACAGAAGATCCCCGGGGCCGGACGAAGAGGCGGAGATGGCGGAAAGAAGAGAGAAGACACCCGGGGCCGGAGGAAGAGGACGCCTGGCCGGACGGAGGACTTGTGGATCGGACGGACGATCAGATGACTAAGAAGGCATGTAAGTGATCGACGGGGACGTTAGGGTAGGGGACGGCGGGGGCTTCGGGTGTAGGGCTTTAGGTGTTAGCGGCGGGGGAAAGCGGCGGGAGCTTAGGAAGCGGCGGGGCTTAGGGGGTAGGGGGTTAGGTGCGGTGGGGCTTAGGGGGTAGGGGCATAGGTGCGGCGGGTCGGGGCTTAGGGTGTAGGGGTGCGGGGGACTTAGGGGGTAGGTGCTTAGGTGCGGCGGGTGGGGGCTTTTAGGTGCGGCGGGGCTTAGGGGGTAGGGGCTTAGGTGCGGCGGGGCTTAGGGGGTAGGGGGTTAGGTGTGGCGGGGCTTATGGGTAGGGGCTTAGGTGTCGCGGGGCTTTTAGTTGCGGCGGGGCTTAGGGGTAGGGGATTAGGTGCGTCTGGTCGGGGGTTAGGTGCGGCGGTGCTTAGGGGGTAGGGGCTTAGGTGGGGTGGGTCGGGCTTAGGATGCGGCGGAGCTTAGAGGGTAGGGACTTAGGAGCGGCGGAGTTAGGGGGTAGGAGCTTAGGTGCGGGGTGGGTGTGCGGACATGGGGTGGCTGTGCGGACATGGGGGGGCTGTGTGTACGACATGGGGGTGGCTGTGCGGACATGGGTGGGGCTGTGCGGACATGGGGGGGGCTGTGTGGACATGGGAGGGGCTGTGCGGACATGGGGAGGGGCTGTGCGGACATGGGGGGGGTCTGTGCGGACATGGGGAGGGGGTCTGTGCGGACATGGGGGGGGGGTCTGTGCGGACATGGGGGGGGGGCGAATTGTGGGTAGCGGGCGGCACTGGGGCACTGGGGCACAGAAGCACAGGGGCACAGGCTCCGGAGCACTGTGTCAGCATGTGCTGACAGCAGCTGCTCCGGAGCGGGCACAGGGGCACAGGGGCACAGGCTCCGGAGCACTGTGTCAGCATGTGCTGACAGCAGCTGCTCCGGAGCGGGATGACAGCGGCGAGGGGTCGCAATGCCCGCTACGCGGGCAATGCCTCGCACGACGTGGTGACGTCACATAGTGACAAAGCCACGGCGTGCCGGGGTCCGACACAAACGTGCCTACGGCAATTATATAGTAGATGTGTGTCTTCAAAATTTGTGTCATTATAGCCTGATGAAGAGGCCACAGTCTCAAAAGCTTGCTTTGCTTTTTCTAACCATCTTTCAGTTAGCAATGGAAAGGTATGAATCCCTGAGGACTCTCAGATTCTAATATTTTTCTATCTACTGGCTAACACAGTACAAACTTTTTTATTTTGTTTAGAAAAGGGTAACAGGACACATTGCAGCATATAATTTGTTGTCTAACTTCTCCCGAGTATGCTGATAACTCTGTATGTGGAGAAAACCACTGTTTGGGCAGATGGCAGGGCTCAGAAGTAAAGAAGTGCCATTTGACTTTTCAAATGAAAAATGGCTGGAATTGTTAGTAAATGTCATGTCACATTTAAAGAGCCTCTAATGTGCCTAAACAGTGGAAATCCCCCACGGTTGACCTCATTTTGAAAACTTGACTCCTAAAGAAATTATGTAGATTTGTGGTCAGCACCTTGAAATCTCAGGCGCTTCACATAATTTTATAATGTTAAATTAGGAAAACAAAAAAAAATCGCATTTTCCTCACAAAAAGGCTGTTTAAGTCTCAAATTTTGAATTTTCACAAGGGTAACCTAATAAAATTGCACATACAATTTTTAGTGTAATTTCTCTTGAGTACATCAATACCCATATGTGGTCGAAAACTACTTTTGAAGCACAGCGCAGAGTTCAGAAGGAAAGGAGCGCCATATTGGAGTTCATATTTAGTTAAAATTGTTTGGGGGTGCCATGTTGCATTGCCAGAGTCCATGACCTGACAGAAAAGCAGAACCCCCCATAAGTGACTCCATTTAACAAACTACACCCCTCAATTAACTTATCTATGGGTGTGAAAAGCATATTGACACCACGGGTATGTCACTAAATTTTATAGCATGAGAGGTGAAGAAAAAAGAACGCTTTAGCCCAGAGTTTTAAATTTTTATAATGGCTAATAAGAAAAATGGACATACAGTTGTGTCAATTTTCCAGAGTGTGCTAATACCCTCCATGTAATCAGGAACTATGTAAACACGTACTGGAATTGTATATTTTATGTCTATACTCGTATATTTTTTTGGATGTCTGTATTGTGTATTTGTTGTGTATGTTTCTGGGGATCAGAAACCCATAATGCAAGTGTAATGCAAGCAATGCCATCAGCCACACCACAGGTGAACAGGAGTCAAATGAGATATCAAATTAAGTATACTGCCCAATGCCAGCATCGGCAGCTGAATGTTACACAATGAGGCAGTTTTGTATTTCCAGTAGTGATGGGCGAGTCCTAAATTACTCGGAATCGCTTGACTCTAGCGAGTCCGAGCCCGGAACTCGCTACTCGTTGCGAGTCTAGCGAGTCCAATGTTAATGAATGGGGAAGCGAGTAATAGCGAGTAATGTGCGATTTACAAATTGCAGATGTGTCTCGGAAGCTTCAGGCTCTATCTGCTACTCTGCGAGTTTCCCAGCGTTTACTCCACAGTAACCAGCCCAATGCAAATCAACGTGCATTGGATTCCCTACTGTGCCAGTGATCGCTGGGAAACTTGCAGAGTAAGAGCTGTCTGCTCTGTGCAGCTCCAGGGTCCTAGAGCCCGCCTGCTGCCTGATGTAGCAGAGCTGAGATTGTTCAAAATCTGCTCATTCCCTGTGCATAGACATCTATATCTATGCACAGGGGATGTAGCAGAGAGGACATCGCGTTTTGGACTACGTCGGACGGAAGAGGATTTTTTTAATTAAAGATGGAGTCCCTAATGGCTTTTTTTTTATTTCTAATAAAAGATTTTCTCTGTGTGGTGTTTTTTTTAACCCTTTATTGGAGATTCTTAGTGGCTGGGTCAAACCTGGCCTGACATTAAGAATCTCGGGCTTAATACCAGCTTGTATAACAAAGCTGGTATTAACCCCTTTATTACCCAGCGTGCCACCGCCACCAGGGCCGCTGGAAGAGCGGGGTTCAGCGCCAGAGGATGGCGCTTCAATGAACGCGCCATCTTCTGGGGCGGCTGCGGGCTGCAATTTGCAGCGGGGGGTGCCCAGAAAGCTTGGGCCTCCCTGCGCTGCGGATTCCAGCCCCCAGCTGCTTAGCTGTACCTGGCTAGACATGGAAATTGCGCGGAGCCCCATGCATTTTTTTTTTATTATTTCATGAAATTCATGAAATAATAAAAAAAGAGGGCTCGCCTATATTCTTGTGTCCGGCCAGGGACAAATAGGCACCTGGGTGTTGGGGCAGCCCGTCGCTGCCTGCTGGATCCGGCTGGTTCCAGAAATACGGCGAAGCCCACGTCAAATTTCAATCTCAGCTCTGCTACATCATCTCTGTGCACAGACATTCATGTCTGTACACAGGGTGAGCAGGCGGGCTCTAGGACCCTGGAGCTGCGCCAGCCTGCACAGATCAGACAGCCTGACTCAGCTCGCAAAGTAACAGCAGTTACTTTGCGAGTTTCCCAGCGATTACTTTAAAGTCTCTGACAAAACTAGGATTGCCATTGATTTGCATAGGACTCATTGCTGTGCGAGTAATCGCTGGGAAACTCGCAGAGTACCGAGTCCTGCGAGTCCCTTACTACTCGCCGAGTAACGAGTCCTAGCGAGTAGATTCGCCCATCCCTAATTTCCAGCATAAAACTTTGATTTAGAGTGGCTCCTTCCTGGAGCCACATTACTGCGTTGAAGAAAGGACTTGTAAGCTACTTCTGTATTGTACCAAGAAAGAGTACAAATAAAGGAATTTGATATAGTGCTGGAAGATGTACCCCTAGGTTGGAAGGCATTCTACAAGCTACTGGGGAAGAGCCGATGGTCGACCTGAGTATGATCAAGTCTCATAATGTGCCAGGATCAAAGCTGCAAGGACGTCTAGGTGCTGATATCGCTTGGTCGAAAGGGTAAATCAAAAGCTGCAGAGATATCATAAAGTTTGGAACTTGGAACATTCGAACCATGAATAAAGGCAAACCCGACATTGTTAAAGCCAAAATCGACAGAACAGGACTCAACTGACTTGGAATTAACTAATTAAGATCGATTCAATCCAGGCATTTCCATTCAAATGAACATTGGGTTTACTATTCTGGCCATGATAACTGAATAAGAAATGGTGATGCTTTTGTTCTGAACCAAAAATTGTACAGCACTGTCCTGAAGTACAATGCAGTTAGTGATAGAGCCATCTCAATATGACTACAAGGAATGCCAATTCATGTCACAATTATACAAGTCTACTCACCAGCAACAAATGCCGAGGAGGAGGACTTTGAACTATTCTATGATCAAGTTCAAGAAGAAATTGACAAGATGCCAAAACAAGACTTACTTATTATCATGGGAGACTTAAAAGCCAAAGTGGGTAATGGCAAACGTGGGACTTTTGTTGGAAACTTTGGACTTGGTGAAAGAAACAAAGGACGAAGATTAATTGACATTTGTACAACAAATCAATGGTCTATCATGAACACCTTCTTCCAACATTACAGAGACTCCACATACCGACATCACCAAATGTGGCATATAAGAATCCGATTGACTACATATAACTGACAAACCTACAACCTGCCATAAGCCTAAGTCGACCAAAGTGATGCACAACCAGCTCTTCCCTCCCCAGTGTATCCTCACCCATTCTTTGTAAACTGTGAACCTTCACAGGCAGTGTCCTCTCTCTTCCATAACCTATGTGTGCCTTGTATATTGCTCATAACAATTGTAGTTGTCTGCTCCTTTTCACATGTATAGCACCGTGGGATAAATTGTGCTACAATAATAATTAATAATAATAACAATAATAATATGTGTTCGACAAAGATGGAAGTCATCAATGATTACCGCAAAAAGAAGGCCAGAAGTATAGATGAGCAAATTTTGTTCGAACATGTTCGCCAATTTCAAATCCGGGCCAAATTTGGCAAAGTACATTCGATACCTTGAACCCGAACATTTTGCTGACAAGTCAGAAATTTTTTTTTTGTTTAGTAATTGTTAGATGACAAGAACTGTCACTGCCTTTTAGCAGTAATGCTACATACATTTTCATGAGGGTTAGTGTCTAAGATAACAGGCAGGAGGGGAGTGTTGAGGAGAGGTCTCTGCTCAGAAAAGCGCAGCTCTCCATTTTTTCCCCCGCACTTATTGTTGGTGTTTTTTTTTAACCAGAGAACTCAAGCACATTTATCTTTTAGATTACCTGTCATAAAATGATAATTCAACCAAAAATGCAAGTGCAAGGTATTTATTAGTGAATACCAGTAAAGTAGTAAAAAGACAGGGTGGGTTACAAGATTTTTTAACAGACCAGGATTAGTGGCACTTTTGAGGGACAGACAGGCCTACATAGGAACAAGTCCTCAATACCAGGGGTATACATAGTGTTCAGCCATATGATCAAATACAATGGGGAGCAGTCCAGTATACATGGGTAGTAAAAGTCATCGAAATTACATATTAATTACATAGTAGATACATACAAATACCCTGTACACTTTCTTGCACCATGTGCCATGTGCCAAGAAAGATCAAATAGCTAGACCCACTCATCCCTCCATGGATCTCATAATTGGTGTTAATACACCGCAGGTGTCTGGGGAGCTGAGAGCAGCGCCTCGCCGCCCACCGTGATGTGGCCTTCGGTATCGAAACAAACTTTCGGTGGCGTCACTATACTGGAAGCCGCATTTTGTGTGGACCACGCATGCATGCTCACTGCTCTACCCATTGCACTTGCACTGATGGTCGCGGTGCCATCTTGGATATCCACAGCACTGTGGGCACCCAGAATTAGCATGGTGGAAAGCACAATATTGATTATAAATCACCTAGAAATAAACAATATGGGGGCCACCTGAACCACCTAAATGGAGCCAGGGAACCCTTGGTATAAGAAAAGTCCATGTATATAATAAATCCAAGTCCAAGACTTTGGTGAATGGAAGAGTCCTTATGACAATCATATCAGAGTTCCAGAAGGGGCACTGCCATACTTGACTAAAGTGCTTCCAGAGTGAAGGTCCGTAGGTTGTCAACAACTTGTATAGGTGTCTTTTTACTGATTTTATTGTTTATTACCCATTTTCACAGCCTGCCTGTGGTCCCTTGGCCTTGCAATCTGTGAAAACTCTGACTCATCATGTTCATTAGCATCCTTGGGTCCATGTTTTTACTTATTGTGGGTGGTCCAGATTGACAGCCAATAATCGTGCATAAAGAAATTTGAAATTTTTGCACACAAGGGCTCGTGTCATTGGCTAGGTAAGTCACATGTCTTTGGCATATAAGAACTGGCCATTTTCCTTTGTTGCCATTTTCACATGGACAGAGCTCAGGTACAGTCTTGCTGCTGCCGCTGCTGCTACTGTGTGTGCTATTTAGAAAGCTAGCTAGCTAGTGACTGGATTCCTTTTTAGAAAACAGTAGGTTTAGTGACTCCTTCCTAAAACAGCCCTTTTAGGACTTTAAAACAGTGTTAGCCAAATCAGGTATGCTGCAGTGCTCTCTTAAAATCTACACAAATTCACTGCTAAAAAGCCTTTTTTGTGAGATCTGCCAAAATCTAACAACCACCAATTGCTTTTTTTTCTAGTACCAGTATTTGCCAGATCAAGTCTGGTGGAGTGCGCTGTCTTAAAATCTCCACCAATTGAGAGTAAAAAAGCCTTTTTTGCTACATCTGCCAAAATCTAGCCACCAAATACTTGTTTTCTAGTACTAGTATTTGCCAGATCAGGTCTAGTACAGTGCTCTCTTAAGACCACCACTAATTCAGTGAAAAAAGCCTTTTTTGCTAGCTCTACCAAAATCCAGCCACCAAATAATTTTTCTCTAATACGAGAATTTGCCAAATCAGGTCTTGTGCAGTGCTCTCTTAAAATCTCCACCAATTCAGAGTAAAAAAGTCTTTTTTTTGCTAGATCTGCCAAAATCTAGCCACCAAATACTTTTTTCTAGTACTAGTGTTTGCCAAATCAGCTTGGGTGCAGTGGTCTCTTAAAATTACCACCAATTCGTGTAAAAAGCCTTTTTTACTAGCTCTGCCAAAATCCAGCCAACAAATAATTTTTCTCCATTACAAGAATTTGCCAAATCAGGTCTTATGCAGTGCTCTATTAAAATCTCCACCAATTCAGAGTAAAAAAACCTTTTATTTGCTAGATCTGCCAAATCTAGCCACCAAATACTTTTTTCTAGTACCATTATCTGCCAAATCTGGTCTGCTGTATTCACATCCAGAGATTTTGTGAGTATAGAAAAACTGAGTTGCAAATCTGTTAGCATCAAATAGAGTGGTAAAATCCTTGGTCGTGATGGAAAGAGGAATAGCCGAAGAAAATGTCAATTGTCAACTTCTTTTAATGACAGTCTGCTATCATCCCTTTCTTAGGAAGCAGCACATTGTTACAACTTGTAGACAAGGCCCAGAAATAGTAGATGCTACAAATGATATCAAGTGCTCCATTAAGTGGCCTCTCCTCCATGTCAACTTTAACATCACACACAGTCCAGTCCTCACAAATTAGGGTCTGAGCATAATCTAGACCCTCATAACCAAATTTTAACCCCTTGGTGGTGGAGATAATTATGCTGATAATGATGAGACTCAGATACCTGAGTTGAACATCTACTTTGCACTCAGGGCATCAAGAGGGTGGCTCTGAGGGCAAGGAGTGTGAGAACACAGAGGTTCTAGAACCCACTTCCTGTCAACCCAAAGGCATGCAGTTGATGAGCTCAGCAGAGGAGGTGAAGGAGGATGAAACTGAGAAGATTAGGTTGTGGCTTTCTGGACAGAGACGGAGTGCTGCAACCACACCAAGCACTGCATCCTCAGCCACAACTTTGCTTCTGTGCAGAAGCCATGGCAGCTCTGCAAGTTCCATGGGCGCTAAGGCTTGCCCATCCTGGGTCTTTTTTCAGATTGCGAAGGATGACCCAACTTATGTTATCTGCAAAATTTGTAAGCACAATCTGAGTAAGGGCCAAAAGATCATAATTTGAGTATTTCATGCATGAGCCATCACATGACATGAAGCATAAGTTACAGTGGGAAGCTCACTGTGCTACAATGTGTCTTAATGGGCCTGGCCAACCACCGACCACCCCATCAAGCGCATCTCCTTTTTCATCATCCTCTGTGACTGTGGGAAGTGTTGTCACACAGGCCTGCTGCCGCAGAACTTCCACCTCCTTACTCACAACAACCAGTGTGATTGACAGGTCGTCAGCTGTTTTGGTAGTCCATATGCCTGCTGGTGTTGAGCGCTATCAGACATGAAGAGCGCCACCTCTTTATGAAGGCAACAAAATATCTCTGCCTGCACCTCCCTGGGTGTGATATTGGATACAGTCTGATACTGGAGACAGTGATGTAAAATAGGGCTTCATCCATGGTCCAATGGTACAGTATGGTCAGGTCTTTATCATGTCTCACTGCACACCTACGCCAAGTCATTAGCCATGTGTTGTGTTTAACAATTTTACCGGCCAAAGGTGTCCCTATGTGTGCAGAGACAAGGGATCACACAGAATGTTATGTTTCCAGCACATTTATTTGTGTTTTTTTTTAAACAATTTTTTTTGTCAGATTAGCAGTAGGCAAACCATACCACCCACTTTCCCAATACATGATACTATAAGAAAAAAGGCCAATGGGGCCTATCAAGGGGCACACTTGCCCAGGTGACAGGGTGGCATATGCCCCCACGGGCGGTGGTTCAGTCCTTGTTTAGGGCCGCCCAGACAGTGAGTGCCAGTGCGGGACCAGGGACACCACCCCCGCTCCTCACTTGGCTGCACCCCACCCCTCTCCTCACTTGGCTCCAGCAGCAACCCAGGGCTAGAGCAGCCAGCCAGCCCCTTGGCCTAACAAAAGAAGGTGCCAACTTGGCAACTGGGAAAACAAATATGATCCAACATGGACAACAAGAAAAACGGGCCATTGGCCACATTATTGGGGGGATATGGTTGAGTAGGGGCAAGGGCGGACTGGGCTGCCTGGAGGGCCTGTATCATGGCACCCAAACGGGCAAGATGGTGCTGCCCTTCTCTGTGTACCTGCTCCAGGTGCTGCAGTGCCCCCTGTTGAGCCTGTAGCTCCTCAATAGTTGGTACTCCTGTATGGTAAATAAGGACATTAGTCAGTGACATGTGTAGGTGTGGGTGGGTGTGTGACGTGATTGCTCAGGATTTCACTTACGTGGCATAGCCCCATCCTGGATTCCATCTTCCGGCGATGGAGAGGCATTCACAGCCCAAGCTCTTGCACCTTGACAAAGAAAGGAAAAAAATACCACATCATGAATCACATACTGATATCAGGGACACACACCAACATGTATATTGCAAAGGTTGGAGTCCATTGCCAACACTTACCACCAACTCCAAACCCAGCAGGCTCCATGTGACTGTGTGGGTCCCGGGAGCTGGAGATGCTTGGGGGGGTTGATCCGGGGCTGGGGTTTTGAATCAAAAGGACCGGGCTTCCTTGTACCTCCATGGCAGGTGTGGGTGGGTCCCAGGGGAGTGCAGAACTTCCTTGTCCCTCCATGGCAGGTGAGGGGGGGTCCCGGGGGATGCAGGACTTCCTTGTCCCTCCAGGGCAGGTGGTGGGGGGGTCCCGGGTGGGCTAGGGGACCGTCGGGCCTCCTCTGATGGGGAGTCATCCTCATCTGTAATATCAAAATTGACAAGACACGGATTTTAGAAAAGGAACACAACATAGGGCAAACACGTACTCTGTGTGTATCAATGTCATTAGGACATGAAGGCTAGCCTGAAAGGCTTTGGTCTTGAGCAACACTATGGTTAGGGGCCAGTCTGTTTTTGAACAAGACCACAACTTCAGTGAGCACATATTTGGGATGTAAAACACCCTGTAATTAACATGGGATGGAATTTGACACCAAACACAAGAGCAGACAGTAAGCATCTGGTGGTGCCACAATGGGTGCAAACACATAGCAGTCAGCTTGTAGTCAATTTTCCAGATTGTGATCAATATGTTGAGAAATGGTATGTTTCAGAGTGCCCACATATGTGCTGCAAGGTGTGATGTGGCCCTTCAAATTAGCATTAATATGTTGTGGTCAACTTTGCTGGCATTGCACAACAATGTTCGGCCACACAAAAGTCAAGGATCACTATAGGCGTCAGCATTACCAAAATATATGAGTGTATTCTGCACCTTCATGTTGCAGTGTGAGCAACATGCAAATGCACATTGGTGACAGATCCACATGGTGGTTTATGTCACACTATGTGCCATGGCACAATAGCACATGATGGTTGTGTAGTGTTTGGAGTAGGATGATTGGCATGTGTGTGTTTGGCATTGCCACATACTCACCACGCAGCTTGGCAATCTGGGCACGAATATCCACAATCCGCCCTGGGGACTTGTGTTTCAGATACGCAAGTCTTTTTTGGATCTGCTTGCGGTTCTCTCTACAGCCACTTTCTGGAGCAGGACCCACTGGATTCTCCTGAGTATGCTCTGCTTGCGCAGCCGTGGGTGGCGGTGACACTGGTGGCACCAGTAGTCATGGCAGGTCTATGAGGATCATAAGTTCTGCCAGAACCCATGTGGCAGCGCGCTGTGCGGCCGCAATGACTCTTCTCCTATGTACAGGGGAGGGGCAGGCACCTGGCAAGCAGGGAGGAACGAACAGAAACATGATGACGTCACCACGCACACTGGCGCCGCCAAACAAAGTTGAGGGCGCTAGCAAGGTAGACGTCCGCGGAGTGGGAACAGTATAATGTACCCAGCAGCGTCACCAAATTCACACACATAGGGCAATTGCAGTTTTAGGCTCATGGCACCCATCTACAATGTGTAGGCCAACATCTGAGCGGTCATGTGTGGCACTATACTCGACGGCAGCGCAACTTAATACACACGGACAACATAGCTTGCGCTATTCAATAGCGCGCATAATTGCACTGAGTTTGCGTGCAGTTGTGTAGCTGAAGATATGTGTGGTGCTAAATGGACAGCCTTTCAAATATGGCGCAGTGTCAACTGACAGCCAATGGGAACACAGTAGCCCACAGCAATCATTTCAGAAGGGGTGCAGACTCCAGCACGCTGAGGCACGCCTATAGGAAATCATAGTCGACGCTCTTTCCATCACTATCGCCCTGTCACACGCCACAACAGGTAAATATCGCCTTAACGATTGCAGGTGATTACTGAGCACTGTTCAGGAATCAGGCGACGGCCGAGAGGTGATTTATCGCCACAAAATTACCCAATCAACTGTGAGGCAATTTCACGGCGATTGCTTCGGGGCGACATATTGCCTTTATGATCTCCAGGCAATATTGCGGCATGTGACGGTACTTTTAAACGATTTTTAAATCTTGAAAGAAATTAGTAGCCAGCATCCACCCTAGGCATTGCACCCCCATTAGATGCTACACTCCTGGTACTTCTCCCCGACTCTCACGCCACCCAAGTGGGTTAGCAAACAGAGTGGTAGTATTTGGAGTTGGAGATTACATATATGGTTAAGATGTTGAAAAAATTTTCCATTAAAGCCAAACCATGAGGCAATGACCAAAGGTCAAGCTGTCAAATCAGCAGGACATGATACAGGAGCACATTAGATGCTACTATTTTCAGCCTCCAAAAGAAATAGGAAATCTGATCATAAACCAGTTGGTTGAAATATCCAGAAGTGAATCTAAATGGAATCCAAAGTTGAATATAATTCCATGTCAAAAGACATGGGGGTCATTTTGACTCCTAGTAAATTAGTACTCTCATACATTATAGAATATATGTAGACCTAAGAAACCAGCCAAGAGAAAGAGATTTCATATTCTGATATTATTATTTTATTGTTTTCGTATGTAACATCAAAAAACAATTACCCAGAGTACAGCTCCATTCATGCCTCATTCATGCCCACATCAAGATGCAGATATATACTTAGTCCCAGGTTGCAGCTACATGATCATGCCCCCACAAGTTACATGGAAGCATCACCATAGATTACAAAATGACAATGGACCTTGTCCAGCCAAAAGAACCCCCCGAAATGTTAAGTATTTACAAAAAGTATTTACATTGACCTAACCTCTCCCATAACCATCCAGACCCTGACCCGTTATAGCTGTATGTGGACTGTTGAATACATTCCTTACCCTTATGTATTTGTAACTTTGGGGTTAGTTGTTTGTTTCCTTCTTTTCCAAAGGGGAAACACCACCAACAAAAATATCTTTTGACACTGACCTATGTAACCTAATTCTCCTTTGAAAACCACCTTTTGAATGGACTGCACCAATTATTTTTGTATTTGTAACCTAAATAAAGCTTTTTAAGTTTTTAAATTTCAGAGTGTGTCCTATAATTGGTATATCTATCAAGCAAGAAACTATCTGGATGTGGTTTTTCCTGGGTCTTTGAAACCCTACCTATTGGATCTATTATGACTACCAAGTTTAATGTCCGAGGAGGTTCCTTGTTGCCTTTGTCTCAATTGACCCTGGTTTTGTACCTGCTCATGTTTCTGGCCTTGTATATATTCGAAGTTTGCAAATAGTACACTTCAATATGCTGCTGTATTTTTGTGAGGGTGATATGTAGTTATACTTTTGTAAATACTTAAAATTTTAGGGGGTTCTTTGGCTGGACAAGGTCCATTGCCATTTTGTAATCTATAGTGGATGCTTGCATGTAGCTTGGAGGGGCATTATCATGTAGCTGCAACCTGGGACTAAGTATATATCTGCGTCTGATGTGGGCATGATTGAGGCATGAATGGAGCTGTACTCTTGGCACCCGGGTAATTGTTTTTTGCTGTTAAATAGCCAAACAATAAAATAGTAATATTAGAATATGAAATCGCTCGGAGGGATTGACACCTTGGTTCACACAGCACACAACACCTTCCACCCCAGACCTGAAGGGGGAGCCCTACTGACGGCCTTAAGTCAGTTCCCCTTTAAAAAGATACAGGTCTGAGGGGAGGAGTCAGTTAGTTCGAGTAGGGAGTTCCAGTGAGTTGGAAGAGAGAGCTGGAGTGAGAAACTGGTTGCTGGGAAGGATCCAGGACCAGGGAACACTGACCTGGCTTTGCTGTACCCTAGGGAGAGGGTCGGAGGCCAGTGGAGGAATCAGGGAATCATGAAAGGGAACCAGTTAAGGAATCCTTATAGTACTGCCAGTATCCACTGCAGCAGTAAAGGCCCGGGAGAACCAGGAATACAAAAACCCCCTGAGGTAACAGACAAGAAACACTCAAACTGACCAGAACCAGGACTAGGGGCCATAGGAAGAATAGCGACCCCGCAAAAGGACCTAATTGTCAGTTTAGAGCAAAGCCCTGAGAGAGAGAAGGAGTGTTGAGTTCAGGCGCAGGCAGGACTTACCCCAAGCTACAGAACACAGAGACAGAGGCGGCCTCACAACTTTCTAAAGTGGAAGTTCCATGTTGCATTGGGGATCTGGTTATTTCTCTGGACTGTAGCTGTTACCATGTCACCAGTAAAAGGTACCAAAACAACGATCACTGCGTGTGTGTGTGCCTACTTAACCGCCGCTATTCACTGCCTTGTCTGCAGAGACGTGACTATTACTCCCCTCATCCATCCCCGCTGCTCTGAGGTAAAGCTCCACCTGTGGGGAGCTGTACTACACTGAGCTGCACTTCCATCACTTCAGCGGCCGGCTGCAGCGCTGAAATACCCGTTACCAGGAACTACAGGTGGCGTCACGTTACCAATCCCCTTATCACCCCCACTGTTCTCCGCCATTGAGGGTCCAGGGCACGGGAGCGGGGACCGACCAGCCATGATCCCTCATGAAAGTTGCCATCAGCCCCAGTACCCGAGTACCCCCTACCCTGTCGACCGCCTCACATACATATATGTTTGGATCCTTTTCCAAGTTCCACTGTAATATATATACCACTCCTCATGCTTTTGATGTTGAGGAGGATATCGCACTTTGCCTCATCTCTCTCCCACATCATTCATGAGTAAATATAAAGTGACCCATAGCCTAAAAGATGAATACCTCAGACTGGGGCATCCTTTGGCTAAAATTGGTGATTGAGGGTAGTGCATGCGCTCAGAAATTTGGAGCGCAGTGACATCTTCCACTACACTAGTAGGGGCTGTCCATGGATATTGTGTGGTCGCGACGCATGCGTTCTGGTGACTAGCAACTGGAGCATCGTCATGCTTGGTTACCATTACATCATTTCCAGTATCGGCGGTCCCAAATGTGACCCTCTCTCACCACGGGTCTGAATTATCTCTTTCACAGGTAGGACATTTTGGATGGACCAATTGGTTAGTATGTTAAACTTGCCCATAATCTTCATCACTATACCTGTACTGTGTTGACTTTTTGATTGGGTGGATATTTATTCGGTAGTTGCTACAAATTGTTTTATTCCCCTTAAGAAGCTACAGTGTTGGCCAACAGTATTGACACCCCTGCAATTCTGTCAGATAATACTCAGTTTCTTCCTGAAAATGATTGCAATCACAAATTCTCTGTTATTATTATCTTCATTTAATTTGTCTTCAATAAAAAAACACAAAAAGAATTGTCCTAAAGACAAATTGGATATAATTCCACACAAAACATAAAAAAGGGGGTGGACAAAAGTATTGGTACTGTTAGAAAAATCATGTGATGCTTCTCTAATTTGTGTAATTAACAGCACGTGTAACTTACCTGTGGCACCTTACAGGTGTTGGCAATAAGTAAATCACACTTGCAGCCAGTTGACATGGATTAAAGTTGACTCAACCTCTGTCCTGTGTCCTTGTGTGTACCACATTGAGCATGGAGAAAAGAAAGAAGACAAAAGAACTGCCTGAGGACTTGAGAAACCAAATTGTGAGGAAGCATGAGCAATCTCAAGGCTACAAGTCCATCTCCAAAGACCTGAATGTTCCTATGTCTACCGTGCACAGTGTCATCAAGAAGTTTAAAGCCCATGGCACTGTGGCTAACTTCCTTAGATGTGGACGGAAAAGAAAATTTGACAAGAGATTTCAATGCAAGATTGTGCGGATGGTGGGTATAGAACCTCGACTAACATCCACACAAGTTCAAGCTGCCCTGCAGTCTGAGGGTACAACAGTGTCAACCCGTACTATCCGTCGGCGTCTGAATGAAAAGGGACTGTATGGTAGGAGACTCAGGAAGACCCCACTTCTTACCCCGAGACATAAAAAAGCCAGGCTGGAGTTTGCCAAAACTTACCTGAGAAAGCCTAAAACGTTTTGGAAGAATGTTCTCTTTTTTTTGGTAAAAGCATCAACATAGACTTTACAGGAGAAAAAAAGAGGCATTTAAAGAAAAGAACACGGTCCCTACAGTCAAACATGGCGGAGGTTCCCTGATGTTTTGGGGTTGCTTTGCTGCCTCTGGCACTGGACTGCTTGACCGTGTGCATGGCTTTATGAAGTCTGAAGACTATCAACAAATTTTGCAGCATAATGTAGGGCCCCGTGTGAGAAAGCTGGGTCTCCCTCAGAGGTCATTGGTCTTCCAGCAGGTCAATGACCCAAAACACACTTCAAAAAGCAATAGAAAATGGTTTGAGAGGAAGCACTGGAGACTTCTAAGGTGGCCAGCAATGAGTCCCGACCTGAATCCCATAGAACACGTGGAGAGATCTAAAAATGGCAGTTTGGAGAAGGCACCCTTCAAATATCAGGGACCTGGAGCAGTTTGTCAAAGAAGAATGGTCTAAAATTCCAGCAGAGCATTGTAAGAAACTCATTGATGGTTACCGGAAGCGGTTGATCGCAGTTATTTTGGCTAAAGGTTGTGCAACCAAGTATTAGGCTGAGGGTGCCAATACTTTTGTCCGGCCCATTTTTGGAGTTTTGTGTGAAATGATCAATGTTTTGCTTTTTGTTTCATTCTCTTTTGTGTTTTTTCATTGAAGACAAATTAAATGAAGATAATAATACCAAAGAATTTGTGATTGCAATCATTTTCAGGAAGAAACTGAGTATTATCTGACAGAATTGCAAGGGTGTCAATACCTTTGGCCAACACTGTAGCTGCCTATGGTAGTGTAACGTGTGGGGTCTCCCCGGGTGCCCAGGTTGCAGCTACAACTGATATGACTGAATGTGGGTTGTATGAGCCAATTGGTATAGCTTTGCCTCAGATCTGTCCTAATTGGATAGACTAACATCAATTTAACATTGTTCTCCCTGGGTAATGGTCTTGACAATTGTGTCTTGCATGTAACTATAACTGACAAAACTGCAAATTGGGGAATTTTGTTAATTGTATGGATCAAGGGTATATTGAATTTTTGGTAATACTCTAATCCCTTTCTTGCCTACTATTACATACAGTTGTGGCCAAACGTATTGACACCACTGCAATTCTGTCAGATAATACTCAGTTTCTTCCTGAAAATGATGGCAATCACAAATTCTTTGGTATTATTATCCTCATTTAATTTGTCTTCAATGGAAAAACACAAAAAGAATTGTCCTAAAGCCAAATTGGATATAATTCCACACCAAACATAAAAAAGGGGGTGGACAAAAGTGTTGGCACTGTTAGAAAAGTCATGTGATGCTTCTCTAATTTGTGTAATTAACAGCACCTGTAACTTACCTGTGGCATCTAACAGGTGTTGGCAATAACTAAATCACACTTGCAGCCAGTTGACATGGATTAAAGTTGACTCAACCTCTGTCCTGTGTCCTTGTGTGTACCACATTGAGCATGGAGAAAAGAAAGAAGACCAAAGAACTGTCTGAGGACTTGTGAAGCCAAATTGTGATGAAGCATGAGCAATCTCAAGGCTACAAGTCCATCTCCAAAGACCTGAATGTTCCTGTGTCTACCGTGCACAGTGTCATAAAGAAGTTGAAAGCCCATGGCACTGTGGCTAACCTCCCTAGATGTGGACGGAAAAGAAAAATTGACAAGAGATTTCAACGCAAGATTGTGCGGATGGTGGATAAAGAACCTCGACTAACATCCAAACAAGTTCAAGCTGCCCTGCAGTCCGAGGGTACAACAGTGTCAACCCGTACTATCCGTCGGCGTCTAAATGAAAAGGGACTGTATGGTAGGAGACCCAGGAAGACCCCACTTCTTAACCCGAGACATAAAAAAGCCAGGCTGGAGTTTGCCAAAACTTACCTGAGAGAGCCTACAACGTTTTGGAAGAATGTTCCCTCTTTTTGGGCAAAGGCATCAACAATAGAGTTTACAGGAGCAAAAAGAGGCATTCAAAGAAAAGAACACGGTCCCTACAGTCAAACATGGCGGAGGTTCCCTGATGTTTTGGGGTTGCTTTGCTGCCTCTGGCACTGGACTGCTTGACCGTGTGCATGGCATTATGAACAGGGCCGGTTTTAGGCAAAGTGGGGCCCTGGGCAAAAGGTTAAAGTGGGGCCCTAAATGCTCACATATTGCACCGTCACACTCAGACATTTAGGTTACATGTACAAGCGCCGCATTCAGACTGGTAAATGAGTGCGATATATAATATTCATGTAATTCAGCGCTTGTTTGCAGACTTTTTACACAGGATGATGAAGAATGATGGCACAGAACAATCACCGGTAGAGCAATCTGTCCTCTACAGATTCATGCTTTCGGCAGCACTTCTGCAGTGTTGCCGAGAGCAAGGATTTTTGTTCCTCCATAAATATTTTCTACAGTAAATATCCGAATAGGAACATAATGATGCAAAAAACTCACCAAAATTTGGTCGCTTTTTTCTACCCCTTGCATCTAGCAGGTGGCTGCAAATTCCCCCAGGAGGTAGCACATGCGTCAAGACACCGGTTCACAGACCCCTGCAACCTATAACATGGGGGCGGTTTGTAGCAACCAGGCGACCAGCCATGTATGCAGGAAGAGGCTGGTGGTGAATGCAGACACATGGACACCATTAGGCTTCTGCCACACTCAGGTGTTACATAGTGTCTGAGCAGCCAATTGGTGACGCCTCCTATTAGACCGGGCAGGCCGCTCAGCACTGAAATATGCATCACTGTGACAGACTAGACTAGAGGAAAACAACCTCAACTGCAATGGATATAAAGATGCAAGTTGACACTAAAGATAATGATGTAAGGTGTCAGTTTGGTATTATGGCACCAGAATATTGTAAGCTCGTGACCCACTGTCAAGGGCCCTTACACTCACGAGTCCCTAGCTATATGATAACTCATATAATATTTATACACTTTCTACAGTAAATATCCGAATAGGAACATAATAATGCAAAAAACTCACCAAAATTTGGTCGCTTTTTTCTACCCCTTGCATCCCCCAGGAGGTAGCACATGCGTCTAGACACCGGTACACAGACCCCTGCAACCTATAACATGGGGGCGGTTTGTAGCAACCAGGCGACCATCCATGTATGCAGGGAGAGGCTGGTGGTGAATGCAGACACATGGACACCATTAGGCTTCTGCCACACTCAGGTGTTACATAGTGTCTGAGCAGCCAATTGGTGACGCCTCCTATTAGACCGGGCGGGCCGCTCAGCACTGTCCATGTGTCTGCATTCACCACCAGCCTCTCCCTGCATACATGGCTGGTCGCCTGGTTGCTACAAACCGCCCCCATGTTATAGGTTGCAGGGGTCTGTGTACCGGTGTCTAGACGCATGTGCTACCTCCTGGGGGAATTTGCAGCCACCTGCTAGATGCAAGGGGTAGAAAAAAGCGACCAAATTTTGGTGATTTTTTTGCATTATTATGTTCCTATTCTGATATTTACTGTAGAACGGGTATAAATATTATATGAGTTATCATATAGCTAGGGACTCGTGAGTGTAAGGGCCCTTGACGGTGGGTCATGAGCTTACGATATTCTGGTGCCATAATACCAAACTGACACCTTACATCATTATCTTTAGTGTCAACTTGCATCTTTTTATCCATTGCAGTTGAGGTTGTTTTCCTCTAGGGGGCGTCTGTCACAGTGATGCATATTTCAGTGCTGAGCGGCCCGCCCGGTCTAATAGGAGGCGTCACCAATTGGCTGCTCAGACACTATGTAACACCTGAGTGTGGCAGAAGCCTAATGGTGTCCATGTGTCTGCATTCACCACCAGCCTCTTCCTGCATACATGGCTGGTCACCTGGTTGCTACAAACCGCCCCCATGTTATAGGTTGCAGGGGTCTGTGTACCGGTGTCTAGATGCATGTACTACCTCCTGGGGGAATTTGCAGCCACCTGCTAGATACAAGGGGTAGAAAAAAGCGACCAAATTTTAGTGAGTTGTTTCCTCCATAAATATCCAATCACCTGATGATGAGCCACATTTTGCTCGTTTGTTGGGCGATTGCCGACCTGTTTACACCTAGGAACTCCAATCTGTGCTGCTGGGATTTATAAATGTAGATGTTACATACACACAACACACAGTATGTGACACAAACACTATATTTTACACCTATACACCGAGCACACACACATAGACACATACGGTATGTGACACAAACACTATATATTACACGTATACACCAAGCACACACATAGACATACACATCCATTCCCATCATTGTCTGTGTGATACAGCCCGGCTCCTCCAGGGGGAGTCGCTCTTTCTAACCTCTCATCCTCTGACAAAGAGATGGGGATTGTGAACACAGGACTCCTTATATTGATTAAAAATTACCTACAAGTGTTTAATCAAATAGGTTTTACAAACTGGAGAGTCAGTAAGAGGAATGTTTCCATAGGATCATCTACTTAAATGTCATCTTTAACAAAATTCTGCTATATTCTTCATATTATAAAAAAATACATTTGCATTAAGCCTCATCCTGTTGTTCTGGGGTCACTAGTGGAAATATTGATCTTAAAGGAGTTGTCCAGAAATCTATAAACATGACTGATTTCTTTCAAAAACAGCGCCACCCCTGTCTACAGGTTGTATGTGATATTGCACCTCATCTTCATTGAAGGGAATGGACCTATGCTGTAATACCACATGTCACCTGTACACAGGGGTGGCGCTGTTTTTGAAAGAATGTAGTAAAGTTTTATTAATCCTGGACATCCCCTTTAAAGCCTTGTAAGTTCTGCTTGATAACTGGCTACAAATGTAGGAATTAAGGAGGTCCCCAAACTCTGATTACTCCCATCATGAACATGTGAAGATTGAAGCCTGCGGGGGGTGCTCCTGCTGCTATTATACGGCATTTACAAGGAATTTATAACTTTTATCACTGAGCGATTTTTCGTTTTTATTTTTCCCTCCGCTTCTTCCAAGAGCCAGAACTTTTTTATTCTTCCTTCCACATCGCCGTACGAGGGCTTGTTTTTTGCGGGATGAGTTGTACTTTTGAATGACATCATTCATTCTACCACAAAATTTACTGGAGAATGAGAAAGAAATTCTAAGTGCTTTGAAATTGCAAATAAAAGTGCAAAAAAAGTGCAATTCCACAATTTTTTTGAGTTTTTTATTCATCATGTTAACTATATGGTAAAAGTGACTTCATAAGTTGATTATCTAGGTCAGAATAAGAAGATACTGAACATTTTTATTTCAATCATAAAAAAACCCATAAATTTGTAAAAAAAAAAATAATAATAATATTTAAAATACATTTGCTTTATTCGCCATTTTCCAAGACCCATGATGTTTTAATTTTTGAAGATATAGGGCTATGTGAGGGCTTACTTTATGTGCCCTGAGCTGACATTTTTACTGATACCATTTTGAGTCAGATACAACATTTTTGATCACCTTTTATTGCATTGTATTGTAACAACGTGGTGGCGCAAAAAACACAATTCTGGCGTTTTAATTTTTTTTCCGTTACGCCATTTACCAATTGGATTAATTTACTTCGTATATGGATAGCTTAGATTCTTACGAACGCAGCGATACCAAATATGTGTATTTTTTTTTTTTTTTTTTTTTTACTGTTTCATTGCTATTTTCAGTTCAGCTCCTTTGGGGGCCCCTAAGAGAGTGGGGGCCCTGGGCAACTGCCCAGTCTGCCCCCCCCTAACGCCGGCCCAGATTATGAAGTCTGAAGACTACCAAAAAAGTTAGCAGCATAATGTAGGGCCCAGTGTGAGAAAGCTGGGTCTCCCTCAGAGGTCATGGGTCTTCCAGCAGGACAATGACCCAAAACACACTTCAAAAAGCACTAGAAAATGGGTTGAGAGAAAGCACTGGAGACTTCTAAGATGGCCAGCAATGAGTCCTGACCTGAATCCCATAGAACACCTGTGGAAAGATCTAAAAATGGCAGTTTGGAGAAGGCACCCTTCAAGTAAAAGGGACCTGGAGCAGTTTGCCAAAGAAGAATGGACTAAAATTCCAGCAGAGCATTGTAAGAAACTCATTGATGGTTACCGGAAGTGGTTGATCGCAGTTATTTTTGGCTAAAGGTTGTCCAACCAAGTATTAGGCTGAGGGTGCCAATACTTTTGTCCGGCCCATTTTTGGAGTTTTGTGTGAAATGATCAAGGTTTTGCTTTTTGCTTCATTCTCTTTTGTGTTTTTTCATTGAAGACAAATTAAATAAAGATAATAATACCAAAGAATTTGTGATTGCTATCATTTTCAGGAAGAAACTGAGTATTATCTGACAGAATTGCAGGGGTGTCAATACTTTTGGCCACAACTGTATATATATATATATATATATATATATATATATATATATATATATATATATATATATATATATATAGTATATATGCAATATCTCAGTGTGACTGTTGGTTGCGGCCCCACATTCAATGTCTCTGGAGGGCTCTAACATCTCCAGTCCAACACTGACCATAATTTTTTATATATGGTGGCTTTATACAAATATTTGAGTAATATACCTGTGTCATTGATGTTTTATTGGAGCATTTCAAGTTTTCAATGGTTATTATAATACAGCTCTAGTCAGCTTACTGACTAGGGTTCAAGATATTTCTCACAAATGGCATGCACATCTGAAAAAGAACAAGAGTGCATTGTCTATCACAAAACAAACAATGTATTAATGGAGACATTAATCAACGTCAAACAGTATTAGAAGTGTTGATAGCCAAAGGGAGCTTAGTTGACAGCTAGTGGCCGTAAACCTGTCCAAAAACTAATTTGATTACCGTCATACTAGCATCTGTGCCACTTACTAGGGTTCATTCTTTGATGAAATTAAGTAGACAAGTTGCTCATGCGTATAATAGACATCTAAATCATGGTAAACATGTTGTTGGCAAAAGAAGATGTTTAAGTAGCTGGAGAGGCATTTGGTTGACTTTACAGTTATCCAATAAAAATCTTGAAGTCACATTTAAAATACATCTCAAAATAAACACTGGCTATATAAAGGAAGTAACTGTATCATCGTTTTACAGGAGTTTTCTGGTTACAACATATTGATGACATAATCAGTAACATGATCAGTAACATCATTAATATCCAATCTGTCGGGATCTGACACACCACACAGATCAATTTTTGTCTGCTAGTAAACAAAACGATGCAGCACCATGCATTATGTAATGCTTGCTTCCGAGTATTGAATTTTGTTTCCCATTCACTTGAATAGAGCAGTACCTACAGTAACAGAGATCAGCTGCTAAACAGTGCATGGAGCCATATTGTTCCACATCAGTACATTATTTTTTTCCAGGAGCTTCAAGAATATACACCGGTGATCAAAATGAGAACAACACACAATTTCCTTAATGTAAAGGTCATTGTGTTGTCCTATGTGAAAATATCCTAACATGAGTAAAATAGCAGTATTTTAAGCTTTCTTCATAAGTTCAATATATTCTAAAGCCCAGAATAAAAATGTAAATGAGATCAATGAAAAAGAACACTGATCAAATTTAGAGAACACTTTCAGATACCTGGAAGTTATTGGTGTATATCTGGAGCCTGGTGCTAATTTCCTTAATTATCTGACAAACCCTATTTAACTGGCAGCCTAACTTTCCAGTTTGCACTCACTTTGCAAAAATGGTGTGCCTTTACAAAGTGACTGAATCCCTTTAGCAGCAGGTTGTCCAGATGAAGGCCAAAGGGGTTCACCATATCAGCCATAGCAACAGAAGTTAGTCGTTCCAAGCCTGTGGATTCTAAAATATTGCATCTTTACAACATCACAAACTCTTTCAAGTCCCCCAAGAAAACTAATCAAACACTAGAGAGGAGAGGATAATGTGGAGAATCTCCATGGGTAGTTGTTTCAAAATTGCAGCTGGAATAGCCCACCAGTTCAGCACTGAACAGAGTAAGGATCTGTCTCGTCATACAGTGTCACAACGTTTAAGCCCTCTCTACAGAGACCAAACCTCTCGTTAGCAGATATAATCAAAATACTAGACTCACCTTTGGTGAGGAGCATGTTGTATGGCCAAAGGAGAAATGGTACACAGTTCAATTTAGTTTAATTTATTTGGGTCTGATGGGAAACATGTTTGTTGAGAAACTGAGGAAAGACTGAACCCAAAATGTGTAAAGAACACAGTGAAAGTTGGTGGAGGAAGTGTCATGTTTGGGGAAGTTTTTTGTTGCATGAGTTGGACCTTTCATACACATGGCAGAGTGAATGCAAGTGTGTATCAGAACCTTCTTCAACAGCATGATCTTTGGTTGCAGTGAAATCATGGACACAATGTTCCATTTGTACAAATCGAACAATGTGTCCATGATTTCACTGCAACCAGAGATCTGCGAACAATCTCTGCACAATTATCTGTGTTTGTAACTGGGTCTTTACTTCCCGTTCAGCCGTCAACCAGCCAGCAATTTTCATGCAGGACAATGCCCTCTTTCGCACAGCAAAATGGATAAAACAGTTCCTTGAAATCAAAAACATTGAAACAATGAAATGGCCAGCCTAGAGTCCTGATCTAAACCCAATAGTACGGGGTTCATTTTAGGACATGGTAATATCTCAAAAGTCAAACATGAGAAATACTATCTGATACCTGAGAAATGACGATGAGAATGGTCATATCTCAAAGTATGACAACTGACAACTGAGATCTGAGAATTGACAATGGACAACTGATTCTTATACTGTATTTTTGATCCCTGTCCCTAGACACTTGTCAGAAAGCAGAGTCAAAATGATTTTCGTACACAAAGAAGTCTGTGTATGTAAGACATTGTTTTTGTTAATTATTTATAAATTACCGTATATACTCGTGTATAAGCCGAGTTTTCAGTCCAAAATTTGGGCTGAAAAGTCTCCCCCTCGGCTTATACACGGGTCTATACGGGGCCCCATGGTGTGGTGGCTGTGGTGGGGGCTGTGGAGGCTGCAGGAGGCGGGGGGGGCTGCTGTATGAGCGGCCTAGTCACGTGGGGCCGCTCATTAAATATGCACTGCTTCCCCCTGTCAATCAGCAGCAGGGGGAAGCAGTGCATATAGCCCCCAAATGCTGGCACTCGCCCCCCATTGTAAGGGCCCCCCCCGCTGGTTATATTACCATCCCAGTCTTCTGATCAGCGCTGCTCCTCAGTGCTCCACGGTGCTCCGTCCGTCCGTCCTGCTGCATCCGGGATCTCCGGCCGTCGCAGGCATATGACGTCATCGCGCGACGGCCGGGGATCCCGGATGTAGCAGGATGGACGGAGCACCGCGAAGCACCGAGGAGCAGCGCTGATCAGAAGACCGGGATGGTAAGAGAAGCGGGGGGGGGCCCTTGCAAGGGGGGGAGGGCGAGTGCCAGCATTTGGGGGCTGCTGGGGACCCCCAGGGGGCTGCTGGGGACCACCTGGGGGCTGCTGGGTACCCACAGGGGGCTGCTGTGTACCCCCAGGGGGCTGCTGTGTACCCCCTGGGGGCTGTGGGTACCCCCAGGGGGCTGCTGGGTACCCCCTGGGGGCCTGCTGTATACCACTGGGGCTGCTGTATACTACCACTGGGGCTGCTATATACTACCACTGGGGCTGCTGTATACTACCACTGGGGCTGCTGTATGCTACCACTGGGGCTGCTATATACTACCACTGGGGCTGCTGTATACTACCACTGGGGCTGCTATATACTACCACTGGGGCTGCTATATACTACCACTGGGGCTGCTGTATACTACCACTGGGGCTGCTATATACTACCACTGGGGCTGCTGTATACTACCACTGGGGCTGCTATATACTACCACTGGTGCTGCTGTATACTACCACTGGGGCTGCTATATACTACCACTGGGGCTGCTGTATACTACCACTGGGCCTGCTGTATACTACCACTGGGGAGGCCTGTATACCACTGGGGGGGGCCTGTATACCACACTGCTGGGGGCTGTATACCTGTGCTGGGGTCCACCCTCGGCTTATACACGAGTCAATATGTTTTTCCAGATTTTTGGGGCAAAAGTAGGGGGTCGGCTTATACACGGGTCGGCTTATACACGAGTATATACGGTATGCTGGTTACTAGACAAGTTTCAGTTATATTTCCCTTTTAATATTAGAAGTGAAATATGGCTGAAAATTGTCTATTAATCAGTATAATTGATTTAAAAAAACAACAACTTTCAAGTACTGGTTTTGAATTCGGAGCCTTCAAGTGCATATGTAGATGCCTTAAGGAGGATCAGCCAGCAGGTACAGGCTCTGGGATGTTGAGTGCAATCATACCTTTACTTCAATGATTCCATGTATGATTTCTGAAATAAATGGTATAAAAGTCCTTAGAAAGTGTGCAGCAGGGGGATGGAGTGAGCAGCAATTAGCATAAGAGGGGCTGTTTTTTTTTTGTACGGTATTACTTCCCTGGTTGGTCCTCTTTAACCAGAACACCGTTCATTTAGTTTTTAGAAAGAGGAGATTTTCTTTGCCTTAGAGGATAAACATGCAGACTTACTGCCATCCTCAAAGCCAAATTGACCTGATCTCTGATGGTTGATACTTGAGAATAGTCAGGCATCAGGTATCAGGAGTCGGAAGTAAGGTATCAAAAATCAAGTATCAACCATCAGAGACCAGTTCAATTTGGCTTGGAGAATGACACTAAAGGGCCCTTTACACGCTACAATATCGTTAACGATATCATTGCAACGTCACGGCTGTTGGGGCGTTGCAGTGACGTCGTAACGACGTCATTGCATGTGACACGCAGTTACGACCAACGATAAGTCGTTAGATCGTTGATCATAGATTTATGAACAGGACCATAAATATGTCGTCCGTCGTTCATTGGACCTGTTTCATCCTTGTGTGTGACACCTTTAAAACAATCTCTTTACCAACTTTGGCGATTCAGAAACCCAGCACGTAGGGGTGCATTGGTGTTGTATTTTCCGCCCCCCCTCTGGACTGATTGGTGGTCATTAGTGCATTCTGACTGGCTTTCGTTGGTTCAAAAAAAGTCAACATATTTGCGGATCCATGCTGGGCTTTGGAGAGCCATTGAAGTCGCCAAGCATTTCTACACACGCTTAGCTTCCCGCAAGCTTGTTTAGTTTCCGATGTTTTAATGAAAACATATATATATATAGTAACATAGTAACATAGTAACATAGTTTTTAAGGTTGAAGGAAGACTTTACGTCCATTTAGTTCAACCCATAGCCTAACATATTGATCCAGAGGAAGGCAAAAAAAACCATGTGGCAACACTAAGCTCCACATTGGGGAAAAAAATTCCTTCCTGACTCCAGATATGGCAATCAGACTAGTTCCCTGGATCAACGCCCTATCAAAGAATCTAGTATATATAACTGGTAATATTATAGTTTTCAAGAAAGGCATCCAGGCCCTTCTTAAATGTTAGTAGTGACTCCCTCATTACAACATCATGTGGCAGAGAGTTCCATAGTCTCACCGCTCTTACAGTAAAGAATCCACGTCTGTGATTATGATTAAACCTTCTTTCCTCCAGACGTAGAGGATGCCCCCTTGTCCCAGTCTCAGGCCTAAGAGTAAAGAGATCATTAGAAAGGTCTCTGTACTGTCCCCTCATATATTTATACATTATTATAAGATCACCCCTAAGCCTTCGTTTTTCCAAGCTAAATAACCCCAAGTTTAATAACCTGTCTTGGTATTGCAGACCCCTTAATCCTCTAATGACTTTTGTCGCTCTTCTCTGGACCCGTTCTAGTTCAGCTATGTCTTTCTTATACACCGGAGACCAGAATTGTACACAGTATTCTAAGTGTGGTCGCACTAGTGACTTGTATAGAAGTAAATTATGTTCTCCTCATGAGCATCTATGCCTCTTTTAATGCATCCCATTATTTTATTTGCCTTTGCAGCAGCTGCCTGACACTGGCCACTAATTGTGAGTTTGTCATCTACCCATACACCCAGGTCTTTTTCAGTGACAGTTTTGCCCAGTGTTTTACAATTAAGCACATAATTATACCTTTTGTTTCCTCTGCCCCAAGTGCATGACTTTACATTTATCCCCATTAATTCTCATTTGTCATTTATCAGCCCAAGCTTCTAGTTTACAAAAATCCTCCTGTAATATAAAATTGTCCTCCTCTGTATTGATTACCCTACAGAGTTTAGTGTCATCTGCAAATATTGAGATTCTACTCTGTATGCCCCCTACAAGGTCATTAATAAATATATTAAATAGAAGCGGGCCCAACACTGACCCCTGTGGTACCCCACTGTTAACTGTGACCCATTCTGAGAGTGTTCCATTACTAACCACCCTTTGTTTCCTATCACTAAGCCAGTTCTTAACCCACTTACACATATTTTCCCCTATCCCCATTCCCCTCATTTTATGTATCAACCTTTTGTGTGGCACCGTATCAAAAGCTTTTGAAAAGTCCATATACACCACATCCACTGCATTTCCTTGGTCCAGTCCAGAACTTACTTCTTCATAGAAGCTTATCAGATTAGTTTGACAGGAACGGTCCCTCATAAAACCATGTTGATAATGGGTCATGAGGTTATTTTTCTTCAGATACTCCAGTATATGTGTGTGTTTGTCAAAACGTTATTTAGTGTGCAATAAATTTTGTAGTCAAAATTTCAGATCTCTATAAATATATAAAGCATGTCATATATTTTGTGAAAGTATGAATGCCACATTTGTACCAAAAGTTTTTAAACATATATGACTGTCAGTACATATGAAAGCATACAGATATACAGTATGTACACATAAACATACATATAACTTTTCATTTACACATACATACTTCTTTTTACAGAGATGTTCACATTGTTCTTGTGATACATACTGTACATATACACAGACATACATACTCAGAGGCGCTACCAAAAAACAACGTTGTTTTTATTGTTATGTTGTACATCAAAGTAATGTATCCTGATTGTGCATGTACACATGCAATCAACCAGGGGACCCACACGAGCGTTTCCGTCTGTCATTTTGCGAACACACCAGCGGCTCTGAAAAGGCACCCCACTGTTATGTGAGGGCGCTTCCTTTGCGGGCGCAAAAGCATCCTCGGCGTAACACACGTGCGGCGTGACATAATGAAGTTGTAGTACGTTCCGGTCTCTGTTCATGCTGCATACTTTAGCCCCAGCGGAAACATGGCTGCTGGGAGGTGCTATTCTCCATGGGATGATGTAGAGGTCATGTAAGTCATTAAAGTCTGCGATCGCCAGGACTATTGGTGTAATCTGGAGCATGACCATCCTGTGCTCCATAAGCAGACAGTCCTGTGGAAGATCCAACGTGGCCTTTGGAGAAGGCTTGGTGTAGAACACAGCACCACTCAGATCTACAAAAAAATAGCGAATCCGAGATACAAGTCCCGGAACCGCATTGAGACCATCCATGAGCGGATCGGGAGACTTCGTGGTGAGTGTTTGAGAATCCCCATGGTGTCGTGAAAACTAGGTCCATGTGGGCTAAATAGTTTTTTATGTCTGTCGCACTTAAGCTGTTTGTGTAATTTGTATAATGTTACACATTTGCACTTTTTAAGTCCATTAAGTACTGCATTGCTCTTATACGTTTTAAAGAAGTTTAAATTTTTCCAAATTCCATATGTCTGAGTATTCATTAATCCTGTGAACACTTTACACAGGTGTTTGGAAAAATGATCATAACAATTTACAGAACTACACAGGTGCGTTGTGTGGCGATATAGATGGCCTTATACCTTTTACACATATGTATGCAGGAGTACTACAATTTGACAAATATATCACTCTTCACAAATACTGTTTTAAGTGCCTGTAATATATATGACACCATGTGTTGAAGAACAAGGGCCTGATGGTGGCCTTGACCTGCCAAAAGTGGCTTAAACCACCTTAGTAGGCTACATGATAAGTATTGCAGTTAGTGGAACAAACAGTATACATGTTAAGACAATAATAATGTTTTCAATAAGAGAACAATGTAAAAAGCACAAGCTGTGTGTAGAAGCAAAGAACATAAAAAACAAAACTACAAGGGTTGATAAAACCTCTCATCACTTGGGTAATGTTGGGAAGGAGGTGACGATCTGTCGGGCCCCACATTCACAAAGGAATATTGGGGCAGCCTATGCGTAAGGTTTGTTGGCATCACAAACCTCCGCATAGGTGGAGTTTGGCCGGGCACATAGGTATGAGACGTGGAAGTGTGGGAGACTGGTGGCCACTCCTTTCAGCTGCTGAAAGTAGAGGTGTCATCCAGTCTCCTTGCTCGGGCCTCATTCAGGACTTCGCAGATGACCCTCTCTGCGTGATATTGCTGATTATCCTCCAGCTTAGGCAGCCTCTCATTCTCCAGTTGAGCTATTCCACAGAAGGGGTTCTTGTCCTGCTGGACCCTCACCCTCTTGGCCAAACCATCCAGCTCGCAAGCTTGGGACGGGGTGGCCTTCCTTTTCCGAGACTGGTGGCTTGGCTGAGGGGCATGTGTCTGGTCCAGCATCCTCAATTGGGTCCTGCACCTGCGATGTCATCGCTAGAGGATCGTCAAATGTGGCGCCCCGCACCGAGTGCGTCACAGGAGGGTATTGCAGCCATAAATGCAGCAGCAATATTCTCTGACCCAGCAGTCATCTGGTTAACTTAGAGATCCCTACTCTGCATGCCTCACTTAGCATAGAGGTCCAATCAAGGTCCTGGTGGGCGGAGTGCAAGGGTAGTGTGTAGTGGAAGTTTAGTCCAGCTTAGAGAGTTCTAGCCTCAAGTCTGGAGAAGTAACAGCAACTTAGAAGACCTCTGCAGAATCCCAGCTCTGCAACCTAGGAGAGGGGGTTGCACAGTCGGTGCAACCCCCTGGCCACCTTCTACCGGCCATCTCCTCACCCTTACCACGGTTGAGCACCATTATTCCCGATGCATTACAAACCGAACTTGGGCATCAACATGCGGGTCCAAAACCACCCCGCGCCCTTATACAGCCGGTTTACTGGTACCGAAGCTAGCAGTAGTTCAGCTCTGCTATGCGAACCAGAAGAGTGGAGGAGCAGCTCTACAGGAGCACCCCACCATCGCCAAATCCAGTCGTCTAACCAGCGGTGTACCCACCAAGGGACCCAAGGCTCCCCAAAGCATCCGGAACGTATACCCCGGATAGGTCATTCAAGCAGCCTCCCTGTACTCGACCTGGTATTCCTGGGCGACAACGGCAACCTACTTAGTTAGAATGGAGGAACTCCGTGGATCTCTGAGGGACACCTATCACTGCTGAGTCCACCCGGTCCACTACCCGTTAACTGTATGCCATGTACTGCTTGCTGGTTACAGTAAATTACCCGTTACAGAGACTTACAGTGTCCGTGCTTCCTTATGACTACGTCCGTCTGCACACAAGGTAACCGCAGCTGCCGCACAACATCTTAAGCAGCTCCTGGCTCCGGGGATCATCGCTTAGCCTGTGGGGAGCGTTCCATCTTGCTGCATTCCATCCCCCGGAGGCCTCGCAGCGTAGGTAAAGTTACCGAACTACTCACGAAATAATTAACCCCTTAATGTGTTCCCGCAAGACGTCTTCAACTTTTTGATCTGCACTCAACCGGGCCCCACTACCGGCAGGTGCGGTCCACCCGTGACAAGGAGGAAGAAGCTCGTGCCTCTCTAAACCGGAGTCCCGGCCACGGTGAGTCACAAGGACTGCCGATGTTCCACTGGAGGCTTCGTCAAGAGGGTCCTGCAAACACAGACATATGTTGTTCAAACACTTGACAAGAACAATCGTCATCTCATCAACACATATCATGACAATCGAAGGAGGATCTCCAGTCGTTAATTGACCGTCCCACTTATTATCCACCCCCTTACGATTAAATAATCAAACAACACTGCCAGTGACTTGGTTTAAACAAATTGGCCACAGCAGCCTTTATTGCCTATTGTTTACACACTAAACAGAAATAAATGGGTACACCATCCAACAGGCCTCCCATATATAGTTGGTAGAGGTGGTTTATTAGCCTGCAGCTGGGCTTGCTTTACAATTGGGCTCTGACTGCTTCCTGAGAGTGCATTTTGATTCTGCTTTTGGCAATGATGGTAAGTTTTTTTATGCTGCTTTTTTCTAGTAGTTTTTGCACATTGGGGATAACCGGCAATATTATAAAATGTATTTAACAAAAAAAACGGGGTTACACAGTTACATTAATACGGTACTTACATCTTCAGGCAAAGCAGTATGACCTGGAGTGACGGGAGGCTTTTGTGAAATGTCCCTGCATGATCTCATTGGTCTTGGTGTCTCCTGGTCCAGGGTGAACAAGAGGAGATCATAATATCATAGTTGTGGCACATAGACCTCCTCCCAGTGCCTGAGCGCTTGGACTTGTCCACTTCTGGACCTCTTTCTTGAAGACCGTATGGACTGGATCTTCTTCACAAAAGCCTCATCGCACTTATCTTGTGGATGGTGTTCTTGACAAAGTGTGACTAATTGTTGGTATGCTGCTCTCTTTTTCTCCTTATTTCTGTAATCAGCAGACTTGCTTTGCCACAAACATGGTAGTGATCTGTACATGTATATGAAGTACCAGAGAAAATCCTGTGATGACGAGGCCATCTGAAAATCATAAGGACACACAGTCAATAACACACATACATGTATCTATGGCTAGTTTCACACTGCAGTTTTTTCCCCGATCAGGTTCGATCAGGTTTGGGTGCCAAAACTAGGAGTGTCTCCAAAACTCAGAACAGGAGTCAATCTTTCAATTATAGTTTTTCTCTGCAAGTTCCTTTCCTGGTTCCTCTTCTGGTTTTGACACACAAACCGGATGGACACTGATTAGTGAAAAACTGCAGTGTGAAGCCAGCATGTGAGTTTCAAACAGAAGACCTAAAATTATCATGTTGTGGGCTGTGGCAAACACCATTGACTGGCTGGCCATGGCTAATCATAACTACACAGACACCATTCTCAATGGCCATTTCTGGCACAGTGGCCAAGCCGCAGTAGCATATGCTAGAGTGGTATGATAGGACTGAAGTCATACAGTGCAGGACACATTAACATTTTGTTAACAATTACACAATACCTACCGTCACTATGCAGTGTGAGGAAGAGGAATCGCAGTCTCGTCGACACAACGACCCCTCACCAACAACACACGACGAACTAGTGGCTCCTGAGGGCATACTTGGACCACTAGTCAGGAAGCCGCCGAACATCTCAAGGGCGGCCGTGGCAACGTTACAACCATCTTTTAAAGGCATGCTGACCAATGGAAATGCGGTTGTGTGCACCAATCAGAGCTGTAGGGGCGTCGAAAAGGCAACACCGGAACGCCTATTTGATGACGCTGCTGCATTGCAATTGGCTTCTGCAATCATAAAAGAATGTGACGTACAAGTGCTTTCGTCTTTGGTCTTCAGTGCTATTGAGTGAGTATTCATTTTGACATGTAGTTAGTTCCCCGTCGTTAGTCCCTACTATGTAGCGGAACGTAGTTCGGCTCTTGTGTCTGCTAAACCACACCATAACATCCTTGGCCCTTCAGACATTGCTACATTCACCGTAGGATTTTTGGCCCCTATGACCAATTATTAACAATTCCTATAAAAGTAGCAAGCATGTGCTCTCAAAACCGTATTGTACTTTGTGTTGATGTTTCAACACTTGGCAGATAATGTTGTTCTTGGCTTTCATCAGTGTCCATGAGCTTTCACATATCCTGCCTTTTGCTGAATCTGTGCTGGCGCTACAGCCATACTGGATGGTCGACATCGCATGTGTGCACATACTATGTACCATGGGTAACCAACTTTAATTTTTGTGTGCAGCCACAAGCAAAATTGCTGCCCTTTACCAATATTATGTCTACATTAATTTGTGTGCGTTTTGCTGACCATGGTTGTAGAATAAAATAATATTTTTAAATTAAAACATTTAAAAAAAAAAGGTTTGTGTGGACATATTTGAAGTGTAGGTAAACTGAAACAAATAATATTAATATGATATCGCATTACTGTTTTATTTATTGTCTTGGCAGCTTAGACATGAAATACGCACAGCGTTCAGTTGTGGTGGCTGCACTGCTGATGGAGGCTTCTTGCCTTGAGGAAAATGCAGAGAGGCAGGAGAGGCGTACAAGAAGACAACTGTGCATATGGACAAGAGACTGGCTGCTCCAAAGGTTCGAATTCAGCCACATGCGCCTCGTCCGTCAGTTGCAGGACAGGAATCCGCAGGATTTCAGGAACTACCTACGGATGTCCGAGAATTCCTTCCAGTTCCTGTTACATGCAGTTACACCATACATTGCCCCGCCAGAACACAGTCATGCGTCCTGCTGTACCATCCGAGGAGCGCTTGGCTGTGACACTGCGCTTCCTGGCCACAGGACGCTCTATGCAGGACCTCCAGTATTCGGCTGCTGTGTCGCGGTCCCTGCTGAGCCACCTCATTCCAGAGACCTATGAGGCCATTGTACGCAGTTTACAGGCATCATACATGGTGTTTCCCAAAACCCAGAATGGCTCCAAATTGCCACTGAATTCGACCTAAAGTGGCAGCTTCCAAGCTGTGATGGGGTCTGAAATGGGAAGCATGTGAGGATTACACAACCCCCCAACAGCGGGTCCTTTTTTTTTTAACTATTAAGGATATTTTAGTGTGATCCTCATGGCCCTGGTTAACGCCAACTACAAGTTCATCAATGTGGATGTAGGGATTAACGTCCGTGTCAGATGGTGGCGTGTTGGATCACACCACCTTTGGAGACCAACTTAAGAACTGTCAGCTCAACTTGCCACAAAATTCTGACACCACAGGACACCTAAATTTTGTTTTTGTGGGTGATGAAGCATTTCCGCTTCATGCCAATCTACACAAGCCATATCCCCAAAGAAATGAAATACCCCACCAACGCATTTACAACTACCGATTATCCCGGGCACGTCATGTGGTTGAAAATGCATTTGGGATCATGGCCAGTCGACTCCAAGTCTTCCATACTCCAATCAACATGAAGCTCGAATCGATGGTAGTTTTGGCATGTTGTGTCGTTCATAATTTCCTGCGGTGCAGTGATTCCACCACCTACACTCCACCAAGCTATGTGGACTCTGTTGACGCCACCAATGGTGACATTTTATATCAAAAAGCCCAAACCAGGACTCAACAACAAGGTTTATGTGAAAGTACAAAAATTAAGTTTATTTAGTACAAGTTATATATGCAGAAAAAAAGCACCAACACACACTATTAAGAGCATTTAAAAACATATTAAAACCTCCATATGAGGTTGTGGGTGTGCTCCCCGTGTGCCATGGTACAAATGGACCACCTAAAAAGTGCAAGTCTATTAGTTCATCTACAGATGTACACCTATCTATACAATAAGGATCCTAACTGTTACATACATACCAACTATTGGGGCATGGGCAGAGCCATCTGGATGCCAAAGCCAGCAGAGACAATTACTGCACCTATTTCAATGGCACTGGTGCTGTTAGTTGGCAGCATCAGCTGCTGTAGGGTGTTGCTTTTTGTATGTTTAATTTTGGAATTTTGTCTTCTACTTTGTGTGTACACAATTTTGTCTTGTAGTGTAATGTTAGCACATGTTCCAATTTCTGCCTTTTTCACATAACATTTCAAACATAAAATTACGTTTGTGATCATAAAAATCTGTGTTATTAATTTCTTTAATCCTAAGGGCACCAGCACATAGCAGTATGTTCAGCAAAGATGTATCACAGCCCAATTGATGTCAATGCTGCCAGCACCATTGACTTCAAATGGCCAGTACACATGTAGCCCTTTGGGATACACAGTATGCTCTCTCTCTCTCCCCCTCTCCATATAAATATAAATATATTTACACATGTAGTCTATGACAATATAATACTGTCAGTATGTATAGTAGTATATAGGTAGCCTTGGCGCAAAATCTGCCTTTTCAATGATTAGTGCAAAGCCTACCTATATAGTACAATACATACTGACAGTATTATAGAGTTATACACTATTAAGAGTTAAAAAACCTTTGGGGTAACTATACACAGTACCACCCTGAGGCTAGAGGCTGCAAATCAATCAAGGATCGCTCCAGTGTTTGGGTATATACATAAAATATATATATACAATATATTTAGACATGTGTACATGGATACATACATCTACACTACCATTATTACATACATTAATATATATACACATGCATACACATACATACATCTACACATAGACACATAGTTTAATGCATCATAATATGCATACACATATGTACATAGTGTTGTGTGTAGGTTAAATTCTGGCAAGAAACACGTACACATAGCCATACATTGAATTGACAACGGTGCACACATGAGCGTTTCTGTGTGACAGTTTGTGAACGCGGCAGTGGCTTGCACAGGCGGAACCAAATGAAGCCAGACTTGAATGGCGAGATGGTTCAAAGGGCGACAGCGCTAATATTGTGGCCATCTTTCAAGGCAAGGCTGACCAATAAAAACGAAGAAGTGGCTACCAATCGGAGTTGTAGGGGCGTGGAAAAGCAAATGCAGGCACGCCTACCTGCCAAACTGTGTCCAAAACTACGCCCACATTGAGGTCAGAGTCGTTCGAGTAGTTGCTATGTGACAGTGTACAAACGACCACAAATATCATTCGCTGTGTCGTCCAGACAATCACTGGATCGCTGGATCGTTGGTACGTCGTTCAAGATATCTGTATGTGTGACACCTCACCAGCGATTATTAAATGACTAGTAAAAAGGCCCGATGCAATTGCATCGGAGCGCGGTGAAATGAATTGTGTGTATACAGGCGGGTCAGTGGGTAGCAGAGTATAGGGGGGCTCTGTGGGTAGCAGAGTATAGAGGTTGCTCTGTGGGTAGCAGAGTATAGAGACGGCTCTGTGGGTAGCAGAGTACAGAGGCGGCTCTGTGGGTAGCAGAGTATAGGGCGGCTCTGTGGGTAGCAGAGTATAGAGGCGGCTCTGTGGGTAGCAGAGTATAGAGGCGTCTCTGTGGGTAGCAGAGTATAGAGGCGGCTCTGTGGTTAGCAGAGTATAGAGGCGGCTCTGTGGTTAGCAGAGTATAGAGGCGGCTCTGTGGGTAGCAGAGTATAGAGGCGGAGGGCTGAGGAGATAAGCGGCTCAGGGCTGGAGGCCTGAGGAGATAAGCGGCTCAGGGCTGGAGGCCTGAGGAGATAAGCAGCTCAGGGCTGGAGGGGTGAGGAGATAAGCGGCTGAGGTCTGGAGGGGTGAGGAGATAAGCGGCTGAGGTCTGGAGGGGTGAGGAGATAAGCGGCTCAGGGCTGGAGGGGTGAGGAGATAAGCGGCTGAGGTCTGGAGGGGTGAGGAGATAAGCGGCTGAGGTCTGGAGGGGTGAGGAGATAAGCGGCTCAGGGCTGCAGGGGTGAGGAGATAAGCGGCTCAGGGCTGGAGGGGTGAGGAGATAAGCGGCTCAGGGCTGGAGGGGTGAGGAGATAAGCGGCTCAGGGCTGGAGGGCTGAGGAGATAAGCGGGAGCGTGGGGTGATAGCAGACTGCAGCCCCGCCGGGCTAGTAGGCTGCAATGCCAGTGCGCCGCCGGCGCTGGCATGTTACCTGGGGAAGCTGCGGCGGGCACCGTCAGTCATGAAGGCGGGCGGTGCTGCTTGGCTGGTTGTTTGCGGCGGCGGCGGCTCCAAACACCGCGAGATCTCGCCTCACTCTCGCGGTGTTTGGTGCAGACAGAGAGGGGCTCTGGGGATAGGGGCAGGATGCAGTGCGCGGGTGTGGGCGTCCTGGGGTGGCACTGGGCGGTAATTGCAGGGGGAGCGGCGGGCGGTGCGTGGAGCGGGCAGGGTGTGGGGTGTCGGGCGGCAGCACTTTTGCGCTTCCGGGCAGTGTCAGCGGCTCGCGATGGCGCATGGGCGCCATCGCTCGTCGCGCGTGATACCGGCACAGTGGCCGGAAGCGCAAAACTGCTGATTATGCATAGAGATATTCCAGCAATCCCAGCCAGGTCGGGACGCTGGGACATCGTAGCATATAACGGGCTCTTAAGTCTCCATCTTTAGTCTCTAAATCAAAGATAATTACCTCTTACTATCAGCTAAATGAATCGTGCAATTGTAAATTCACCTGCCTTTACACTTGAGGGCTCCAGACTCAAAGATAGTATTTTAGTTTTTTTATTTTTTAAATCAATTATTCTGGTTAATAGACAACTTTCAGTTATATTTCACTTTTAATATATGACATTCTGATTTTTATCCTGACGTGTTAAAAAAAATATCAGGCATGCTGTGTATTCACATGTTACATAGCCTAAGGTAATTGGGAGGGAGGCTCTAATTTACTATATATATTGTGAGGCATTGACCGGTGTCATCTATGAAGATCGGTATGCATCCTCTAGAATGTGCTCGGAAACCTTATAAGACCAATTGGACTGTGTTGTACTCACGGTGGGTACTGTGAGTACAACACAGAAATAAAGGAGTGTGAACTGGGTCATGTTAGGTGCCTTTATTTGGGAGAATCTGAAGGATCGGGTGGAATGGGTTCTCCCTCCATTCTGGGTCTTTCAACATTCCCATGTCCAGGAATGTGTTTTCAACCTCAAGTGCAGCACAGGACGGGGTTCTCAGTGTGGAGAGCCAAGTGTCAGATCAGCAGGTGCTGTGTGAAGCTCGGTGTGTGCTGGCTGTGTGCAGTTCACACAGCCTGGCCGCGAGGTCTTGGCCCTTCCATGGGGACCCGGCCAAGAAAGATCCTGGCAGCAGTCTGTTAAAACCTGGACTTGTAAATAAACCGTGTGTTGTGTGCACAAGTGCCTGGTTCACTGCCTCCCACTTCGCCAAATCCAACCACCACCTCACAATATATATACCGTATATACTCGTGTATAAGCCGACCCGTGTATAAGCCGACCCCCCTACTTTTGCCCCCAAAACCTGGGAAAACCTATTGACTCGTGTATAAGCCGAGGGTGGACCCCAGCACAGGTATACAGCCCCAGCAGTGTGGTATACAGCAGCCCCAGAGGTATATACAGCAGCCCCAGAGGTAGTATACAGCAGCAGCCCCAGTGGTATATACAGCAGCAGCCCCAGTAGTTAGTATACAGCAGCCCCAGTGGTATATACAGCCCCAGTGGTAGTATACGGCAGCCCCAGAGGTATATACAGCCCCAGTGGTATATACAGCCCCAGTGGTAGTATATAGCAGCCCCAGAGGTATATACAGCCCCAGTGGTAGTATACAGCAGCCCCAGTGATATATACAGCCCCAGTGGTAGTATACAGCAGCCCCAGAGGTATATACAGCCCCAGTGGTAGTATACAGCAGCCCCAGAGGTATATACAGCCCCAGTGGTAGTATACAGCAGCCCCAGTGGTATATACAGCCCCAGTGGTAGTATACAGCAGCCCCAGTGGTATATACAGCCCCAGTGGTAGTATACAGCAGCCCCAGAGGCATATACAGCCCCAGTGGTATATACAGCCCCAGTGGTAGTATACAGCAGCCCCCAGGGGGTATATACAGCCCCAGTGGTATATACAGCCCCAGTAGTAGTATACAGCAGCCCCAGAGGTATATACAGCCCCAGTGGTAGTATACAGCAGCCCCAGAGGTATATACAGCCCCAGTGGTAGTATACAGCAGCCCCAGAGGCATATACAGCCCCAGTGGTATATACAGCCCCAGTGGTAGTATACAGCAGCCCCCAGGGGGTATATGGCAGCCCCCAAATGCTGGCACTCGCCCCCCTTGTAAGGGCCCCCCCCCCCGCTGCTTATCTTACCATCCCGATCTTCTGCTCAGCGCCGCTCCTCGGTGCTCGTTCTTCATGCTCCGTCCTCGCTGCATCCGGGATCCCCGGCCGTCGCGCGATGACATCATATGCCTGCGACGGCCGGAGATCCCGGATGTAGCAGGACGGAGCACCGAGGAGCGGCGCTGTGCAGAAGACCGGAATGGTGAGATACGCAGCGGGGAGGGGGGCCCTTACAAGGGGGGCGAGTGCCAGCATTTGGGGGCATATATGCACTGCTTCCCCCTGCCGCTGATTGACAGGGGGAAGCAGTGCATATATAATGAGCGGCCCTACCGTATTGGCCCGTGTATAAGCCGAGGGGAGACTTTTCAGCCCAAATGTTGGGCTGAAAAACTCGGCTTATACACGAGTATATACGGTATATATATATATATATATATATATATATATATATATATATATATATATATATACAGTGAGTACGGAAAGTTTTCAGACCCCTTTACATTTTCCACTCTTTGTTTCATTGCAGCCATTTAGTAAATTCAAAAAAGATCATTTTTTTTTTCATCAATGTACACTCTGCACTCCATCTGGACTTATAGTCAAGAAATGCACATCAGTCACAGAGCTGTGGAGAAGATTGGAAGAAGAGTGGACTAAAATCACACCAGAGTATTTAACAATGTTTGTACCGTATTAGCCAGTAGATAGGTATTGGAATCTGAGAGTCTTCAGTGATTGATACCTTTTAATGGCTAACTGAAGAGATGGTAAACATAGCAAGCTGTTGGGACACTATGGCCCCTTCGTCAGGCTGATAATGACACAAATTCTGAAGACACATGCATATATACTTAAGAAAAAAAAACTAAAAAAAAATTACCTGACTCTGCTTTACGTCACCTGTCGTATTTACTACAGCATCTAAGACTGTTTTTTTTTTTTGGTTATATATATGTAAGTGTCTTCAAAATATGTGTCATTATCATCCTGACGAAGGGGCCATAGTGTCCCGAAAGCTTGCTATGCTTACCATCTCTTCAGTTAGCCATTAAAAGGCATGAACCACTGAGGACTCTCAGATTCCAATATGTTTCCACCAGAGTAGTGTGAGAGACAAGTGATGTGTGGCCACAGATGTGCTGTAGTCATTCAAAGCAAGGAATTGTACACTTCCTACAGTTTGGTGACTGTTGTAACCTTCACAACATTTAGTTTTAATCTTTCTCTGTGCTTCAGTCATTGCTTTTCTCTAGTTATGGTCATCATGTTTTGTGTAAAATAAAGATTTTAAATTGATAAACTTTGGTTATTTTGGAAAACACTGTTCTAGTGGCATAGTGAACCCCTTACACAAAAACTGCCAAATGTTGCTCAATGTAGATCACTTTATTTTTTCAGACAGATCATACTCATACGTAATCATACATTCGCCAGTGCATAACATCTGATCATTGGGGGTACTCATTGTCAGCCCCCTATTGATATGATATTGATTACCTATCGTATGGAGAGTTAATCAGCATGTAAGTCCTGGAATTTCCTTTTAATTGAAAGAATTCAACAGGAAAAGTATTTGCAAAGATTTGTGATTTTAAATTTAAATTTAAATTTTTTTATCTAATAATAACATAGAGCAAGTGATTATAATAAACTTTCAAATATACTTCATAAGTGACTTCTGGAAGAAATCCTTTCAAAAACCTTTCAGAAGAGATCCCCACTAGGCTGTTTCTAAATCTGACATATGCTGACATATGCTGGTTGTCAGGGAAATCCGTATTCAGCTCCACACACTGAATATGGCCATATAAGGGTGGGTGGGCCGTACCTACATATTAATTCTAAAGATTGTACAAGTGTAACAAGCAGCTTAGCATTATAGTCTAGGCGTACAGGGACTGTACAAAATCTTTTTACCTCCCTGGTATTCCCCCTATTCTCCCCTGGTATAAAGGCCCATTCACGCCTGGTCACTAAGGCTGTGTGCCCAAAAAGAGTTTTTAATGAGTTTTTGAATGCACATTTTCGTTACATAGCCTAAGACGCTGTGTTTGTAATGTTCTCACAATGACCTTTTAGTTAGTTTTTAATGTTGCAGAGTTTTACTCAGCATGAACTGACCTTCGGTGCGTGTTTAAAATCCCAACATGTCAGTTTTTCTTGTGGGTACATATAGACTTGAATTAGATGTGAAAAAAAACGACAAATAGCCAGATACTGTATATTCCAAAATAATATCAATCAAATTTTAATTACAAATTTGTACAGTAAAAGTATTGACTTTTTAGATAAGTATTACTTATAAGTAATACAATCCTAAAAGTCTTAATTCGATATGATCACTGCAAAGGAAGCAAGCGCAATAGGGTCTTATCGTTATAGGTACAGTTCGGCTGTCAAGCCTCTATCTAGAACTGCTCACCTTCGCTGGTTGTGTGACACAGAACCAGTTTGAAAAACACATAATAGTAGCTGCTGCTAGACACACACTTCCACGTGCAACATGGTAGGATAATCCAAAGATTCAAAGGGACGGTGTGTTGTTGGTCCACGCTGCTACAATGGACACGAAGCACAAATCTTCAGTTACTCGAAGTTTATTGGCTCCATCCAAGGGCAGACTAGCCCACTGGAGGACCGGGAGAATCTCCGGGGGGCCCCGAGACTTGATGACCACACCCCCCCCGATCCGCCCCCTACCCCCCAACCCCACGGGTCCTGAGGTGAGGGCCCCTGTCCTGTAATATCACTAATCATATCGGCGCACTGCCGATATGATTAGTGATGGTCCCTCTCTGCAGCGGCCGTGCAGGAAGAGCAATCTCCCTGCTTTGTCTGCTGCCGCAGTGCCGCTCTGACTCTTCTGCGCAGCGCGATAAGCGCCAGTGCATGTACAGGAAGTCAGACAGTCTCAGGGCGATGACATCATGCCCTGACACTGCCTCCTTACTGAGTGGTTCCAGCAGTGTCGCGCTGCGGAGGACAGACCCTGCATCACCCCAGGCCAGGCTGCAGCAGCTGAACAGTGCTGCTTGAGTATGGAAGAAGGGGCTGAGCGGGGAGGGGGGCTGGTAGCTGAAGAGATGGGCTCCTCAGTCACCAGCCTGGCGCCAAGGATCCTAGACAGTGCTCCACCATCCCATCTGTGCTGCTGCTGGCTGGGAGTCCTGTAGTGGCGGGCCCCTGGGTGACTGGAGGTACCTGGTGCTGCCTGGCCCCTGGGTGCCTGGTGCTGCCGGGCCCCTGGGTGCCTGCTGATGTGGGCCCCTGGGTGCCTGGTGCTGCCGGGCCCCTGGGTGCCTGGTGCTGCCAGGCCCCTGGGTGCCTGGTGGTGCGGGCCCCTGGGTTCCTGGTGGTGCCTGGTGCTGCCATGTTGCCTGGTGGTGCCGGGCCCTGGGTGCTTGGTGGTGCCTGGTTCTGCCGGGCCCCTGAGTGCCTGTTGGTGCAGGCCCCTTGGTGCCTGGTGGTGCCTGTTGCTGCCGTGCGCCTGGGTGCCTGGTGCTGCAAGGTGCTGCTGTGTGCCAGAGACTGGGAGCTGCAGAGGAAGAAACTGTTGGGTAGCTGGTGCCGGAAGACCGGGAGCCGCATAGGAAGAAGCTGCTGTGTATCTGGTGCCAGAGACCGGGAGCCGTAGAGGAAGAAGCTGCCAGGTGGCTGGTGCCTGGTGTCGGAGACCAGGAGTCGCAGAGGAAGAAGCTGCTGTGTGCCGGAGTCCGGGAGCCCCAGAGGAAGAAGTTGCTAGGTCCCTGGTGCCAGAGACCGGGAGCACAGAGGAAGAAGATGCCGGGTGCCTGGTGCCGGAGACCGGGGACCACAGAGGAAGAAGCTGCCTGGTGCCGGGTGACTGGTGCCGCTGATTGGGAGCTGCAGAGGAAGAAGCTGCTGGGTGCCGAGTACCTGGTGCTGTAGACCGGGAGCCACAGAGAAAGAAGATGCCGGGTGCCTGGTGCCGGTAAGCAGAAGACTAGGAGCTGCAGGAGAAGAAGCTCACTGGTGCCCGGTGCCTGGTGCCGGCAAGTGGAAGACCGGGAGCCGCAGAGGAAGAAGCTGCAGGGATCAGTAGTGTGGAGTCAGGTAAGGCGCTGTTACAGCCGAAGACAGCAGCCTGGGGGGACAGTGGGATGGATGGATGAATGGGGTGGCCTAGAAGAGGGGGCACAATAGGATAGATGAATGGATGGGGTGGCCTGGAAGAGGGGGCAGAATGGGATGGATGAGTGGGGGGGGGTGGCATGGAAAAGGGGAGAGAACAGGATGGATGGATGGATGGTGGGGCAGCATGGAAAAGTGTCAGACCGGGTTGGATGGACGGGGAGTGGCATGAAATAGGGGGAAGAAGATGGATGGATGGGGTAGAAGGTACATGGATGGTTTGGTGGTAGAGGGATAAGGGGGAAAGAGGGAGAAGGTACATGGATGGATAGGGAGGAGAAGCTGTATGGAACGTGGGGGGAGAAGCTACCTGTATTACCTATACGCACACACTGACACTATGTACAGAGTTCCTGTCTATAATGTCAATGGTGATCATTGCATTACCTGTACACAGACACTATATACCCCGCTTCTGTGTATAATGTCATTGTTGATCACTGTATTACCTGTAGACTAAATCCAATATACAGAGCTTTTTTACATTTTAATTAATTTAGTATTATTTGTCACTGTGGTGGCATTATGTGCTTTGGTCATGACATGACAGTATTTGTCTCTTTATGTGGTATTATTCGGTCACTATGTGGTGGTAATATGTGGTCTCATGATGTGGCAGTATTTATACCTTGTATGTGGTAGCATTTGATCACTATGTGGTGGTATTATGTGCTTTGGTCCATGGTGTGATGGTATTTGTGCCTTTGTATGTAGCATTATTTGGGCACTATATGGTGGTAATATATGATCTGGTCACGGTGTGGTGGTATTTCTGCCTTCTATCTGGTATTAATGGTCTTGGTAGAGTGGATTGTGGTCGGTCATTTGTTTTATCTGATATCAATAAGTGGAAACTTCTTTACTTCCAATAGATATTAAATACTTGGATGTTTAACCCCTCCCCGTCCTGAGACACAGCAGCAGAGATGCAGTTAGGCTGGATTCACATTTGCGCACTATGTGTGCAGTGAACGCAGTGCACCTGAGCGCAGCAAGACACAAGCACTATGTACTCCTATGTGTAACATAGGAACGCATAGTGCCTTTGTGTACCTGCGCTCATCTGCGTTTTCGTTCGGCTGCGCATAATTTATACACATGCGGAATGCAAAATGCTGCATTTTTTGTGCGTAGCTGTGTGCTTGCTTTATGCGCATGCAGACAACCTCGCACAAAAAATGAATGAAAGTGCATTTGTGCGCATTGCCATCTGCTGGCAAGCACACAGGCGCAGCGGAAGATGATCTCCTCCGAGGTCATCTTCTTCATCATCTTCTTCGTCTTCGTCTTCTTCCTTCTTCTTTCTTCTTTCTTCTTCTTCCCTCTCCTTCCCTCTTCTTTCTTCTTCTTCCCTCTTCTTTCTTCTTCTTCTTCCCTCTTCTTTCTTCTTTCTTCTTCTTCTTCTTCTTCCCTCTTCTTTCTTCTTCTTCCTCTTCTTTCTTTTTCTTCTTCTTCTTCTCTTCTTCTTTCTTCTTTCTTCTTCTTCTCTTCTTCTTCTTCTTCTTCTTCTTCTTCTTCCTTCTCTTCTTCTTCTTCCCTCTTCTTCTTCTTCTTCTTCCTTCTTTCTTCTCTTCTTCTTCTTCTTCTTCCTCTTCTTCTTCTTCTTTCTTCCTCTTCTTTTTCTTCTCTCTTCTTCTTTCTTCTTCCCTCTTCATTCTTCTTCTTCTTCTTCCTCTCTTCTTCTTCTTCTCCTCTTCTTCTTTTTCTTCTCCCTCTTCTTTCTTCTTCTTCTGTCATCTTCTTTCTTCCTACCTGCCACCACCGCTGGTTTAAAATAGCCGGCGGGAAAGCCAGCAGTGAAAACACTTCACTGCCGGCTTTCCAGCTCCACTAATTCAAATGAACATCTGATGCTGCTACTATTTTAAACCAGCGATGGCGGCAGGGAGGAAGAGATCGGCGGCGGCCAGGAGAAGGAGATCTCCGCCGCTCATCCCCGCCTCCCGGCCGCTGCCGCTGCCGCTGATTGGGTAGCTGGGCACACTCACAGTGACATTTCATGTGAACGCATGCGGACAATCACCACTGTGCTCACATGAAAGTGTTTGCGTTCGCCACTGTGTATAGGTATGCGCAGCATACACTGCAGTGCCGAACGCAAATGTGAAGCCAACCTTACAGAGGTTCGCCAGAGAAAGCAAATTGAGCATTTGGTGAAATTTTCACCTCAGTATTTATAAAAAAAAAACAGGCGAGGGTGAGACATGCATAAAAATGACCTCTGAATGCTCCACTCCTGGTTTTGTCTTACAAATACTGATGTAAAAACTCACCAAATGCTCAAAGTGCCACATTCTTCTGATGGTGCGGACTCCACCAATAAGTAAGTGATCACCTTCCTAACATGTGCATTTCTGATAACTTGTTTCCACCAAAAATACCCTTTAATGCAAATGTCGAGCCCCAGGCTCTGGGGTACTCGGTTATCAGGCTCGGTGGGGTGTTTGGCATGTCACGGTGGGCAGGTTTATTTACAGGGGATAAGAATTTGTCATGTGACGCCACTTGTAGTACCTGGTGATGTGTCACCAGCGCCACAGTCCGCCGGAGGCAGATGGTAGTGCAGCTGAGATGGCAAAACTCCCTACAGGTGGAGCTGGGCCTCAGGGGCAGCGTTGTGAGAAGGGGCAGCTTGGAGTGGAGCTGAAAGTCAGTGTAGGGGATGTTGGAGCAGCCTATAAGGGGCACTGGGAGCGGAGAGGAATGACGCCCAAACACTGTAGAAGTCTCTTTTACCTTTTACTGGTGGTATGGCAGGTAAAGAAGTCCAGGGCACTGACAGGTGACCAAGTACACAGTGGGTCCCCACAGCAAGTGGGTATAAGGCCTCCTCTGTTTCTCTGTGGTAGTTGAAGCCCAGTATGCAGTCAGACCAGCCTCCTCTCTCCTCAGCTCCTTGCTCTCTCCTCCTGCGTGGTCCACGGGTTACCCTCTCTAATCACTGCTGTGATTCTCTACACTGCGGTGTCTGGCTCCCTCTCTCTGGAGCCACAGGGGGACCGGGTGACTGAAGTCTCCACGGTGTGACGGGGTTTTCTGTAGTCCTGGAGTATCCTACAGGTGCGGATCCACGATGTCCGGTACGTCTTTGGGCGAACTTCCACTAGTTCCTCACTCCCTTGGCTTTCTGCTCCTTGCCTTCTGTCCCCACTACTAGCCTTGCGGGACGTCAGAAGGGCCACTCCGGGTCACTGGCTCGGGCCTAACCGCGGCACCGACCACCAGGACGTCTTCGCAGCTCTCCTAATGTCTGCATACTCTAACTAACTCCTCCCCCAGCAGCAGTATTTATAGGTGATCTCACCTAAAGGTGGTGAGTAGAGCTCCCCCTACTGTGCCGGGGTGAAAGGTGTTGCATGTAGTAGGTACCTGCTGTGGAAACCCAGCTGTGCATTATTGAAATCTGGGGCTATCTGCGTGAGCAGGGCGCCACACAAACTACAGTAATTGTACATCGCAGTAATGGTGAGTGCACAGTGATGTGCAGGAGCTGTCTGTGTTTTACAGTCCACGCTCCAGTATAATAGGTATAACGGATAACAGGTATTTTCATTTAGCTGAAGAATGGGTGGGCCTGGGTGGGTGGGCCCCTGGAGTCAATTTTCCTGGTGGGCCCTGGACAGCCCAGTCAGACGCTGGATTCATTCAATGCATTTCAGAGCCTGCTATGCTCCTTAGCTACTTATGAGGAAGTCTGAACATCACAATCCTCTGGTATCAATACATAAGACTGGCTTTCTGTACAGAAGGAGTCTGCTCGGACCAATAACGCACCGTCCCTTTGAATTTTTAAAAGTCATAATTGACTCTTTAAAAAGCCTTTTAATATGATTTAGGATCCGCAACACTGCACTGATGAGCAGCAATCACCCCGAAACGCAGCATCTGCAGTTTGGGGTTTTGATTTTGCACAAATCCTAAGTCATTTATGACTTTTAGAATTGCTACCATTACATCTCGCAGACTGGGCACTGGGTGACTCTAGTGGCTGTGGAAGCTGGCGGGGAAGTGGCTATTCCACAAGTCCTGATATCCCAAATGCTCGTGGGTCTAATCTCTGTATCTACCACATCCATCACTGCTTTTGCCTCCTCCACCTCCTTTAGGGCCTCCATCTTCACCCTCAACCACTCCTTTAATGTTCCAACAGTGCAGAGAGAATACCCCCTTCCAGGGCTCACTGCTATCAGGCAGTATTAAAATTAAAATGACTTAGAGATGTCAGTCACACAGCTGAAGAGTTGTGGACAGCTATGCAGGCCGAGTTTAAGCAATGGCTGTGTCCACTGAACTTTGAGTCAAGGAAAGCCATGTGCAATAACGGTGTAAATGTGATGGTGTCCCTTTGCCTGGGCAACCTCACACAAGTGCTATGCATAGTTCACATCCTTAACTTAGTTGTACAGCAATTTCTATGCCACT
>JARQOC010000001.1:376105043-376151200 GCA_033576535.1 Allobates femoralis
CCGAGAAACAAATGGAGGAGTATGAGAAGGAAGAGGTGATGGGCAAAAAATTTGTCAGATGAATAGGAAATTGATTCCCTTTCTGTTTTATGAGGTTGGCGGGAGAGAATGGTGGAAGCAGGCTCGATTGTTACCCCACCACCAACACAACAAGGGCTTTGGCCTCATGGATGCGCCTAACACATGTGTGCCTAAAAAGTATTGATAGAATAATCATATAAAATTAAAACAGAAAGGGAGAAAATAATGCATATAATCTGACAATGCTGTCTAAGGACGATTGTACAGTATATTAGAAAAAAATCAGCCCCAATATGATACAAGTACATAGATCACTAAATAGATCCTACTTTGAATCTGAATACTGTTGACCATGTGATATTTCATTTTTTCTTTTTAATAAATTTGCACAAATATCTACATTTCATTTTTTTTTCAGTCAAGATGGGGTGCAGAGTGTACATTAATGAGAAAAAAATGAACTTTTTTGAATTTACCAAATGGCTGCAATGAAACAGAGTGAAAAATATAAAGGGGTCTGAATACTTTCCGTACTCACTGTATATAACACTTTCCGTACCCACTGTACATATTTTTGTTATTTACACACAGTTTGTTTGCATTATTCACAGTAAGTTGATGTACGAGTTTATGTTTATGCCACTGTGCAGGAACTATTTAGTGATCCACCGTTGAAACCAGAGGTTTACATACATTATATAAAAAGACACACATGCATGTTTTTCTCACTATCTAACATGAAATCAGAATAAACCTTTCCTGTTTTAGGACAATTACCATAATTATTAATATTTGCCAAGTGCCAGAATAATTACAGAGAGAAAGTTTTAAGGCATTTCAATTACTTTCTGCAAAGTCACAAGCTTACATACAGTAAGATTTTGCAAAAAATGCAAAATGCATGTGTTTTTGCATTGTGTTGGCAATGCGTCTCGCATTAAACCCTATGGGTGCGTTTTTGGATGCATTTGGATTTGTTTTTAGCAGTAAACAGCATATAAGGACGAAGTGTCGTACGATCCGCGCTGCTACCAAAGGAAGACCAGGACAATGGATCGTCTGGTTGAAGTAGTTCTTTAATCCGGTGCGTTTCGGAGCTATTTCCCAGCTCCTTCCTCAGGGACATTTCTGAGGAAGGAGCTGGGAAATAGCTCCGAAACGCATCGGATTAAAGAACTACTTCAACCAGACGATCCATTGTCCTGGTCTTCCTTTGGTAGCAGCGCGGATCGTACGACACTTCGTCCTTATATGCTGATTTCTGACCACGGTGACCCATGGATGTGTGGATCCAGCAGCAGCTACTGACTAAGCGTTCATACTGGTTGTGGGTTACACAACCAGATCAGGTGAGCAGGCCCTTGTCGCCATACATATGCCTCTATATAATAGAGATAAAACCCTATTGCACATTTGTCTCATTTTTATAGTTTTTAGCAGTACAAACGCATACAAACGCAGCCAAACACAGCCCAGCCTTAGATGTGAACTAGGCCTGAGATGTTCATAAGCAAAGGAATTATGGGGAAAACCCAGATATGGAAAGCTTAATTTCATTAGTCAGGTGCTAATAAATAAAAAAGATAAATGTAAATTGGCCTCATCATTCACAATCATACAACTTATCACTTACGATTTCAAAGATTACTATCAAAATGCAGTCATTATGGTATTATAGTGACAGATCCCACATCTGAGGGAAATGTAAGGGAAAATGACATCTTCATGCATTGTGTTCCCATATCCCGATCTGTGTTACCTGCAGATGGGACTTTCCTCTAGTGGGAAAGCTAAAACTCTTCTCATTAATCATAGCTTAAGCCCCTCTCAGTGGGAAGACCTGAGGTTAGTAATCATTTGAAAGTAAATTGGGTGAAAAATGGTTTTGGCAATAAGAAGTCTACATGTTATTCCCTAGTGCAGGCTTGAGTGGTGTGAAAACAGACCTTTCCAAGATGCTAAATGATCTGTCAGTGTTGAGAAGATATTTTCATTCAGGTTTATGTCAAGTGCTTTTCACTAGAGTAAACAGCTCTGTGATCAGGGAAGAATTTTTGACAATCAGACAAATTTTTATTTTACATTCTGTTGATTTAAAAGATTATTTGTTGCATTTTTTCGAGAATAAATTATTATTAGATAGCTTTTATTGTGCTGTTTAACCAGCGATGTATGTTTTTTTTTGTGTACTGTAATAAAACATTGTAAAGCGCTGCGGAATATGTTGGCGCTATATAAATAAAGTATTATTATTATTATTATTATTAAAACAGAAATCATAAAAACACTTGCATTTAACCAAATAGAACATTTCCTAAAAATAGGGTTTGGATGAAATAGTTATTACTCCAAATCACATCATGTATAATACTAATACAAATAATAAAACTATTAACCCCTTTATGACATCCAATGTACATTGAAATGTGTCCCTGCAAACAGCTGCACATGTAAGGGGCTATGATTGCACCAACAACTCCTCCTCGGTAAGCCATGGAGGCGCTATACACAAGGATGGGAGATATATGTCCCAGGATGAGAGACATATATTAGAATGGGGAACATATGGGTGCCATATATACCAGGATTGGGGCCATATATACCAGGATGGGGGACATGGATACCAGGATGGGGGACCAAATACAGGATGGGGGATCATATATACCAGAATGGACACAAATATACCAGGATGCAGAGCCATGTATACCAGTATGGGGACCTATATAGTGCATTGTGAAATATTTGGCCCCCTTGAACTTTTCAACCTTTTGCCACATTTCAGGCTTCAAACAAAGATATAAATTCAAATTTTTTTGTGAAGAATCAACAAGTGGGACACAATCGTGAAGTGGAACGAAATTTATTGCATATTTTAATTTTTTTTAACAAATAAAAAACTGAAAAGTGGGGCGTGCAATATTATTCGGCCCCTTTACTTTCAGTGCAGCAAACTCACTCCAGAACTTCTGTGAGGATCTCTGAATGATCCAGTGTTGTCCTAAATGACTGGTAATGATAAATAGAATCCACCTGTGTGTAATTAAGTCTTCGTATAAATGCACCTGCTCTGTGATACTCTATGCACTTGAAACAGAACCCTGAGACTATCATGAAGACCAAGGAACACATCAGGCAGGTCCTAGATACTGTTGTGGCAAAGTTTAAAACTATATTTGGGTACAAAATGTATTCCCAAGTTTTAAACATCTCAAGGAGCACTGTGCAAGCAATCATATTGAAATGGAAGGAGTATCAGACCACTGTAATCTACCAAGACCTGGCTGTCCCTCTAAACTTTCATCTCGAACATGGGGAAGACTGATCAGAGATACAGCCAAAAGGCCCCTGATCACTCTGGATGAATTGCAGAGATCTTTCCATAGGACAACAATTAGTCATACACTGCACAAATATGGCCTTTATGGAAGAGTGGCAAGAAGAAAGCCATTTCTATTTCTCAAGATAGCTATAAAAAGTCTTGTTTGAAGTGTATCACAAGCCACCTGGGACACAAACATGTGGAATGAGGTGCTCTGGTCAGATGAAACCAAAATCGAGCTTTTTGGCCACAATGCAAAACCATATTTTGGCGTAAAAGCAACAAAGCTCATCACTGTTAGAAATAATCAACTCAGTTTCTTCGTTCGATAAACTCCATAGACTGCGTCTTCAGAACCAAAAGTGGGTTTTATTCGGGCAGGAACAAAATACAGAGTTCTACGGCAAAAGCAGTAATCAGGCACAGGAATCTAAATGACAGGCGCGGAAGCCACAGGTGTCACACTCAAGATGGATTCAAAATAATGGCTCCCCGTCTCATGGCACACAAGATGGAATAGTGTCGCCCCGCCTGTCTAAAGCAGGGAGTTTTTATACCAATTTTTCTACCATTGGATAACGTTAGTGGCCATTATTGTCAATGGATACATAATGACCTCATCCTGACAAAGGCAATACTTACATTTCATGTAGACATGAAAAAGACACACTAATTTCATTACTAACTACATACTACACTTAAACTTATTCACATAAATTATCTCATAATAGCCTTTTTGGGACCAAGCACAAATCACAACTTATTGAAATTAATCAGCTCTGTTCTTGATCATGAGAAACGTCATATTAGCCTAGAGGGATAGAATACACCGTAAAATATCAAGAAATACTTGTAAAAAACTTGAGAGAACTATTATCATGATAAACTTTTGGTATATGCTCGGACCAAACCTAATTAGCTCCATGCCTGTTTTATTTCTGGAGCCTGATCTGTTATTACCTGTGACCTACTGCAAAAGTTCTTAAACTGAAACTATTACACAAGACAAAATGGCTGACAGAGGCCCTGGTACCCATGGCCTCCGTCTAACAATCACCCTCAAAACACTATCCCCACTGTCAAACTTGGTGGTAGCAGCATCATGGTTTGGGCCTGCTTTTCTTCAGCAGGGACAGGGAAGATGGTTAAAATTGATGGGAAGATGGACGAAGCCAAATACAAGACCATTGTGGAAGAAAACCTGTTGGAGTCTGCAAAAGACCTGAGACTGGGACGGAGATTTATCTTCCAACAAGACAATGATCCCAAATATCAAGCAAAATCTGCAATGGAATTGTTCAAAAATAAACGTATCCAGGTGTTAGAATGGCCAAGTCAAAGTCTAGACCTGAATCCAATTGAGAATCTGTGGAAAGAGCTGAAAACTGCTGTTTACAAACGCTCTCCATCCAACCTCACTGAGCTCGAGCTGTTTTGCAAGGAAGAATGGGCAAGAATTTCAGTCTCTCGATGTGCAAAACTGATAAGCCCCTGTTACACTGGGCGATATCGCCGCCCATTACAGAGGTGACGTGGGGGCGTGGCCTATCGCCGGCTTCATTGCCCCCTCGTCGCCTCATGTAAAGGGGCGATGTCGGCGGTGCCGGGCGGTCGTCTGGTTTCAGAGCAGTGCTCTGACACCAGGTGACCATCATGGGGCGATGTGCATACATCTCCCCATGTAACCAGGCGCCGGCGACCTCTCAGGCGATGGGAGCTATAGGCTCCCATTGTCCTGCATCGCCGCTGGGGTTTCCAGTCACCCCGGCGGCGATGTCGCCTGACAGATCGCCGGTGCGGGGCTGGAGGTGTTGCCCCGTCTAAACTGGGGACAGGGATGCTGGCGGGGCGCCAAAAACGTGTACGCACCCGCCAGTCGCCGCCGACATCCCCATCCCCGTCGCCTGGTGTGACGGGGCCTATAGAGACATACCCCAAGCGATTTACAGCTGTAATCGCAGCAAAAGATGGCGCTACAAAGTATTAACTCAAGGGGGCCGAATAATATTGCACGCCCCACTTTTCAGTTTTTTATTTGTTAAAAAAGTTTAAAATATCCAATAAATTTCGTTCCACTTCACGATTGTGTCCCACTTGTTGTTGATTTTTCACATAAAAATTTTGAATTTATATCCTTATGTTTGAACCCTGAAATGTGGCAAAAGGTTGAAAGGTTCAAGGGGCTGAATACTTTCACAAGGCACTGTATACCAGGATGGGGGCCATATATACCAGGATGGGGGCCATATGTACCAGGATGGGGTCCATATATACTGATTGTAAGATGGAAACTGGCATTATAAGACTGACTCCAAGACATAAAAACAAAAAAAAAATTTTTTTCTCGTTTCCTTCACCAAATTTGGGGAGGCATCTTATGAAGCAAAAAATAGGGTAAATAATTAAAATAAATTACATAGAGATTCTCAGGGAAGTCCATGTTCAGGGTCTGAGCCCTGTGAGGCACCTCCTGCATGGTCCCCATGGCTGGGGCGCATCACATGCAGGATCAGGGTGATCCTGTGCACACTGGCCGGTTTTATTGTGATGATGTTGTATGAACCAACTTGGAACACAAGGTTTAATGTGACTAGTGAGTGGCTCATGAGATCGAGGAAGCCCTAAGGAAAGGAATGTAATGAGTGATTGCTGACAGCTCCGGTGGGTGTGTCAGGTGGGTGTGTCCGGAGGAATAGCAGCCCAGCTGGATGAGTCAGTGTGGGTGTGACAGACACGATAAGAGCCTGCCAGCTGAGTGTCTGAGGACTCCTGCTGAGAGATTCATTCTGAGACCAGAACTCATGCTGAGAGGTTCATTACTAGCCAGAGAGCCGAGCAGAGCCAGTCTGTGTGAGGGACTGGGAATGAGAGTCCAGACCACCATAAGGAACGATGGTGAAGAGAGCATGCTAGCTCTATACCGGTAGCCAGGACCGGGGTCGTTATAGCACCTGGTGTGGGGAAGCCGTGGCTGACCTGGCGGACGCTGGACTGGCCGTGGGGTGAAACACGTCCAGGAAGGAGCCCGTGGAGGAGGCTTGGCCAACCCGTTACCCAGGTAGCGAGACCCGGATCCGTGCCCGGTAAGACAGCAGTTCCCGTGTAACAGAGTGAGATGTGTGCGTGATTAATGCCAGGCGGGCATAACCGCCATTGGGTCTGACTAGGCAGTTGGTAAAGGACCCGTAGACATATGAAAGGGCTTAGGTAACAGTGCCCTGAATGAGAGACGATGGCCTATGTGTAACAGCCACGTATAATGTTGTGGGGGAGAGTGACCCAGCCAGTATGGATGATGCATTTGAGGCGATCCGTCCCTGTGGGACGAGAGGGAGGCTTGCACTGCTGCTTGCAGAGGGTACCCGTCCCTCAACCACGGCCTCTAATGGTGTGGGTGTGCCTGTGGTGCCAGACACAGGGGTAATAGGGCTCCTAGTAGGTAACGGAAGAGTTTCCCGGGTACTAAGGTTTGCCAATCCCTGTAATGGACCCAGAAGAGCCACAATCCATGGATGTTTATAGGATGGGCTGTGAGCATGTGGAAGGATGCGTGTGATCCATGGACGTTTGTATGATGGATCACATGTGATATGTAAGGTCCCGGTCAGGCAGGAATCCTGACTACGGGTTAATGGTATATCATCATGCTGGGTGACTAAAGCCTGTCGGCTGGTACTGCCATTGGGACCCACAGGGCCCGTTGAGGCGTATTTAACAAAGGTCAGAAGCAGGGGTTAAAAAGGGCTCCTAGAGTGGGGACACCATGGTTGAACCAGGTGGACTCTGACCGGGACGTGGGTTGAAACACGTCCCGGAAGGAGCCCCTTGGGGTACATGACATACCCGGTACTCAGGTTGCTCAATCCCTGTTATGAACCCGGAGGGGTCATCGTTGTAATATAACGAATGTATTTATGATAAATGTAACGTAAAATGTGTAGATAGGCCGGAGGCCGGAGCCACCAAGGGAGCGGTTGTTAGAGCTCCAATGGGGACAGAGAAGTGGTTACCGGTCCCGGGTTACTATAATGGTATATGTGTAATGTTATATGTAATATTAATGTATTATGTGACGTATATGTGTTAAATGTTAAATGTACTAACACCGTAGAGATGGGCGAGTCCTAAAAGACTCGGAATCGCAAGACCCCAACGAGTCCGAGTCAAGGACTCGGGACTCGTTGCGAGTCCAGCGAGTCCAATGTTAATGAATAGGGAACCGAGTAATAGCGAATAATGACATTTACAACTCGCTGATGTGTCTCTGAAAGTGTGCGAGTCCAAACTCGCTGTTTTTTCTCTTATTTGGAGGCTTGGAGCCGATGATGCGAGGGAAGCGATTCTCCAGCACATACCATGCTTTAAGGAAACAGGAAACGAGTCGCGCTGACAGGCGCACACACAGAGCAATCCATTCATCAGTGCAATCATGGCAGCAGGCCGTGGAACGGTGAACACACTGCGTCTTATTGAACTTGTGGAGGCTCGTCCATTTCTATGGCTCCCTACAGATCCTGACTATGGGAATACGACCCAAATTAATACAGCCTGGAGAGAGATCGCCCAAGAGATGTTCCCTGCGTTCCATCGGAGTGACCATGAGGAACAGAGCAATCTAAGTAATTTAAATGAGTTCACACGTTATATATTGCATTTACTGTATATATACTCGTGTATAAGCCGACCCGTGTATAAGCCGACCCCCATATTTTTGCCCCCAAAAACTGTGAAAACATATTGACCGCCATCCTGGTATACAGCGGCTATCACTGGTAGACAGCCCCCCAGCAGAGTATACACCTCCCCCTGCAGAGTATACAGGCCCCCAGATGGGTATACATGCCCCCATATTGTGGTATACAGGCAGGGGCGGACTGGCCCGGGTGCCACGGGTCATGCGGCTGCAGGAGCATGAATCATCCGCATGTCCCTGAAGCAGCAGGCGGAAACGGAAGCTCCTGGCGCGCGATGACGTCATCAGCGCGCGGCTGCGTCCGGGAGTGAGCGTCTGTGAGTGGCGTGCGGCTGCGACTGTGAGCGAGCGGCTGTGAGGAGCGCGAGGCTGCGGCTGGGAGCGAGCCCTAGGAGACTGCGGGAGCTGCGGTGACTGTGAGGCGGCCGCCAGTCATCACCCCCCCCCCCCACCCCCCGTCCTCACCTGTGTCGGGCCGGTGAGGGAGGGTTGCCACCCAAACTGTAGGGTGCCAGTCAGTCCCTGTATACAGGGCCCTCAGTGTGTGTACAGGCCCCCCCCAGCAGTGGGTATACAGGGCCCCCAGCAGTGGGTAGACAGTGCCCCAGTGGGTATACAGGGCCCCCAGCAGTGGGAATACAGGGCCCCCATAGCAGGGTATACAGGACCCTGAATGTGTTATCATGCTCCACCGCATAGTTGCCTATATTTGGATGGGGTCACAACAGTACACTTAGTTTAAGGTCTGATCCTCCTGGCTCTTACGGCCAAGGGGTTGGGTGTATATAAATACCACTAATGACCAGAGTCTGGTGCCCGCACTATTACATTCTCTATGCGTTGACATGTGTCCTGCCTCATTTGTGATTGTGGCCACGTGAGCTCAATGTTCGTAATGCTGTTGATGATGTTCCACACTGTCGTGTCACTGTGCCTTGTATACACATTACACACACAACATGAATAAAATGTTATTGTTGATTTGTACACATACTTTTGGTGTTTCAAATATTACACATCTCTAAACCCGGTTTGAAATCATTTCACAGTTGACCATCTTAAAAAATGGTGGAGGAGCTGCCGGGACCAGCATAGGAAGCAGTACCGGCAGTACTCGGAGAGAGAACCGGGAGCAGCTCCATTGCTGACCCACTACCATTTCTACAACCGGCTGTCCTTCCTTCACCCGGTGGCCTGTATGCCAAGGTATGTGTCTGCAGCACTGTTGTGTACAATTATTATTATTTATTAATATATACATTAGGTTCCAATTCGGCTCTGTGGGTAGCAGAGTATACAGGTGGCTCTGTGGGTAGCAGAGTATACAGGCGGGTCTGTGGGTAGCAGAGTATACAGGCCGCTCTGTGGGTAGCAGAGTATACATGCCGCTCTGTGGGTAGCAGAGTATACAGGCGGCTCTGTGTGTAGCAGAGTATACAGGCGGGTCTGTGGGTAGCAGAGTATACAGGCGGCTCTGTGGGTAGCAGAGTATACAGGCGGGTCTGTGGGTAGCAGAGTATACAGGCGGGTCTGTGGGTACCAGAGTATACAGGCCGCTCTGTGGGTAGCAGAGTATACAGGCGGGTCTGAGGTAGCAGAGTATACAGACGGCTCTGTGGGTAGCAGAGTATACAGGCGGGTCTGAGGTAGCAGAGTATACAGACGGCTCTGTGGGTAGCAGAGTATACAGGCCGCTCTGTGGGTAGCAGAGTATACAGGCGGGTCTGAGGTAGCAGAGTATACAGGCCGCTCTGTGGGTAGCAGAGTATACAGGCGGGTCTGAGGTAGCAGAGTATACAGACGGCTCTGTGGGTAGCAGAGTATACAGGCCGCTCTGTGGGTAGCAGAGTATACAGGCGGGTCTGTGGGTAGCAGAGTATACAGGCGGCTCTGTGGGTAGCAGAGTATATAGGTGATGAGAATAGGGTTAATAGATGGTGCTACAGTGTTGTGGCGGGCTAGAGGGAGCAGACATCCAATTACTGCCATCATTACTGACCTTATTAAAGATAGCGGCCGCAGCTGAATGACATCATGGCAAAGGTAAACATGGGGTGTGGTTAGCTGCAGGAGGGCAGTGAGAGGTGTGGGCTGTTTGGCAGAGGGCGTGGTGTGGGCGGGGTGAGCGCGGCACCTGCGACAGATATGCTGCGAGCGCGGACCCGCGGCAGATCTCCGGGAGCAGAGGACGTGTCCGGTACGTCCGTAGCCCCCGACCTCCCCGTTGTCCGCACACACAGCCCCGCTGTGACCTCTGCAGTGTCACAGGCCCCAGCGGGCGGCTGTCATCTCCTCCTGACACTGACCTCCTCCTGATTTGATTGTCTGTGTTGTCCCCCCCGCTGTCAGCATCAGTGATCTGCTAAGACCTGTGGGTGCACAGACGGGGTAAGTACAAATGCCAGCATGCCGGGGAGGATGGGGCGCTGTCAGGGGCGCAGGTCTTGCTGGGAGCGGAGGGCGCGAGGCCGCTCTCGAAAACGCTATAGCGGCTGTGTGAGTTAAGCGTCTGCGGCTCGCGAAAGCGCATACGCGACTCCGCTCGCAGTGACGCTAAGGAGTTTGGGATTCGGCTACAGTGCCCGAATTTCAAACTCCCGATTATATAAATAGATTATATATATATTGTATACGTTTCAACCCCTTCCCTGGTTTATATAGATGATATAAGCTAAAAGTTTTGTAAATTAAGTATGTAAAGTTAAAAGTGAAGTCAGGGGGACGTTTTTTTCATGTGAACCATTGGTGTTATTGATCGTCTAGATTAGATGGGATGGGGGGGTGGGTGGTAATAAGGGGGGGAAAAATTATGTATTATTATGGAATTAGCAAACCAAGTCACGTATTCCTTTATGTTATGTACAGTTGGTTATTCTTTAATAATAATAAAAAATATCTGATTAAGAATACACAGATACACAGAGTCTAAAAAGCGTGCAACTTAATGTTTGACCTGTTTTTGTTTCCAAATGCAATGCATTCACCAAATTTTTTTTTACTTTACCCACAGAGAAGCTTACTACAGAGGGCGGCGTGCAGCTAACCCTCCACCTCCAAACAGAAGGCGGCGTGGAGAAAACCCACCACCACGGCCGCCGCCACCACCACCACCGCCGTCGCCGCCACCACCACCACCACCACCACCGCCGCCACCAGCGGCAGGGCCATCACCACCACCGGCGTCGCCGCCACCACCACCACCACCACCACCGCCACCAGCGGCAGGGCCAGCACCACCACCGCCGCCACCAGCGGCAGGGCCAGCACCACCACCGCCGCCAACAGCGGCAGGGCCAGCACCACCACCGCCGCCACCAGCGGCAGGGCCATCACCACCACCGCCGTCGCCGCCACCACCACCGCCGCCACCAGCGGCAGGGCCAGCACCACCACCGCCGCCACCAGCGGCAGGGCCAGCACCACCACCGCCGCCACGAGCGCCAGGGCCAGCTTATGGTCAAATCCCGGGGACACCTCTTTCTATTTTAAAACAGAGTAATGCTGACTTTGCCCGCAGTATTATACCATTCATGGATAATATTCCATTTGACAGGCTACTGCGGGCAAGGTCAGCATTACAGATAGTGCTTGAAGCCTGTCAGCCCAATAACCACCCAGGTGAGGTTTTTGAGTATTTGGATGGGTGGAAACTATCGGCCTCTAACAGGCTAGGCAGGCCCACACCCCGGGACAGCCATGTGCCACCCCACAGGGCTATACCTCATTTGCCTCACTGCCAGTGGCCACCTAACAGGGACCTACCAGCGTTCCCTACACCTGAGCAGAGGATCCACCCTCAAGGGTTAGCCCAGGCCATACATGGGGCCCTTGACCTTTTAGAAGATGGACAGCCCACCTACCAGGACCTGTAGGGCTCCATTTGTTCTTTAAATACTTTATTTTTATTTTACATTTTTGTGTTATCTTGAGCAAAATGTTCAATTGCTCTGATTTTTCTTCTTCTTTCTTTGTATATATGTATCCGCAAAATGGAAAAGCGGGTGATATTGGTTGGGGGTGTGTCCTTTCATATGGTCACAATGTCCAACCAGTGCTGCCATTTTGTTTTTGAAACACAGTTTTAAAAAACAGCTTTGTGTCTGTCTTTTTTCAAGGAATGGATGTGTAGTTTTTTTTGTGGGTGGGCTTCAAGTCATCATCATTATTATAATTATTATTTATTTATATAGCGCCGATAGGTTCCATGGCGCTTTATATGAGGATAAGGTAGACAAGGACAAGTACAATAAACATAGACAATAAGGTCATACAGGTACAAGAGTAGAGGACCCTGTACGCGTGGGCTCACATTCTACGAGGGGTGGGTGGGGATACAATAGGGTGGGGAAGGTGTCGGTCGTGGGGCGTGTAGCGGGGTCTCATGGCAGGTTGTAGGCCTGTCGGAAGAGGTGAGTCTTTAGGTGTCTCTTGAAGGTTCACAGGGTAGGCGACTGACTGATGAGGTGGGGCAGGGAGTTCCAGAGCATGGCGGATGACCGGGAGAAATCCTGTATGCGGTTGTGGGAAGAGGAGATGAGGGGGGAGTGTAGGACAAGTTCTTGGGATGAACGCAGGTTGCGTGAGGGATGGTATCGGGAGATCATGTCAGAGATGTTTGGTGGGGATAGGTTGTGTAAGGCTTTGAATGTCATGGTCAGTGTTTTAAAGTGAGCTCTCTGTGGGGCGGAGGGGCCAGTGAAGGGCTTGGCAGAGGGGGTAGGCAGGGGAGTAGCGTGAGGACAGATGGATTAGTCGGGCAGCAGAGTTTAGTATAGATTGGAGAGGTGCAAGAGAGTTGGCAGGGAGGCCTGTGCGAAGGAGGTTGCAGTAGTCAAGGCGGGAGATGATGAGGGCATTTATGAGTGTTTCAGCAGTGTCAGGATTGAGGAACGAGCGAATTGGTGAAATATTTTTGAGTTGGAGTCACAGGGACTTGGTTAGGGACTACAGGTGGGGCTTGAAGGAGAGGGAGGAGTCAAGGATTACCCCGAGACATTTGGCGTGGGGGACAGGGAAGAGAGCATCATTAGCAAGTACTTTACGGCCCGCATGGCGCATGAAGTCACCTTGGTTACTAAGTGTCAAATCATGACTCCACATACAACTGTTGCTGACAAATAAACAGTGCCTGTGTTTGGGGGGTTACTTTATGCCTCGCTATGGCAACAAGACTATGAACACACATGTGAGAGGCTGGGACGTCTACATGCTACACATCGCGTCTACGCGTTTTCTATGGAGCGTACAGTGGGACCCTTCACCAGGCTCCAGCAGGATGATAGTACAAGCAACGCCCACGATGCAGGCATAGGTTTGGTGCCTCGAAAAATTAGCCCAAGGGGCTGTTTTCATTTTGGGTATAAATGCAGGCCTAAGGGCCATGATAAGCTTGTTAGCCTGGGTGTCTCCAAAACCATGATAAGCTTGTTAGCCTGGGTGGCTCAAAAAATTAGCCCAAGGGGCTGTTTGCCATTTTTGGTATAAATGCAGGCCTAAGGGCCATGAAAAGCTTGTTAGCCAGGGTGTCTCCAAAACCATGATAAGCTTGTTAGCCTGGGTGGCTCAAAAAATTAGCCCAAGGGGCTGTTTGGCATTTTTGGTATAAATGTAGGCCTAAGGGCCATGAAAAGCTTGTTAGCCAGGGTGTCTCCAAAACCATGATAAGCTTGTTAGCCTGGGTGGCTCAAAAAATTAGCCCAAGGGGCTGTTTGCCATTTTTGGTATAAATGCAGGCCTAAGGGCCATGAAAAGCTTGTTAGCCAGGGTGTCTCCAAAACCATGAAAAGCTTGTTAGCCTGGGTGTCTGAAAAATTAGCCCAAGGGGCTGTTTGGCATTTTTGGTATAAATGCAGGCCTAAGGGCCATGAAAAGCTTGTTAGCCAGGGTGTCTCCAAAACCATGATAAGCTTGTTAGCCTGGGTGGCTCAAAAAATTAGCCCAAAGGGCTTAATAAAGTCTATTTTTAAATAAAGCAGGGCGCTTGGCCCATAGCATATTATTGCTTGGACTATGAGCATAGAACAAGCAAGGCCCACTATGCAGGCCTAGGCTTGGTGCCTCAAAAAATTAGCCCAAAGGGCTTAATAAAGTATTTTTTTACATAAAGCAGGGCGCTTGGCCCATAGCATATTATTGTTTGGACTATGAGCATAGAACAAGCAAGGCCCACTATGCAGGCCTAGGCTTGGTGCCTCAAAAAATTAGCCCAAAGGGCTTAATAAAGTATTTTTTTACATAAAGCAGGGCGCTTGGCCCATAGCATATTATTGCTTGGACTGGGTGCCTAATGAAATCAACAGAGCTAAGGGACATGTCATTAATTCCTGTCCAAAATGGGCATATTGTTAACAGCGCAATCTCCCAATCATATAAATTATGATTAGGTTAATCTAGGATTGTGTACTGTCGTCTGGAGGGCTTAGGAACTGTGATGATATCCAATCCTTGTTGAATTTAATTAGAGTGAGCCTGTCGGCATTTTCTGTGGTGAGGCGGGACCTTCTATCAGTGACTATACCCCAGCGGCACTGAAAACACGCTCTGATGTCACACTAGCAGCTGGGCATGCCAGCACCTCCAAGGCATACAATGAGAGCTCAGTCCAAGTGTGCAGCTTGGAAACCCAGTAATTAAAGGGTACAGAAGGGTCGGTTAGGAAGCTGGTACTGTCACTGAGATACTGCTGCACCATGTTGGACAATTGTTGTCTCCTACTCAAGGTGACCGTAGGCAAATTCCGTTCTTGATTGGAAGGTCTGTTGAACATCGCCCAGTTGGCGGACATCTTACCCCCACCTCTTCTTGTCATTGATGGCGTTTGTGTCCCAACCAAAGGCTGCTGTTGCAAACAGCTGGTTCTTCGATGTATAGCGAATTCAGACGGTGATATTGCCAGCAAAATATCAAGAAGAACCCTCTTTACATTATCCATCGTTAAGCCCCTGGATGAGTGCAACAGCAGCGACTGAAATTTGTCTTTGTACCGTGGGTCCAAAAACGTTGACAACCAGTAGAGGTCGCTGTCATAGATGTGTATGACGCGTGGATCTTTGGAGACACATTGACACATTACTTCAGCCATGTGTGCTAAGCTGCAAAGACTCATCTCCTCGGTTACAACAGAATGAAGATCACTACGCGTCGTGGCCTCTTCCTCTTCAGCCCACCCATGCTGTACCGACATAAACGTAGGGTTGGGAGTCCCATCAGGGTTCACATCAGCACCAGAGAAAAATAAATCTTCTTCATCATCACCCTCATCACCATCTTCCTGAACCAATGTAGCCTGCTGATATTGGCTTGGGTGGCTAGGATCAGCGATGTTCAATTCTGGCTCCATAGCCATCCGCTGTGCTCTCAAAGCATCTGTTTTGAGATTCATTAGGGATTCTTGGAGCAGGCAGAGCATGGGGATGGTGAGACTGATAATCGACTGATCCCCACTGACAAGTTTGGTGCAGTATTCGAAGTTATCCAGCAACTCGCAAAGGTCAGCGATCCAGACCCACTCGAAAGTACTGATGTGTGTGGTATGACTTCCGGGTTGACGGGCATGTTGCAGCTGAAATTCCGCTATTGCCTTCTGCTGCTCATTAAACCTTGCCAACATATGGAAGGTGGAGTTCCATCGCGTAGGCATGTCGCAAATTAGCCTGTGTTTCGGCAAGTTAAATTGGATTTGAAGGGCTGAAAGACTTGCAGCTGCTGTGGACGAATGTCTAAAGTGGGCGCAAATTCGCCTCACCTTATCCAGTAGCTCAGATAACTCTGGGTATATTTTGAGGAATTTCTGAACTACCAGGTTCAGGACGTGAGCCATGCAAGGCACATGTACAAGTTTACCGTGCTTTATTGCCGCCACAAGGTTTGCACCATTATCGCTCACAACTAGACCTGGTTGTAGTTCCAGTGGGGCCAGCCACTCATCGGTCTGTTGCTTGAGACCTTTCCACAACTCTGTTGCAGTGTGACGTGTGTCACCTAGGCAGATAAGCTTCAGAAGGGCCTGTTGTCGCCTTGCTGAAGCAGTACTGCAAAGCTCCCAACTCGGACGTGATGGTGCGGGAGGCTCAGCAGTGGACAAGGAAGTGGCAGAAGCAGATTGGGCACTGGACATATATGAGGAGGCAGACACCCGGAATGATGTTGGGCCCGCTATTCGTGGAGTTGGTAGTATGTCAGATGGTACAGTTTTAGAAGTTGGGACACTCTCCACCAGGTTGATCCAGTGAGCCGTTAGTGAAATGTATCTGCCCTGTCCACAACTACTTGTCCACGTGTCCGTTGTTAGGTGGACTTTTGCGGTGACAGCATTTGTTAAAGCACGTTTTAAGTTGTTAACCACGTGCTGGTGTAAGGCGGGAACGGCACTTCGTGCGAAAAAGTAGCGGCTGGGTACAGAGTATCGTGGTGCTGCCTCAGCCATCAACTCCCGAAAAGACTCTGTACCCACAAGCCTAAACGGCAACATTTCCACAGCTAACAACTTGGCTATTTTCGCAGTCACTTTTTGGGAATATGGGTGTGTCGGTTGGAACTTCCGCTGTCTTTCATACAGCTGTGGCACAGACAACTGCACGTTTGGACCAGACTGACATAAGGATTGACTACTGTCATGTCTGTCTTGTAAAGCACCTTGGGAGGAGTACGCTTGAGCAGGAGCTGAAGCCTGAACACTTACTGGTGAAGGATGGATCTGAGGTGGCCTGGAAGTGTTGGGATCAGAAGGCACTGATTTTGAACCCTGATAGGGCGCCCACTGAATTGGGTGCTTAAGAGACATATGCTTGCGCATACTGCTGGTGCTCTGGTTTCCTTTTACCGTGCCTCTGCTTAGCCTTGCCTGGCACATCTTACAGATAACCATATTTGGTACTGTTGGGCTATCCTTAAAAAATTGCCACACACTGGCTGTTCGTCCTTTATTTTTAATTGGAGGAAGAGGAGGATGACTCTGTTCAACACCAACTGTGGACACATTTTGGGCAACTGTGTTTGCAGTTTGTGCAACAGTTGGTACAGTTTGTGCCACAGTTGACGCTATTTGGGCAACTGTTCTCACAGTTTGTGTTCTGGAGACAGTACGCCTTTGTGATTTTGCCAGTGGTACATAGCCACTTTCGTCCTCCTGGCTGCTCTCTTGGCTATGCAATTCAGCAATCCAGGTAGGATCTGTGGTGTCATCATCCACCCCTTCCAGTTCAAAGGATTCTGGATAAACTGACTGAGCTGGCTGGCCAGATGAGATGTGTGTCTCATCATCCTCATCATCATCCACCTCCTGAGATACTGTTTGCATTTCGTGAAAGTGTCTTTCTTCAGGACGAGGTGCTTCCAAACTTTGGCCATGAGTAGACATTTCGTCTACTTCAAGTATCTCGTCAGGCAGTGACAAAGAAACCCCTTGATAAGAACCGAATAAGTCATCGGAGTGACCAAGGTCCATATCCAAATTTTCCTCTGGCTGCCGATGGGTTGAGGCAATAGGAAGACTTTGAGGATTGGATGGCGCTGCATTGTCTGTAGCGACACTAGAATGTCTTGCCACGGATGATTGCGTACTGCAAGAACCAGTGGTCGAGGGCGTCTGAGCCATCCAAGATGTTATCTTGTCATGCTCATCCGGCCTCAACACACGTTTTTTTTGAGTACTGGGATTTCTAGGTAGAAAAAAGGACGTTCTATCAATCCTAGGCTGTGTACTTGTACCAGTGCCTTCTTGGGCAAGACTGCTGCGGCCACGACCTCGTCCCTGTCCCTTTGCAACATCCTTTTTGGTAATTGTTTTTCTTTGAGACATTGTTGACGAATGCACAGTCACCGAGTTGGAGTTAGGTGTTGCTGTATGCGTCACTTGCTGGCGGGGTAAGTGTGCGCGCTCACACTTGGCAGTGAAGCCGCACACTACACTCCCTAAAAAAATTGGTTTTAAGTGCGCACAGCCACCCAGATGTGGTTTGGTGTTGCTGTATGCGTCACTTGCTGGCGGGGTAAGTGTGCGCGCTCACACTTGGCAGTGAAGCCGCACACTACACTCCTTAAAAAAATTGGTTTTAAGTGCGCACAGCCACCCAGATGTGGTTTGGTGTTGCTGTATGCGTCACTTGCTGGCGGGGTAAGTGTGCGCGCTCACACTTGGCAGTGAAGCCGCACACTACACTCCCTAAAAAAATTGGTTGTAAGTGCGCACAGCCACCGAGATGTGGTTTGCTGTTGCTGTATGCGTCACTTGCTGGCGGGGTAAGTGTGCGCGCTCACACTTGGCAGTGAAGCCGCACACTACACTCCCTAAAAAAATTGGTTTTAAGTGCGCACAGCCACCCAGATGTGGTTTGGTGTTGCTGTATGCGTCACTTGCTGGCGGGGTAAGTGTGCGCGCTCACACTTGGCAGTGAAGCCGCACACTACACTCCCTAAAAAAATTGGTTGTAAGTGCGCACAGCCACCGAGATGTGGTTTGGTGTTGCTGTATGCGTCACTTGCTGGCGGGGTAAGTGTGCACGCTCACACTTGGCAGTGAAGCCGCACACTACACTCCCTAAAAAAATTGGTTTTAAGTGCGCACAGCCACCCAGATGTGGTTTGGTGTTGCTGTATGCGTCACTTGCTGGCGGGGTAAGTGTGCGCGCTCACACTTGGCAGTGAAGCCGCACACTACACTCCCTAAAAAAATTGGTTTTAAGTGCGCACAGCCACCCAGATGTGGTTTGGTGTTGCTGTATGCGTCACTTGCTGGCGGGGTAAGTGTGCGCGCTCACACTTGGCAGTGAAGCCGCACACTACACTCCCTAAGGTGGTGTACGTGCTATTTAAAGGTACGAGAGCAGCAATGCACTGGTCTGCCACAGAAAAAATAACGCTCTATGGCTTATTAGGAACAAAAATCGATCTGGTGCAAAAACAAAAAGGAAACAGCACCTCAGCTAAGCCTCTGACTGCAGCTGTTAGCAAAGCTGAGTGAGTAAGCTAAGCTATGAGGTCCGTCCTGTGTGCACTGTAAGGTTTCTCCTTCCTTCCCTCCCTGCCTGCCTGCCTGCCTACACAGCACTACTCTGTCCTCCTCCTAGCTCTCAGAAGAGCTTTTTGGGTTAATATAAAGAATCTTCCCTACACTGACAATCCCTGATCTGCTCCAGCATATATCTCTCTCTCCCTATACTAGGTCAGATCGTCTCAGGAATGTGGCCAAAATGGCGGGGACAAGCCTTATATACTGCCTTGCCTGTCATACATGACATAGGCATCACGATGGACAGCAGCCAATCATAGTCCTGACACAACCAACTTTGCTATGCCATTACTGACTATGATTGGCTATCTTCACAAGTTTTCTGACCTAACACGCACGCTGTGCTGACTCGGAACATAACAGATTCTGTATTCGAGAGTCCGACTCCCGAATACAGTATACAGGACTCGGAATCGTAGACTCGTAGGACTCGGAATCGTAGACTCGCTCAGACTCGCTGCTGACAGCGGGTATCTGTGAAGAGTCAAGCTTATTGCCATTGAATTCCATTGGACTCGTCACTGTGCGAGTCCAAGCTGGGAGATTCGCCGAGTAACGAGTCCTGCGAGTACCTTCAGAATCGCCGAGTCCCGAGTCCTAGCCAGTAGACTCGCCCATCCCTACTAACCCGGTTATTGATGCTGTTGAGAAATAAACGGGTAGTTACGTGAAAAATTATACACATGTGTTGGCGTCATTACGCAGCAAGCGAGTCCCCCGGCTCGCTACCGTCACAGCCCAAACACTAGGTGTTCGGTACAGTCCCCGAACTTTAAAGTTCGGTTTTACCTATCCCTAGAGGTGAGCCAAATTTTCAGAGACTGATGAGATTCAGCTAAAATTAAGAGGTGGGTAACTGACAGGTGGTGGCCTGGTAGGTTGGGAGCCTTCATACGCCATACAACACCTCAAATTGCTTTTCTGCTCAGCCACATTCAGGTAGCACAAATATCAGCTTCATAGACTATTATTGGTAGAAAACGTTTAGTATAATAACACAAGTAGATGCCTGAAAGTAAGTGCCAGCCCAAAGGTCAGGGAGCTCTATTGTTACAGGCAATGCACAACAAGGTGACCCAAATAGGAGTCTCTACATTTCAAAAAATTACTACCAGACATCACTGTAGTGGTATACATTTTCTAGATTTTGTAACAGCCCTCCATTGGTGTAAGGGACAAAGTTTGGGCCCAGCATTTCAAGGTTCAACATCGAGTAAAAGGAGGATGAGTGATAAGTGTAGGTATGGTGATCAGAGAGCCCTGGTCAATACATGTAACACACAACAAGGAGACCCCAAGAAGAGTCTCTACTTTCACAAAATTAGGACCAGACACCACTAAAGTGGCATCAAGTTTCTCTATTTTGTAATAGTCCACTATGAGTGCAAGGCACAAGGTCTGGCCTGAGCATTTCAAGGTTCAACATTGAGTAAAAAGAAGTTGAGTGACAGGTGTAGACATGGTGCTCAGAGAACCCTGTTCAAATAATGCAACGCAGACAAAGACACCCCAAGAAGAGCCTCCACTTTTCCAAAAATTAGTACCAGACAAACACCACTAAAGTGACTTCAATTTTCTAGATTTCATAATGGCCCATAGTGGGTGCAAGTCACAATTCCTGGGCCAAGCATTCCCAGGTTTCTACACTGAGAAGGATGTTTGAGATTGATAGGTGTAGGCATGGTGCTCAAAGAGGCCTACTCACATCATGCAGCACACAAAAAGGAGGCCCCAAGGAGAGTCTCCACTTTTCAAGCAATTAGGGCTAGACACAAAGAGAATGGCATCAATTACCTCATAGTAGAAAAACTATAATGGTGAGTCTTTGGAGGCCCATGACTTGTTTATCTTGATGCAAAAGTTAGGTGGTCTAAACTTTCAAGGGACAGCCAGATGCACTTATCCATCAGGACATCACCAGCAGCATTGATGACCCATTCTGAGAACACCTGCTTTCGGGCGTGACAACACCTCCAGGACTTGACTCGCAAGCTCAGACTACTCCTAGATTTTTGAAGCCCAGAATTCAAAAGGGTCAAAAGCCTCCCTGATGGCACGGACATTGAGATCTAGATATTTCTACACCAACCTCTCTAGGCATTCACTATGTGTCAGACTTGTACTCACGTCTGTCAGTGGACAGGATGGTTAAAAAAAATTGGTCAAACAACTCCCAGAAATTGCTTCTGACATATTTATTGCTGCTGGTAATGTTTCTGCACTGACGACTCGACGTTCCCCATGTTGGAAGTATGGAACTGCGATGCGCAGTGTGTCCCTCACTGCTGTCTTGGGGAAAACCAGTCCTAAGATTGTCTACAAGCATTTTTTGATACTTCACCATGTGCATGTCCCTTTCCAGGTGGAGAAGCATCTGGATAAATGTACTCATCTACCGAGATTCAAAAAGTGTGGCAAACACAGTAGTCAGCACTATTTCTAATCCTAACAATGCGGGCATCCTAACAATATGGGCATAATTTTGCAGATAGTTCAGCAAGAAGGCGCTAATGTGTTAGGCGCAATCATGAGGATAAAGCCCTTGTTGTGTTGGTGGCGGGGTAACAATCAAGCTTGCTTCCTCCATCCTCTGCCGCCAACCTCATAAAACAGAAAGGGAATCAATTTCCTATCTGACGGTTTTTTGCCCATCACCACTTCCTTCTCATCCTCCTCCATTTGTTTCTCGGCTCCTGCACCTTGACCTTCAGTTTGTCTGGTAACGTGAGTCCCTCTCAGTCACTGTATTTCACCCTCCCAAGCTACCCTTCTCTGTGATGAAAGTCCTTTGAGATGTTGTAATCACTTTTGCATCCTTCTCTTCCTCGCTTCCGCCTCTTCCTCTGGGACCATCACTTTATCACGCTCACTACTAAAAGTGTACTCCAACATGTAGATGACCAGAATAGTGATGCTAATGATGGCATCTTAGTAGCCATTTCGATACTATGCAGAATGCTGCAGAGGTCCTTGATTTGTGTCCTAAGCACAGTCATGAATTCCCCCACCTCCAAATCACGATTGCCATACTTTAAGAAATACTGACTGCATCACAGTTTGTTGATGCTGCCACAGTCCCTACAACATGTGCAGAGTGGAATTCCACCCTATCAGATTGCATTTCAAAAGGTTAAGCGGTAGGTTCAAGACATCTGTAGATATGCAAATCGATGAGACAAGGGGTTCAAATGGTGAAAGTGAGCACACATTCTCCATCCTTCAGTAGTGCAGGCAGGCTGGGATAGTGGCATAGAAATTGCTGTATAACTAAGTTAAGGACATGAACTATGAATAGCATGTGTGTGAGGTTGCCCTGGCAAAGGGACACGACCACATTTGCACCATTATTGCACATGGCTTTCCCTGGCTCAAGGATCAGTGGACACAGCCATTGTTTAAAATCAGCCAGCACAGCTGTCCACAACGTTTCAGCTGTATAACTGACATCTCTAAGTCATTTTAATTTCAATACTGCCTGATAGCAGTGAGCCCTGGAAGGGGGTATTCTCTCTGCACTGTTGGAACATTAAAGGACTTGTTGAGGGTGAAGGTGGAGGCCCTAAAGGAGGTGGAGGAGGCAGAAGCAGTGATAATGTGGTACATACAGAGATTAGTCCCACAAGCCTTTGGGATATCAAGACTTGTGGAGTAGCCCCTTGCCCGCCTGTTCCCACAGCCACCAGACTCACCCAGTGCCTAGTTTGTGAGATGTAACGCCCCTGGCCATGCTTGTTCGTCTAGGTGTCAGTGGTGAAATGCACCCTGTCACACACACAGTTTCTCAAGGAAACAGTGATGTTGTCTGTGACATGCTGCTGTAATGCAGGCACAGCTTTCTTAGAGTAGTAATGGTAACTGGGCAAATGGTACTACAACAGCCATTAGCTTTCGGAAGCCAACTGTTTCCACGAGGCAGAAAGGTAGCATTTCTGTGGCTAGCAGATTGGAAAAGGTGAGGTTCAACTTCTTAGCTCTGGGATGTGTACAAGGAAATAACCACAACTGCATTACCGAGGGCTGCTGCTGTGCTGAGAGAGGGTGGTGTAGGGTGTACATGAAAAACTGCTGGACTGTGAAGGAGTTGAACATGTAGATATTATTACATTGACTTCAGGAAGATGTGTTGTACTTACTGAGATCGGCCAACACCAGCAGGCATGGCCACTTCCTTAACAGCTGATGGGCTACCACTTACCCCAACTGTAGCGGGTACACAAGTGGAGGTTCTGCGGCCGGAGACCTGCGTGGGAACATTTCCCTTAGTGATGGAGGAGGAAGAAGCAGAATATGTGGTAGATGGGGCAGACGTTGGTTTGCAATGCTGGCTAGGCCGCATTTTAGCGCTGTGAGATTCCCACAATAACTATTATGTCCTATTATGACTTTTAGGATTGCTAAGTTTATTAGGTGGCATTAGAGTGTTTAATTTCCTCACTGAAGTGACAATTTCCATATATGCAATTTCCAAGAGGAGCATTGCGGCTTTAACTCTCCTCACTGGGGGAATAGCTGTTCCCCAGACCTTTGTTTTTACAGATAACAGGAGTTGGGTCATCCTTTGCGACATCTAATAGGGCAAGGAGCAGCAAGCCTTGCTGCTCCTGTAAGCTGCAGAATCGTGACCACTGCTAGCCAGAGACAAAGTTGTGGCTGAGAGTGCAGTGCTTATCATGGTTGCCATACTTCCTGTCTATGCAGGAAGCTGCAACCTAACCTCATCATCTTCCGCCTCCTCTGCTGAGCTAATTAGCTGCATGCATCTGGGTTGACACCAATTGGGATCTCCAATCTCATCGGCATCTGCTATGTTCTCCCACTCCTTGCCCTGAGTGTCACCCTGTATGTCTAGTCAAAATAACAACATGATATACATCTGGTATCACTTTAATTGAAATGACCCAAAGAATAAAGCCGTCTAATTATTTAAACCACACAGTTAATGGAATAAAAAATAAATAAAAGCAATTCTTGACCTGTCGATTTATTCATTCTTCCTCGGTTTCCAAAGATGGCAGCAAGTATTTATCCTGTGCTGTCCACTTCCATAGGCGTTTACATGTAAATGTCTAAAATATATGATTCAGATAAAACCCCTGATGGAAAATTCCCAATAATAAGGCAGATTCAGTCTCTTTAGATTCAGTCTATTCTATAATCTGTCGGTGTCTGTCTTTTCAGCGGTGCATAAAAGCGGTCGACCAGAGTTTTGAGCACTTCAAGAAATAACACTGAACAGAGCCCAGACAGGGTCAAGAGAAACTCTGTTGCCTCATTATAGTCATCTGAATCACTTCATTGGGAGATTTAGATGGAAACCCCAATGTAAGTGCTTAGTGCGCTAGATAAATGTGATAAAACATTTTATGTAAAATTTGGCAAAATAAAGTTTCAACTCAATCCACAATAAAATAAAACTCACCATTTAGATCCATCATCTGTAAATGTAAATATAGAGGGCTTCCATGTTACTGGTACCACAAAGGCTCTGAAAATGTGCTATTGTTCCTCCCACAAAAAGATGTCTGGCTAAATTATGGTCCCAAATGCCCCCTCCCTTTTGAGCCCCACAGTATGCCTAAACCACATATAGAATCCACAAATTTGGTATTTCTGCAGTGAGGAGAGCCCACTTAATTATGGGGTGAATGTCTCCAGAAGCATGAACTTGGCACAATATATGGGTCCTACAACGTACTGGACACTACAATGTCAGATTTAGACTTTTCACTCAGCAACAACAACCATTGCTGCTTGTTTCTGGAAAACAACCCTGTAGATACATTCCTAGAGGGGTGTCATTTCCAAAATTGGGTCATTGAGGGATGATTCTGCTCTTCTGGCCCTTAGGGGCACTGTATATAGAGTCTGCAAATTATTGTATGAAAACTTTAAGAGTCAAATATTGCTCCTTCCCTCCTGAATCATGCCTTGTGGCTGTACTACACATCCACATATGGATTATTGCCACATTCAAGCAGAAATTATGTGACAAATTTTGGTTCCATTTTTACTCAATTCTCTATGTGAAACTGTAAAGTCTGGGGTTAAATCTAAATTTTTGTTTTAAAAACGTAATTATTTTATTCTTTATCGCTCAATGGTATAACATTTTATGTCACATCTATGGTATCAATATAATAACAGCACCCCTACATGAACTCATTGAAATGTGTAGTTTGTAATATGGGGTCACTTATTTGGGGGTTCTGCTGTTCTGATACTTCAGTAGCTCTACCAATGTTGTATCGCACCCTCAAACCATTGCAGCAAAATCTGGACTACAATATGGTGTTCCTTCCCTTCTGAGCTTTCCATTGAATCTCAAAAGTAATTTTCGGCCACATATGGGGTATTGCCTCAGGAGTAATAGTAAAACAAATTGAATAAATTGTATTGTTTGCTTTTTCCCATTACCCATTTTAAAAATGAAAAACTTAGCATGAAAAGCAACATTTTAGTGAAAGAAATGGTAATTTTCCTTTAATCATGGCATCCGGTATTTATTTTAGCCAAATTTGCACTTTAAAAGTGTAATGGTACTCCTTCCTTTCTAAACCCTGCTGTCAACCACATATTGTGTATTATTGTATTCAGGGAAAATTGCTCCAAAATTGCATTATCGACTTCCTCCTGTTAGCCCTGTGATAAAGAAAAACATATGGTTAAAGGAACATTTTTGTGGTAAAAATTAAAATTTTACATTTTTCCTTTCACATTACTATAACTACTGTAAAGCATCTAAATATATATATATATATATATATATATATATATATATGAACACACATTTAGTAAAAGATGATAGATGTGTATGATCCAAATTTATGGATTTGGTGATATGAACCACAATCTTAAGCTCCAGCACTATAGGTGCTGAGAAATTTGCATTTCTTTTTTCACCGGGAGAGGTTTTTGTGAACAGCTGAGAGACGGGTGGGATGGCTGTTCACACACATCTCCATCTCAAGGTGTATTCTGTACATATAGATAGATAGGTTCATAGATAGATAGAAAATTAGAGCTTTAGCTTTAACATCAGCATTTTTCGGCTATTTGTGGAAGTTTTGGTGGAAAAAAACACAATTTCTGCACTTGCTCCCTAAGGCCTCATCTACAGCACACTTTCCGTAAGTTGCATGCAATTTATATTGAATTTGTGGTTCACTTGCAGCAGGTGCCACATACGTGGTTACGGCAGTTTCGGCCACAAAAACCGCACTGACCTGTGGTTTTGAAGCGGCTGCATTTCGTGCACCTGCCGAGGCCATGTGTGCCGCATTTATGGCAGGTTAACCGCAAGTTCCATATACATTGCATCAGAATTGCTGCAAGTGTGTCACAAGTAAGCCCTTAGGTGTCAAGTGCGAAAATTGTATTTATTATATCCCCACCTTCTACAAATAGCTGAAAAACGCTGCTCTAAAACAGCTTTTAGTCTTCATAAATAGGAATTAGTTAGAGTAGGGACCCATCAGACGTAGGGCCACCTTGACGTGGTTTATGGCAAACCCAAACTGGCTGATACGCACAATATCAATATTGATTTTTTAAATCAAGCTACTTACTGAGTATCAAGTATTAACCAGTCGGTGTACCAAGAGCCCTACAATATAATAATTCAATGTCCACAAATGATATTCATCCTACAACTATACATAGTTGATGAATAGATATCATCAATTAATTGTATGATTCTTAATTTTTTAAAAATAAACTATATATAGATTCTAGACTACCCGATTCTTTAGAATCGGGACGCCATCTAGTAGTTAATAAACTTCTTGAATGTGGTTTTGAGCACTTTGAGGGGAGCAGTTTTTAAAGCTGAGTGGCATCTTCAGATAAGGCATTCTGCCCCTATAAAGGGAGGTGAGGGTGCAGGCACATACTCTAAGGGCCACTTTACACACACCAACTTATCTGTCCAACTTCTGAACAACTTACTGGTTGCAGTGAAATCATGGACACATTGTTCCATTTTGTGGCTGTGTACAATGAAACAATGTGTCCATGATTTCACTGCAACCAGTAAGTTGTTCAGAAGTTGGACAGATAAGTTGGTGTGTGTAAAGTGGCCATAAAGGTACCTTTACACACAGCAATATTGCTAGGCAATTTCACTGAGAATTTGCTGGTTGCAGTGAAATCATGGACACATTGTTCCATTTGTACACAGCAACAAGATAGAACAATGTGTCCATGATTTCACTGCAACCAGTAAATTGCCAGTGAAATTGCCTAGCAAAATTGCTGTGTGTGAAGGTACCTTAAAAGTGCGCTCCTGGGAGACTGTGCAGTGCAGTGGTGTGGACTGGAACCTCTGCTGAGCAGTTGAGATGGGGAGTGTGCTGGTGTCTCTGCCGAGAGGAGGAGGTGGGGCAGCGCAGAGGTGCCGGTGCCGTCGTTACACTTTTATGTCAATATCTGAACTTCACAAAGCGCTCACTGATCTCAAGGAGACCAGTCGAGGAAAACACTGCGGGCAGCTGGCAAAAGCACTCAAACACAGTGAAATCCTAGGTGAATTGCCCTATCGGAATTACAAATATGCAAATAGAGTCTGTGGAACCTCGTTTAGGAGTCTCAAACACAGGACTAGCCAGATATCCCTCCAGGGAAGGACCTAGCCCTGGAGTGGCTTCTTGCACCTAGGGTTTAACTGTGTTTGAGCGCTTTATCCAGCTGTCCGCAGTGTTTCCTCGACTGGTCTCCATGAGATCAGTGAGTGCTTTGTGATGTTGGTCTATGAAGCATTGCTTCCACCTAGCCAGAATCCTACTCCACACTGATGAGGGACAAAACCCCGAAACAACTGTCTGTGGATGGATACCTGGCTTTGGTAATTCCCTTGTCATATCTTTAAACTCGTAAAGACTTGGATATTGACTGAAAGGGCCACTTAATATGGTGGTTATGGTGGTATCCGCAAGGAGCCACCCCATGGCTAGGTCCTTCCCTGGAGGGATATCTGGCTAGTCCCGTGTTTGAGATTCCTAAACAAGGCTCCACGGACTCTATTTGCAATATCTGAACTTCGGCACAAGAAAAATGAAAAAACTTGGAAAATGCAAGCAAAGTCTTTTTATTGCAAGTGAAAATTCAGTCAGAAACATAAACGTTTCGGCATATCTTGCCTTTGTCAATAGGACTGATGATATGTACATCATGGAGACAAAAAGGATAAAACATCACGGTCACGTGTCATTCACCAATTTTTAGAGTACCCAAATAACCATTATTCATGGTATATCAATATATTTTTACTTTGAAGCCACTGAACTATGTTTTGGCATGTTATATATGTTTATCTATTTCCACAGGAGAAACGTCTGTAACTCCAGCACTAAACCAGACGAGATTAATTTTTTTATATTATTTTCCCTGATAATAACTAGGTCATTCTTATTACTGTTTTTGGTGTGCAACACTATGTGCTTACCAGTGTATCATGATTTATGTACATTTACAAAGTATGGAATGTTTCATTATTGTTTGTATGATTTGAATACAATCATGTAGTTTTGTTTTGATCCTTTTTGTCTCCATGATGTACATAGCATCATTCCTGTTGACAAGGGCATGAAATGCCGAAACATTTATGTTTCTAATGGAATTTTCACCTACAATAAAAAGACTTTGATTGCAATTTCCAAGATTTTTCATTTTTCTTGTGCAGAAGTTCAGATATTGACATGTACATGTATTTCTTCAGAGCACTGAACCTTTCAGTGAGCCAGGTTAGGCTGGGGTCACAGTACCATTTTTCACATGCATTTTTGGAGACCTGCGTTTTCAAAAACGCATGTAAAAAACGCACCCATAGGCCCCCATGTTAAAAAACGCATGCCCTAATAGCCAAAAAGCATGTGTGACTGTCCCTTGCGTTTTTTCCGGAAACGCATGCGTTTTTTAACATGGGCTCCTATGGGAAACGCATGCGTTTTTGAATGGCACTAAAAGGTACTAACTGTACATGCGTTTTTGCATGCGTTTTCCATAGGAACCCATGTTATAAAAACGCATGCGTTTTCTACAAAAACTCATGATTAAAGTGATTATTATTATTCTTCACGAACTGCGTCAATTCTCTGCAATGCAGTACCCAGGACTTTTTGATTACCGTATATACTCGTGTATAAGCCGACTTTTTCAGCCCAAAAATTGGGCTGAAAAGTCCCCCCCTCGGCTTATACACGAGTCATATACGTGGGGGCTGTGTCCGGGAGCAGGAGGAGGCAGGAGGAGGCTGGAGGAGGTGGGGGAAGGCTGCAATATGAGCGGCTCGTGACGTGGAGCCGCTCATAACTTATTCATGATATGCACTGCATCCCCCGCCCATCCGCGGGGGGAGCAGTGCATATCGCCTTACAGCCCCCCAGCACGGGGTATACAGCCCCCCCCATCCCTCACAGTATGGCGCCCCCTTTCCATGCTGCCGCTGCTGTACAATAAATAGTGTTATTATCTCACCGGCTACAGCCGTATACAGCCCCCCCCGTGGTATCCAGGGCCCCCCATATATACAGCCCCCCCGTGGTAACCAGGGCCCCCCTTGCTGCACCTGTAAAGGAAGAAGTCAGTATACTTATCGCTGCTGCTGCCGCCGTCGCCGCTCCGCTTCTCGGTCACCGCGCTGCTCCGGGTCTTCACGCTTCCTGTTCCTTCTCCGGCGCTCAGGAAATGACGTCATTGTTCGAGCGCCGGAGAAGGAACAGGAAGCGTGAAGACCCGGAGCTGCGCGGTGACCGAGAAGCGGAGCGGCGGCGGCGGCAGCAGCGATAAGTATACTGACTTCTTCCTTTACAGGTGCAGTAAGGGGGACCCTGGTTACCACGGGGGGGCTGTATACAGCTGGGGCCCTGGATACCACGGGGGGGCTGTATACAGCTGGGGCTGCTGTATACAGCTGGGGCCCCTGTATACTACCTATGGGGGGGGTCTGTATACCTCTGGAGCTGCTGCTGTATATACCCCCTAGGGCTGCTGCTGTATATACCCCCTGGGGCTGCTGCTGTATATACCCCCTGGGGCTGCTGTATACTACTACTGGGGCTTCTGTATACTACTACTGGGGCTGCCGTATACTAGCACTGGGGCTTCTGTATACTACTACTGGGGCTGCTGTGTATATACCCCCTGGGGCTGCTGTATACTACCACTGGGGCTTCTGTATACCACTACTGGGGCTGCTGTATACTACCACTGGGGCTTCTGTATACTACTACTGGGGCTGCTGTATACTACTACTGGGGCTGCTGTATACTACTACTGGGGCTGCTGTATACTACTACTGGGGCTGCTGTATACTACCACTGGGGCTTCTGTATACTACTACTGGGGCTGCTGCTGTATATACCACTGAGGCTGCTGTATACTACTATTGGGGCTGCTGTATACTACCTCTGGGGCTTCTGTATACTACCACTGGGGCTGCTGTATATACCTCTGGGGCTGCTGTATACTACCACTGGGGCTGCTGTATATATCTCTGGGGCTGCTGTATACTACCACTGGGGCTGCTGTATATATCTCTGGGGCTGCTGTATACTACCACTGGGGCTGCTGTATATATCTCTGGGGCTGCTGCTGTATATACCACTGGGGAGGCTGCTGTAACACTGCTGGGGCCTGTATGTACCACTGGGGAGGCTGCTTTATACCACACTTCTGGGGGCTGTATACTACCACTGGGGAGGCCTGTACACCACTGCGGGGGCCTGTATACCACACTGCTGGGGGCTGTATACCTGTGCTGGGGTCCACCCTCGGCTTATACACGAGTCAATAGGTTTTCCCAGATTTTTGGGGCAAAAGTAGGGGGGTCGGCTTATACACGGGTCGGCTTATACACGAGTATATACGGTAATTCCCAAAAGTCAAGGTTTTATGTGTGCCCTAAAAACTAATTTCCTTAGACTGGCCTATCACCTTACCTTACTTATAGATCTATTCAAGTTCTGCCCTTATAACATTTTCTTTCAAATCTGGTCCCTGGTAACACGTTTACACACCCTTCATGAACTCAGTATTTGTACTTGTACACTTACTGGTTGGTGAATGGTTCATACAATGTAATTTGAATTCCCTATTTGTTAAATTAATGGTGGGACCATACAAAGCAAGCACTTATTATCATTTACGTTTCGTGTCACCCCTATTTGCTCATAAATTGTAAGTTTGAGAACAGGGCCCTCACTCCTTTTGTTATATGTTGAATTACATGTTAGAATGTAATGTCTTTATTGCCGGTGAATTGTAAAGTGCTGCAGAATATGTTGTAACTATAGAAAAATAAGTAATAATTATTATTATTGTGCCCATATTTGGAGATTTCTTTACTCATCATGGCTTAATTCAGCAAGTTAACAGACTGAGTAGTTAAATGAAGATAAATGAACCTTCTACACGTACATGTTTGATCTGGTCTATTCTCAGCAGTGAGCTAAAATCCTAGTTTGTTTTCATGGCGTGCCATACACCAGACACACCAGCAATTCATATTTATTTCCTTTTGATCAGTTGCTCCCAACAGGTCAATAAGGATAAAATAAACTATTTTTCTGAGCATTTCTATGCCAGCTGACAAGACTGGCTGCACAGTAATGAGCCTACCTCCTCAATGCCAGTTAATCACCATATTGCTGAAACGTGAAGACATATTTATTTCTGCAGAATGTCCCTCATATTTTAGGTGTGTCTCTCTGAGACGTACTGGTAATAAACAAGGCCATTAAGATTAGGGACATTGCAGCAAAGATATAGACCTCACAATTGACACTCCCTTAATAAGGCATGGTTTTGTTCTGCTGTTTGATGTCAGGTCGTAGACTCATAATCCCAGACGTGTCATGCTCAGTTAGCGGATAACAGATTGTCAAAAAAAGCAATAAATCTTCTTGCCATTAACTGCTGTGCAGAACTGCCATACTATAGCAGACATGCAGGATAATTCAGTATGATGAGTGTGGCCGTCGGCAACCTTCTGGACTAAGGAAACCAGCAGGGGCGTGTTAGTAGCAGTTGATTTGGATTGCTGCCTTGATGGGCAGGGCTTATATGTGCCATAATTTATGTGACAAGCACACTTATGTGTGGTAACAGAATAAGGAATATTGAACAGTTATATAAACAAAATAAAGACCCGCAAGCCAAGTTTAGTAACTCGCTTAGCAGTTTCTGGTAAAGCGTATCCCTCATAAGTTCATAAGTTTCGTTGCAATGTTCTTTACAATTGACATACTAATAATTAAAATACAATAATGAGGGTTACATTTAGAGATGAGTGCGTACTGAAATATTCGTAATCACTGTACTCGTTACAAGTACTTTGTAATAATCGCTTATTCGTTCCGAATAACGAGTACAATGCAAGTCAATGGGAAATGCGAGTAATTTTCTGCTGGACCCTATAAAGAGATCTGGAGGCCTGAGGAAAAGGCTTAAATATATGGGAAAGTAATGAAACAGAATGGGAAGAGCCTGGAGAATATGCCTGTATGCATTTCAGACTCAAATATGGTTTCTGGGAATTACAGTATTATGCTACTTTTACAGATACACAAGAACACCTACGAAACCTAAAATAAATAGCATTTTACAGGCCAAAAGGTTAAGAAAAATTTTTACATGCATAATCACTTGTATACAAGGTTAACTAAACCAGAGAAAAAAGTATCCCTTTTAGCGTTTGTTCATGTGTAATGTTTTGGCTTTTTTTTTTTCCTTTCATAATTGGGAGGGCCCTGAATTATACATTTTATAGGTTCCTCTGTCATACATAATTTTTAGTTAGCTATTCCCCAGCACTTTACAAGGCCAGGTATAATGTGCCAGTTGGTATGTTGATCTTTGACCTCAGAGGCCTCAGGTGGCTCTGTAACATGCATTTTGGAGAGACTACTGTCACTTATACATTTAGGCAGTCCATCCCTCACTGAGACTCAGATAGGAGAATAAATATTCCATAGCAGTTTAGAATGCACCCATTGTGACATTGGGCTTTACCTTCCTCCTCCTCCATGTCATTCTGCAGCCCTAAATTTAAAAATTTCAGAAGGCCTGCAGGTGTCAGGAAACCTGATTTTGGTGAGGCCCCTAAGGTGGCCCTGTAACATATGTTTGGGAGGGACTGCTGTTACTTATACATTTGGGCGGTTCCTCCCTCATGAGAATCAGATAGTGGAATAAATATTCAATAGCAGTTTATGATGTGCCCTTTGTCGAGTTGGACTTTACCCTTCATCTTCTCCTTCGCATCTATGTCATTCTGCAGCCCTAAATTCAAGTTTTTAGGAAGCCCGCAGGTTTGAGGAAACCTGAGTTTTGTGAGAGCCCTCAGTTTGCCGTATAACATACGTTTTGGAAGAGCCCTCCTCTATGAATTTTGGAGGGCACTTTTCTGTACATTTGAGACTTTTCTCGCTTATTCATATTGTAGGACCCTAACTCGCTCATTTAACTAATTTAAGGGTAGGGACTACAGAGAAGAAGGGCTAACAACATGGAGTACATGCAGTGACTGTCGCCTGCAGGTTTGAATAAACTCTGCCCACAGACAAAATAAAGCTGCGCTAGTCAACTTGATGTCAAGCTCAAATATATCACTTATGCAAGTGAATGTACCAAGGATATATGGTGCCACCCCTGCAGGATGGGTTGGAGAAGCTCCTCCAAATGGCTCAGAGATTTTCATTGGCAATATTCCCCAGATTATACAGATTATATAGGAAGAGAAGACTTGTTGTTACTCTAATACTTGATCCAGTGCAGAATGTGCATCGGATTTCCAAAAATTACTTCTGGGGGCTGTGTCATAGATGTAGAAAGACACCATGAAAAGGGACTCCCATGACACACATTACCTACATAGGACTACTTTAGTAGTTGTGGCCCTCAACTCAAGTTTTCAGAGGGCCATCTGTTGGTCATCAACAGTCAGTGTAAATTTCTATTGAATATGTATCCCCTATCTCAGTCACAATGTGGAACAACCCAGGCTTGTTTTTTTGTCAGTTATGGTGACTGACAGTAGATTTCTATCAAAAATGCATCCTTTATTCCAGTCACAATGTGGGACAACCCAGGCATGTTTTTTTCCTAACTATGGAGACTGACAGCAGATTTTTATTAAATATGTATTCCTTATCTCAGTCACAATATGTGACAACCCAAGACAATAAAAATATTAGTTTGGTGGGACCACTGTCCTCTCCTGGTTTATCCACTGTGCAATGTGCATTGTGTTTCCAAAAATTAGCTCTATGGGCTGAGTCATGGTTGACACAGGGAGACACTATCACAAGGACCTCCAATGACATATAGTAGTTAAGCTAGGGTAGGAGTACTGTCCTGGTTTGTCCACTACACAATGTGCATTGTGTTTCCATAAATTAGCCCTATGGATTGATTTATGGTTGACCCAGGAAGCCAACATCACAAGGGCCTTCAATGGCAAATAGTGGTTAGGTTGGAGTAGAGGTACTGTCCTGGTTTGTCAACTACACAATGTGCATTGTGTTTCCAAAATTACCCCTATGGGTTGAGTCATAGGTGATGCAGGAAGCCACCATCACAAAGGCCTCCAATGACAAACAATAGTTAGGCTATGTCAGCGATTCACATAATCTGTGTATCAAAAGTAGACTGTGTGGTCGTGTAAGATTTGGTGCTGCTTGAGAAATGCATAGAGGAATTGTCTGCAATCCAAGACAGAACCTGCTCTCGCTTTTCTGGCTTCCACACATGTTTACGTTCCAAATTGGAACATCATTCCATGAACATAGTGGATACATCAAGCTTCTTCAGACCTGACACAGAATCATGACCTTGTCATGCACCACTGACAACACCATGCCCACATCCACATCCCTATTCCTTAACAACAGGCTTTTTTGGCATTTTGGTTTTGGTGACATATTTGAAAATGTTGATGGAACAAGCCAAGCTAACTGTGACTCCAAAAATATTGTAGCAAAAGTAACAGTGGGTACTTTGTACCAGGCAGTACAAAATCCGAGTAGTACTGTGCTGTGCTGGGTTTGTCTACTGCACTATGTGCATTGTGTTTCCAAAAATTAGCCCTTTGGGCTGAGTCAAGGTTGATGCAGGAATCCACCATCATAAGGACCTCCAATGACAAATAGTAGTTAGGCTAGGGTAAGAGTACTGTCCTGGTTTGTCCACTGCACAATGTACCTTGTGTTTACAAAAATTAGCCCTATGGGCTGAGTCATGGTTGAAGCAGGGAGACACTTTCACAAGGGCCTCCAATGTCACATAGTATTTAGGCTGGGGTAGGAGTACTGTCCTAATTTATCCACTTCACAATGTGCATTGTGTTTCCCAAAATTAGTCCTATGGGGTGAGTCAAGGTTGATGCAGGAAGCCACCATCACAAGGACCTCCAATGACAGATAGTAGTTAGGCTGGAGTAGGAGTACTGTCCTAGTTTGTGCACTACACAATGTGCATTGTGTTTCCAGAACTTAGCCCTATGGGCTAAGTCATAGTTGACGCAGGAAGCCACCATCACAAGGGCCTCTAATGACAAATAGTAGTTAGACTAGGGTAAGAGTACTGTCCTGGTTTGTCCACTGCACAATGTACCTTGTGTTTACACAAATTGGCCCTATAGGCTGAGTCATGGTTGAAGCAGGGAGACCCCATCACTAGGACCTCCAATATCACATAGTAGTTACACTGGGGTAGGAGTACTGTCCTAATTTATCGACTACACAATGTGCATTGTGTTTCCAAAAATTAGCTCTATGGGCTGAGGCATGGTTGACACAGGAATCCACTATCACAAGGACCTCCGATGACATATAGTAGTTAGACTGGAGTAGGAGTACTGTCCTTTTTTGTCCACTACACAATGTGCATTGTGTTTCCAAAAATTATCCCTATGGGCTGAGTCATAGTTGACGCAGGAAGTCACCATCACAAGGGTCTCCAATGACAAATAGAAGTTAGGCTAGGGTAGGAGTACTGTCTTGGTTTGTCCACTACACAATGTGCATTGTGTTTCCAAAAATTAGCCCTACAGGCTGAGTCATGGTTGATGCAGGAATCCACTATCACAAGGGCCTCCAATGACAAATAGTAGTTAGCCTGGAGTAGGAGTAAAGTCATGGTTAGCCCACTGCACAATGTGCATTGTATTTCCAAAATTTAGTCCTATGAGCTGAATCATGGTTGACACAGGGAGACACCATTGCAAGGGCCTCCAATGACACATAGTAGTCAGAATGGAGTAGGAGTATTGTCCTTGTTTGTGCACTGCACAATGTACATTGTGCTTCCAAAAATTAGCCCTATGGGCTGTGTCATGGTTGATGTAAGAAGGAAACGGATTTCTATGGGAAGGGGTGGACATTAACATCAGTAGTCTGAATCAACATTTTTGGTGAATTTAGTATGGCTTGCTCTCATCTGGAGGGATTACAAACTGTGGAGAAATGCAGTCCTTGTTGAATTTAATCTGAGTAAGTCTGTGTGTATTTTGCTTGGAGAGGCAAGTGCACCTATCAGTGATGATTTCACCAGCGGAACTGAAAACATGCTCTGACATCACACTAGCAGCCAGGCAGGCCAGCACCACCAAGGCATATAACGTGAGGTTGAGTCAAGTGTTCAGCTTGGACACCCAATACTTAAAGGGAATTGAAGCATCAGAAATTATGCAGATATGGTCACTTAAGTATCCCTTGACCATGTTGTGCAATATCTCCCTTCTTGAAATTGTTACAGGCACAGATATCCTTTGCTGATGTGCTGGTTAATTGAAAATGGCCCAGTTTGTGCACATTTTCCACCCACCTCTGTTGGACCTGGTGTTCGTGTCTCTCTCCATTAATCCTTGGTGTTAAAAAGAGTCGTCACCTCTGCCGCCAGCATTATCTGAGGGTGATGTTTTCTACAACTGGATTCCGTTGTGCAACCTTTTGGTGACTTCAAAAGGAATAAAGGAAATTTCTCCTTGTACTGTGGATCAAGAAAGGTGGCCAACCAGTACAGATTGTTGGATAAAATATGTATCATGCGATGGTCTTGCCACAGACACTTACGTACGAACTGTGCCATGTGGGCAAAGCTGCAAACATGCAAAGGTTCTGTGTTCCCACCAGGAGGAACAATACCCATCCTTTCCTCACATTGACTCCGCTTCTTCTCCTACCCCATCTCTTCTCCAGCCCATCAATACTGGGCAGACATGAATCTGGGGTTGGGAGTCCCTTCTGTAGCATTGGGAGTTCCCTTGGTAGCACAGAAAAACAAGTCGTCTCCCTCCTCATCCTCCTCATCTTCCTCATCATCATCCAATGTTGCCTCAGAATATTGGCTGGGCTGGGTAGTATTACCCATTAGGAAAACTGGCTCAATAGCCACATGCTGGGCACTAAAAGCTCTCTTTGATATTATGCAGTGATTTTTTTAAACAGACACAACAGAGGTATGGTCACGCTGATAATACTCAGATCACCACTTACAAGCTCGGTGCAATACTCAAAGACCTCAAGAGCCTCACAAATGTCAGCGATTCACATAATCTGTGTATCAAAAGTAGACTGTGTGGTCATGGAAGATTTGGTGCTGCTTGAGAAATAGAGGAATTGTCTGCAATCCAAGACAGAATCTGCTCTCTCTTTTCTGGCTTCCAGACACGTTTAGGTTCCAGACTGGAATATTTTTCCAGGAACATAGTGGATGCATCAAGCTTCTTCAGACCTGACACAGAATCATTGCTTTGTCACGCACCACTGACAACACCACGCCCACATCCACATCCCTGTCCCTTAACAACAGGCTTTTTTGGCATTTTGGTTTTGGTGACATATTTGCCAATGTTGATGGAACAAGCCAAGCTAACTGTGAATCCAAAAATATTGTGGAAAAAGTAGCAGTGGGTACTTTGTACCAAGCAGCACAAAATCCGAGTTATTACTGTGCTGTGCTGGGTTTGTCCACTGTACAATGTGCATTGTTTTCCAAAAATTAGCCCTATGGGCTGAGTCATGGTTGACGCAGGAAGCCACCATCACATGATCCTCCAATGACATGTAGTAGTTAGGCTGCAGTGGGAGCACTGTTCTGGTTTATCCACTGCAAATGTGCAGTGAATACTTTGCACCAGGCAGCAAAATTGCTAGCACAGCTTTGGCTTTGGCAAGTGCACTAACAGGATTATCAATCGGTTAACTAGTTATTTTAGGAGGTACCAATTACTGTATTTGTCAAACTAGGAAATACCAACTTATTAATATTAAAAATATCTTTTTATTTGTATCAAAGATTAAAACAAGATGAACGTACCAGAAGGAATTAGACAAACATTTACACATTTATATACAATCCTGGGGCTCAGTATATATAGTTTCACAAGTCAAAAATTGAAGGTCAAAGACTTTTACCCAGCTGGATTACATACGGGTAGTCCTTAGGGTGTACTTTTATACATGTAGATGTTTATACTCTAGTGTCTCGTGTCCAGGTCATCCGGAGAGAGACAACTTAATGAGAGAAAGAGACAAATAAACTCCAAACCCCTATGTGGCTATCAGACAGGGTTCTGAAACATCGAATACTAGTGACCTTCCATTAGGTTACTGAGTTCCCAGTATAGGTATAGATTAAACCTCCAACGCTTGACGCGTTTCGCCTCCTCAGATGTCAGAAGGCTCATCAGAAGACTTTGGGGTTACAGAATTAATGTTCCGTCTTATGACTATACATGCCAAACAAACCAGTTCTTCAATGGGCAAAAATACCCAAAATGGTCAAAAAATAGATAGAATGACGCCGTGATAGTTCCAAGGTATCTGTTGTATGGTCATAGATACGGCATCCAAGGGAAAGGACATACTAGGGCATAGATAAACTTTGGTAGTCGTATCATATTAAACCAAAGCCATCATCACATCATCCGGTACAGCGTAGATAAATAGGCATAAACCAGGATGGATCCTCAAAGCTACTATGTAGCCGTCCTATGTCTCTGAATGCCTCTTTCTCTCATTAAGTTGTCTCTCTCCGAATGACCTGGACACGAGACACTAGAGTATAAACATCTACATGTATAAAAGTACACCCTAAGGACTACCCGTATGTAATCCAGCTGGGTAAAAGTCTTTGACCTTCAATTTTTGACTTGTGAAACTATATATACTGAGCCCCAGGATTGTATATAAATGTGTAAATGTTTGTCTAATTCCTTCTGGTACGTTCATCTTGTTTTAATCTTTGATACAAATAAAAAGATATTTTTAATATTAATAAGTTGGTATTTCCTAGTTTGACAAGTGCACTAACACAATGTTAATTTGGCTGATGTGGATGGCACAAGAAGAGCTGTGATCCCCAAAACCAGTGGGGAAAAAACAACAGTGCATTTAGGGTACCAGTCAGTTCAAATTGTTAGTAGTACTGCTTTGGATTTGGAAAGCGCACTAGCATCATATTAAGGTGGCTAATTTGGACAGCACAAGCCAAACTTGTGCCTTGTCATTTTTGGGGTTACAGTTCATTTGACCTGTGCCGTAAAAATCTAAAAAAAGAATACAGCCGTAGTATATTGTTAAAATGCAGTCCAATCCAGTAGTAGCTTTTTGTAGTGTCCATTCAAAACCACAGGTCATTTTGCCCCATCATTTTTGGAGTTACTGTTTGTTTGACCTGTGCTGTAAAAATCTAAAAAATCAATATGGTCCTAGTGTCTTGTTAAAATGCAGTCTCATCCAGTTGTAGCCTTTGTAGTGTCCATTCAACATCACAGGTCCTTGTGCCCCCTATCATTGTTGGGGTTACAGTTTGTTTGACCTGTGCTGTAAAAATCTAAAGAATCACTAAGGTCCTAGGGTATTGTTAAAATGCAGTCCAATCCAGTTGTAGCCTTTTGTGGTGTCCATTTAAAACCACAGGTCCTTGTGCCTCTTGTCATTTTTGGGATTACATTTTGTTATGCCTGTGTCATAAAAATCTAAAAAAAATAATATGGTCCTAGTGAGTTGTTAAAATGCATTCCAATTCAGTAGTAGCCTTTTGTGGTGTCCATTCCAAAACATATGTCCTTGTGCCCCCTTTGCATTTTTGGGGTTAGAGTTCACTTAGCCGGTGTAAAAATAAAAAAAAAATAAAAAGGACCTAGTGGGTTGTTAAAATTCAGTCCAATCCAGTAGTAGCATTTTATGATGTCCATTCCAAAGCATAGGTCCTTGTGACCCCTTGCTTTTTAGGGGTTACAGTTCACTTGGCCGATGCTGTAACCCCCCCCCAAAAAATTTATATGGTTGTAGTGTGTTATTAAAATGCAGTCCAATCCTGTAGTAGATTTTGGGGTGTCCATTCAAAACCACAGGTCATTGTGCCCCCTGTTATTTTTGGGGTTACAGTTCGCTTGGCCGATGCTGTAAAACCCCCAATAAATTTATATGGTTGTAGTGTGTTGTTAAAATCCAGTACAATCTAGAAGTTGGGTTTTGTGGTGTCCATTCCAAACAATACGTCCTTGTGCCCCCTGTCATTTTTGGTTCGCTTGGCCAGTGCTGTAAAAATCTAAAATATTAATACGTTCCTAATGTGTTGTTAAAATCAAGTCCCATCTAGTGGTAGCATTGTGTGATGTCCATTCAAAACCACAGGTCCTTGTGCCCCTTATCATTTTTGGGGTTACAGTTAACTTGGCCAGTGCCAAATGAATATGGTCCTAGTGAGTTGTTAAAATGCAGTCCAATTCAGTAGTAGCATTTTGTGGTGTCCATTCCAAACCATAGGTCCTTGTGACCCCTTGCATTTTTGGGATTGCAGTTCACTTTGCCAGTGTAAAAACCTAAAAAATTAATTTGGTTGTAGTGTGTTGATAAAATGCAGTTCAATCCAGTAGTAGATTTTGGGGTGTCCATTCAAAACCACAGGTCATTGTGCCCCCTGTTATTTTTGGGGTTACAGTTTGCTTGGCTGATGCCGTAAAGCCCCCCAAAAAATTAATATGGTTGTAGTGTGTTGTTAAAATTAAGTACAATCTAGAAGTAGGCTTTTGTGGTGTCCATTCCAAACCATACGTCCTTGTGTTCTCTGTGATTTTTGATTCGCTTGCCCAGTGCTGTAAAAATCTAAAATATTAATACGGTCCTAATGTGTTGTTAAAATCCAGTCCAATCTAGTGGTAGCATTGTGTGGTGTCCATTCAAAACCACAAGTCCTTGTGCCCCTTGTCATTTTTGGGGTTACAGTTCACTTGGCCAGTGCCATAAAAATCTAAAAAATTAATATGGTCCTAGTGAGTTGTTAAAGTGCAATTCAGTCCATTAATAGCCTATTGTGGTGTTCATTTAAAACCACAGGTCCTTGTGCCTCCTGTAAGTTATGGGGTTACAGTTCGTTAGCCCGGTGCCGTAAAAACCTAATAATTTAATACAGCTCTAGTGTGTTGTTAAAATGCTGTCCAATCTATGTGTTGTCCATTCAAAACCACAGATCATTCTGCCCTCTGTAATTTTTAAGATTACAGTAGGCCTGGCCAGTGCCATAAAAATCTGAAAAATTAATACGGTCCTAGTGTGTTGTTAAAATGTAGTGCAATCCAGTAGAAGCCTTTTGTGGTGTCCATTCAAAACTACAGGTCCTTGTGCCCCCTGTCATTTTTGTGGTTAAGGTTCACTTGGCCGGTGCCATAAAAATCTAAAAAGTTAATACAATTGTAGTGTGTTGTTAAAATGCAATTCAATCCAGTAGTGGTCTTTTGTGGTGTCCATTGAACACCTGCAGAATATTATCCAGTCTTGGTCCTCCTCTATTTGGAACTGAAGCTCCTAAACTGAGGCCACGCTACACAAGAACAACTGGTGACTGAAGAAGGTCCTTTTTATAGCCCAAGCCTCCACATTAGGGTATATTGTATTGTTACAGGATACGTGGGATAAGGCTATTCTCTTTTTTGTTGGAATTTCAATATGACTGCACAATTTTCATCTTAATTATGTAAACAGAAGGGTTAGCAATCCACAAACTAGGACCATAGGACTCCAAGCACACTGGTAAGAAACAATGACTTAACAATCATGAGTTAACAAACAAAAGAACAACATGTCAGGCCAAATTAAGAATATTAAGCCACGACACTCATTAAAAAACACCACTTGTTCCCTCTTTAATTTTGGGGGTCTCATTTTGCTTGCCACCAAAAGTATATATGATATACGTCTAATGTCCAATATTAAATTATTTTTTGTGTACTGCAGACTGTGTACAGAAGGTATTAGCATTCTCTGCCTGTTTCTGATGCATTAGCGTGACCCTCCATATGGTATGTCAAGAGTCACCCTCATCTCATCGGTCCATAAAACCTTTGAAAAATATTTTGTCAGATAGTTCTTAGCCCAGTCTTGACATTTCAATTTATGTGTCTTATTCAGCTGTGGTTGGGTTTCAGTCCTCCTTACCTTGGCCATTGTCTCTGAGCACTGAACAACTTGTACTTCTGGCCACTCCAGGCAGGTTACAGATTTGACAGCACTGGAAGATAATACCTAGATTCCTCACATTTTATTCTTCTAAAATCTTTAGCAGTTGATGTGAGTCTTTCTTTTTCAGCCTGCTTAAAGAATGCTCATAATTGATGCACATTTGGTGCACAGTTACATTTTCTTTTTCACTCCAAGATACTGCTTATTTGATTGAATGGAATCATTTTATTACTACGTACAAATATTTGTTGACTTTCCACTTTGTCTCAATACATATATCCATGTAGGATAACAGCAGGTGCATTAATGGTTCGGAATAATTCCAACATATTGCAATCTAGATGGCTTATATTTGTTTTGAGTTGAGACATTATCTCCACCCAGGGGTGGACTGGCGCTTCTAATTCCGGGAGGCAGAGTTGTCCTGCCAGCCCGAGGTGAGGAGCGGGGGAAGAAAGGGGCGTTAGCAGTGAGCCCGAGGTGAGGAGCGAGGGGGGGGTGCCCACGTGGTGAGGAGCGGGGGGGTTGCGATTAGCAGCCAACCTACCACAGTGCCCACCAGCCGCGATGGCTGCTGTGGTATTAGCGCACATTGAAGGAGTATTCTCAAATTTAGAAGAATAGGGAATACTTTCTCAATTTTTTAGGTGTTCTGACTATTGGAAACCCCACCGATCCCAAGAATCGGGGTTCCGCACTGCAGCTTTATTCATTTTATGGAAATGCCAAAGATCAGCTGAGGACAGCAATCTCTTGCAGTCCCTTTAAGAATCAATGCAATGACAGTGGGCATAATCGACTACCATTCATAGATGCCCAATTCTCAAGATCAGTGTGGGTCCAAGTGGTCACACTCTAAACGATCAGAAAATAATCACTTATCCCATGACAGAGAATATCCCTTTAGAGACTGCTCATTGTGACAAATTAGAAGAAATGTAGAAGGAAAAGTAAACATTCTTCCCTGCTGGATTGCAAAAACATGAAGATACTCATTTACCGTCAAGGACATTGTGAATAATTTCTAATTGCCATCAATGAATGCTCTTTGACTTTCCTTAGATAGAAAGATTTTAGTTAAGAACCTGTAAAGACATTTCTGCAAGTTAATGATAAGTGAAATGATTCATTGATGTGTATTCAAATGGTTGTATATAGCAGCAGTAGGCTAAATATTTAACTTGTCATGAGATGTTGACCTTTAACAACATGGATCCTTTCTCCTGAAAAGCTGCTGCATTTTCAAAGAAAAAAATAGTTTTTCATTATAAATCTTTCTTTCTTGAGCTTTCTTCTAGTCCACCACAGTATATGATACATAGCCTTCCCAAATAATTCACACAGGGCTGAGAGAGGTCAGCCGGCTACACATCTCCTGGCAGGTGGTCCATCACAGTGCATAAAGATTGGTAGCTGTAAGGTGCTTCAAAGTTGTGCTTGAAAGTAAAAGCTGTGTATCATTGTGCTCTCTCCTTTAAATTTGAGGGCAGGCATGCTACAAGACAGATTGCTGTCCTGCCACTGAACTCTTTGTTATCCTTTAGAGTTCCACCATTACATCTTTGATGTAAAAGGGCTCACATGTACAGGTGTCTCACGGAATATAGTTTGATCCAGTTTAGACGTAGAGTAAATTAAAAATCATATAATAAGTAAAGACAATCATAGTCAACATAGAACATTTATTTTCACCTTTTCACAAGTGACAGAATACAATTATACGTAAAGAAAAACATGAGTTTTTTTGTTACGATTTTTTAAAATGGCTATATATAAACAAATGAATGTTCTTTCACTTTATCTACTCTTCATAGTGCACAGATAGTATAACAAAAAAAAAACTAAATCTTTTAGACCAAAATATAATGTGCCCAGGAAGGGGAGTATGGGTGGTTGTTCAATTATGGCATCCCCTCCCTGAGGAACTGTCGAACCTTGCTTAATCAGTATTCCATGACCATATATCAATCAGATATCATAGCAATCAGTAGAGCAGTAATGAAAAAACAATATTATTTATAACATCTGGGCCCCAATTAATGAAAGTGTTTACTCAAGAATTCTGATGAAAAACACTTTTAAAAACTCTAAAAATATTCAAAATATTTGCTAAGCCTCACTCCAGTTTTAGCCAGCTCTTCTAATGCTGAATACAGTAGTGTTTGTGGTGAGTGTGGTGAGGCACTTTTAAGATGTGCCTGATTCATTATGAGATATGGCAAGAATGTGTCAAGATTTCCCGTTTTTCCAGGCTGTCTTCAGTGTTTCCTCATCCTTTGTCAAGATGAAGCTTGCTGCTTCACCAGTGTATGTGTTTCCTGGCCATCCTGCTTATAAATTCAGTTCATCTTTCAGACCAATTCTTGAGTATTTTGTTCCTGCTCTTGCTCAGCTGCTTAATCACCTGCTTCTGTTCCTCAGACGGCTCTACATTCCTGCTTGTCAGGTACATGCTGTGCACTATCCTTGATCCTCTCCCACAGCTAGAGTGTCCCTTTTATGGATCTTCCTGCTGCCAGCACTGTATGGACTACTGTGTCTCAGGTAAGCCTTATTAAAGGGAATCTGTCACCTGGATCTAAGCCCCTACACTATCACTACCTATCCCTGCACCTTCCTAGCTGCTCCCTATCTATCCCTCTCTGAGCTAAATCCGCCCTATAAAACTGCAGAAAAATAACTTATAACTTACAGAAGTCCCTGAGGCTGGGGACTGAGAAGGCGGCGCCAGGCTCCATTCAGCCCCTCCTCCATGCAGCAGCACACGCCCCGCTGGGCGGCATTATTCTTTCTTCATCGCCGCCTCCTCCATTTGGAATCTGTGCTTTACACCTATCATGTTGTGGTGATGCGACCTCGATGTGTCCCCTGACTGAGACACAGCATATGGGAGATTGTATCTTCTGCTCGGGAGCAGCACACACAGGGTGAGCTGCTACTGGAGCTAAGTTCTGATTGAAATCACTGACCCCCAGGTGTGCGGGTGAATAGGAGATATGTGCTGCCCTGGGCTGTGGGGAGGGGGTGGAGTGTGTCAGGGCAGCAGCAGGAGCTGCTGGGATTGTATGAGGTTCTACTCGGCTGTGCCCCGGTGTAACAGGCCAGACTAACCCCCCCGACCAGAATATACTCGGGGTTAAAGTGGCCTAGGCCAGATTATACCCCTCCGTATACCACAGCAGCTGTAGATCAGGGCTCCAAGCAACACATGGGGGCCGAGGCAGCACAAAGTGGCCCCAGGCAGCAGAAAGTGGCCCTACGCAACATACAGGGGCCCCAGGCAGTCCTAGGGCCCCAGGCAGTGCTAGGGGCCCCAGGCAGTGCACAGGGCCCTAGGCAGTGCACAGGGCCCCAGGCAACACAAAGAGGCCCCAGGCAACATACAGGGGCCCCAGGCAGTACTAGGGGCCCCAGGCTACACACAGGGTCCCAGACTACATACAGGGGCCCCATGCAGCATACAAGGGCCCCAGGCAGTACAAAGGGGTCCCAGGCAGCGCATGGGGGCCAGAGGCAGCACACAGGGGCCCCAGGCAGCACAAAGTGGCCCCGGGTGGCCCACTGCCTGGGGCCCCTGTATATTGCCTGTGGTCACTTTGTGCTGCCTGGGGCCCCTGTGTGCTGCCTGGGGCCCTTGTATGCTGCATGGAGCCCTTG
>JARQOC010000001.1:376151300-376180703 GCA_033576535.1 Allobates femoralis
CAGAAGTGAAAGACGATGTGGTGGATGATCCAGTAACTGACCCAACCTGGCAGGAGGACATGCAGAGCGAGGACAGCAGTGCACAGGGGGAGATAGGCGTAGCATCATAACAGGCCGGAGGAAGCAGGGTGGTGGCCGCAGTCAGAAGGCAGGCAACCAATCCCCGGTACAACAACACGACAGAAGTTGCCAGTACAAGTGTTAGGTCTTCTTGAGTCTGGCTGTTTTTTAAGGTGTCTGCAGATAATTCAAAAAGGCCATTTGCAACACCTGCCATGCCAGCATCAGCAGGCGTAGCAAAACTAGCAGCCTGACCACCACCAGCATGATCAGGCACATGTCAGCAAAGCACCCGACTTTGTGGGATGTACATCAGAGTCCAGGAGCAGTGTCTGCGTGTGACACTGCTGCATCTTCCACTGTTGTGCGTGCAAGACAATCCCCTGTCCATACTGCATGCAAAGATGCCTCCTGTCCTTCACCTGTAGTTGCACAAGCAGAAATAGCACCATCATCAAGAACGTCCTTGTCCCAGCGCAGCATTCAGTTATCCATACACCAGTCTTTGGAACACAGGTGCAAATACGCTGCCAACGCCCCACATGCCATAGTTCTAAATGCACACATTTCGCGACTGCTTGTGCTGGAAATGTTGCCTTTTAGGCTAGTGGAGACGGAAGCATTCCGCAACCTGATGGCGGCGGCTGTCCCATGTTACTCGGTCCCCAGCCGCCACTATTTTTCCTGGTGTGCCGTCCCCGCATTATATAAGCACGTGTCACAAAACATCATACGTGCCCTTAACAATGCAGTTTCAGGCAAAGTCCACCTAACCACGGACACGTGGACAAGTGCTTGTGGGCAGGGCCAGTACATCTCGCTGACGGCACACTGGGTTAATAATCTGGAAGCCGGGACCCAGTCAGAGCTTGGGACAGAACACGTCCTTCCGACACCAAGGATTACAGGCCCTAACTCAGTCAGGGTTTCACCCACAGTGTACAGCTCCGGAACGTCATGCTCCTCAGCCTCTTCCTCCTCCTCCTCCTCCACTTCACCCTCCACACCAGTCCCAAGCTGGAAGCACTGCAGAACTACCTTGGCTAAGCGGCAACAGGCTGTGCTGAAGCTAATATGCGTAGGTGACAAACCCCACAATGCTGAAGAGTTGTGGTCAGCTCTGAAATAGCAGGCTATCACTGGCTCACACCGCTGAACCTACAGCCAGGCATGGTCGTGTGTGACAATGGCCGGAACCTTGTGGCGGCTCTGAGGCGAGGCGAGCTGACACATGTTCCATGCGTGGCCCATGTGCTCAACCTCGTAGTTCAGCGGTTTCTTAAATCCTACCCAGAGCTGTCGGATCTGCTAGTCAAAGTACGCCGCCCTTGTGCCCATTTTAGAAAGTCACCTACTGCTTCTGCCGCCCTTGCCGGCTTTCAGGGGCGTTTGCAGCTTCCGGCTCACAGACTGGTGTGTGATGTCCCCACGCGTTGGAATTCCATACTGCACATGTTGGTCAGGATTTGTGAGCAAAAGAGGGCAGTTGTTGAGTACCAGCATCAACTAGGCCGTCGGTATACGGTTCACACTCCAAACATAAGACCTCAGAAGTAGACATGGATGTCCGACATATGTACCGTCCTCCAAAACTTTGAGGACTCCACCAAGATGGTGAGTGGCGATGACGCCATCATTAGCGTCACCATCCTACTTCTCTGTGTTCTAAAACGCTCTGTGCTCAAAATCAAAGATGATGCATTGCAGGCGGAGCATAATGATTTGGAGCAAGAAACCATACTGGGTGATTACACACAGCCCAACCTCATCTCATCCCAATGTGCATTGGAGGACTATGACGAGGAGGAGGAAGATGAAGAAATAAAGCTACTTTCATGCAGAATTAACGGTAATACATGCACAACTGTCAGACCGTCAGTTCAGTGTGGATGGCCAGTTTACAGGGGAGAGGAGGAGGATGAGGAGGATGATGAGGCCAGCATGGACAGTCAGGCTGTTGGTGAGGACCCTGAAGTCTTGCCTGTTAACAGTCTGGCGCACATGGCTGACTTTATGTTACGCTGCCTGTCTCGTGACCCTCGCGTTATCAACATCTTGGATCTTGGCGGACACTCATTACTGGTTGGTGACACTTTTGGACCCACGCTACAAGGAGAACTTTATTTCTCTTATTCCTGAGTCGTAGAGGTCTACAAAAATGCTGCAGTACCAGGAGGCCATAATCGCAGAATTGGTCAAAAAATTCCCTTCTGAAAACGCTAGCGGCAGAGGTCACGTTTCGGTGGACAACCAAGGCGTCCAGCCGAGACAGGCACAAGTCCAATCCAGCAGAGGTAGGGGAACATTCTCAAAGATCTGGGACACTTTCTCAGCATCTCCCGTAGCACAGGCCCTGAGGAGCGGGGTAGTGTCACAAGGACTGCAAAGTTTGCGAAGATGCTGAAGGAGTACCTTGTCGATCTTACAAAAGTGCTCCTAGACTCCTCTGTGCCTTATTATTATTGGGCATCCAAGCTGGACACGTGGCAGGAATTGGCTCTCTATGCCTTGGAAGTCCTGGCCTGCCCTGCCGCTAGCGTTTTGTCAGAGCGTGTTTTTAGTGCCGCAGGTGGAATCATTACAGATAAACGCACCCGCCTATCAACTGAAAATGCTGACAGGCTGACTCTGATCAAGATGAAAAAGGGTTGGATTGGGCCTGACTTCACCACACAACACCAAATGAGAACAAAATTAAAATTTTGTGCCGGTAAATTGCCATGCACCTCCGCACACCCACACATCGGTACACACTTCATGACTTTGGCTACTTGCTGTACTGCTTCTCCTTCTCCTCATCCGCCACCATCATATGATCAGTGCGACCGTGGTTCATGATGCCACGAAAACATCATTTTTTTTCATCATATGTATGATGATGATGATGACCCTAACCGTTCAAACGTTAGGCAGTAGTTTCATGTATACCCCCCCAGGGCTAAATGTTTTAGTCCATGCTTACAGAATCAGCATTACAAGCAGAGGACACCCGCTCCTTTGTAATGGGAACAATATTTAGAGGCTCTCCTCTATGTTGCTTTCCAGGGGCATTGAAGTGCCTCCTAACTTTTGGCAGAACTGCCTAGTTCAATACTGCAAAAGACCCACTTCCTTAAAATGCGCACATTATTTAAAGAGGTCCTCATGCACGCCTTTATCCAGGGGCATCAGAGTGCCACACAATTTATGGCTGCCTTGCCTAGGACAATGCTACAAAAGAGCCACTTCCTTAAAATGGGCACATTATTTAAAGAGGCCCTCATGCATGCCTCTATCCAGGGGCATTGAAGTGCTTCCAAACTTTTGGCAGCTCTGCCTAAGGCAATACTACAAAAGACCCACTTCCTTAAAATGGGCACATTATTTAAAGAGGCCCTCATGCACGTCTCTATCCAGGGGTATTGAAGTGCCTCCCAATTTTTGGCAGCCCTGCCTAGGGCAATACTACAAAAGACCCACTTCCTTATAATGATATAAAATAGGAAGGGGGAACAAGAGGCGCAATAGTGCCCTATCACTCAGACACTAAGAGATGAGAGGTATATTGTCAAAACCACTCACCTATTCCAGTTGTGATGACCCACAACTGGCTTGAAGGCATATAATCAATACCGGCTGCTGCAGGACCTCCACCAACCACTCGCACGTGGGAAGACTCTCAGGAAGCTGGGAAAAGGTGTGTGACAGTCCGCGCCACCGGGTACCAAAGAAATCACCTGGGATGCAGGAAGTTATTTCAAGCTTTGTCTTTATTCTCCAACATGTTTCAGCGCTCCACCTGGCGCCTTCCTCAGGGATATTACAATGCACAAGTGCAGTGGGGTTTATATAGCACCTCACATGGTTAGCTGTGGGTGTGCCAGAGGGGTGTGTGATATCACAAAGTGGGCGTGGTTACAAGTTTTGGAGCCTTTTTCACTAACATATCAAACTAAACATCATTTTAATCACAAACTGGTATCAAATATTTGTTAAAAATCGCATCATCAAAATGAGCTAAAAAACATCTCAAATTTCATAACGAAAAAGCATATAAAACCATTGTTGCTATCAATACTGCCAAAAAAATAAAAATTGTGTGACTTCATACTGCTGCCTTCAGGTGGGATCGAACCTGTGCTTTTACCATTATAGGGTACCTGACTCGCATTCTAGTGACTTGTGCCACTGTGACTGGCAGAATTTGCTGTTGCACATAGATCTTAAGTATTGCATAATACTGTGATAAAATATCTATTTCTTTCTCTTTTCTAGGACTATCTATAAGGGTACCGTCACACAGGGACATATCGCCGGCGATGTTGCCGGGGATCGCGGGAGCGCGCATCCCTGACAACATCGCCGGTGAGATGTCACACTGAGCAACTTACCGGCGATGTCGCCAGCTAGTTGCCGCGGCTATCGCTCGCTGGGTTGCCCAGCAACCCAGCGAGCGATAACCCGCAATGTTGTAGATAGGCGGAATCGCCCGTAACATTGCGGGTTGCCGCGTTACACAGGGCGATCAGGCAGGATCGCCTGAGCAACATCGCCAGGTTTCCCAACATTGTTGGGAAACCTGGCGATGTGACTCAGGCGATTCATCGCCTGATTATCGCCCTGTCACACGCGGCAATTCGCCGGCGATGTCGCCGCAACCTGGCCACGCCCCTCGGTTGCCGGCAACATCGCCGGCGATATCTCCCCGTGTGACGGGCCCTTAATGGTGTCTATCAGTATTCTACTTATGAGGATGTAAGAGACTACAAATCCTCCAAAACAGAACAGCAAGGAAAGATTAAAACATAATCAATAAAAAAATTGCTAAAAAATGGATAAAATAAAATTCTCTACAGTGACTTTGTTTTTCTTGTCGTTTTTCAATATGTGGTGGTGGATAAATGGTAGTGCCATAAGGCTAAAATCGCAATCCCAGGGGTTAGTGTGGGTTCCATCCCATCATCTATCTGATATTCATATAAGGTACATGTGGGTCACAATGTGAGAGATTGATGGATAACCAATTAATAGTTTCATTATTATGGAGGGGCAAAGATTCAACTATGTATATATGTAATTCCAGTACTTTTGGTCCTAAAAAAAAAAAAAAAAAAAAAAAAAAAGGGGGCGTGGTCAGGGGTGGGGGTCAACACTCCTGTGTTCTGCCGAAATAGTTTGCTCTCGTGATGCTGTATTCATAAGATGACAGTAGAGTGCTCGTCAATATGTTAAATGTGACCTAGTGTCTCTAGTGCATGGTGTGTATCTGCAGATTATTAATAATATAAATAAATATTAAATACAACAACAAATGCAAACATAATGTAGTGATAAAAAAGTGGAATAAATAATGCACAATTATCTAATCTGTGCGGATTTATAAGGAATGCCAGAAGCTGGCTTTGAGGTATTCCTATCAACAAACAATAGGTCACTATATATATATCATAAACATCGAATTATCGATCATTATTCCTAAATTGAGACTGTGGAAGTGTGCTATGTGCTCATATTTAGGGACTTCACCAAAATAAATATAATTATTCAAAAACTATATTAGCTCTGAGATCACATTTAATCCATTTGGTTTGAGTGTGTTGAGTTTAAATATCCAGTATTTTTCTCTTTTTTTCAATTGCTCAAATCTATTAGGAACTAATTCAGAAATGTGGTCAATGGGTGTAATTTTGATCAACTTGATATCCCTTTTGTGGTGAGTGTCATAGTGCCATGATACTCCATGCATCCTAAAGCCATTTTTGATGTTAGACCGATGTTTATTGAGTCTCTCATGAAGGGCTCTTATTGTTCTCCCCACGTATTGTTTCCCGCATGGGCATTCCATCAAGTAGATAACGTATTTCGTTGTACAATTCATGTTATACTTGATTTTAAACTGTTCCTTTGATGTAGAGGATACAAAGGTATCTGTTTGCAGGATGCTCTCACAACACAGGCATCTTCTTTTATTGCATTGTGTGACCCTTTTTGGAGCTGTATCAATGTCTTCAGAAGGGTTTTTAGTTTTCAATCTACTAGGTGCTACTATCCCCTTTATATTCGGGGCTCTCCGGAAAGTTATGCCCGGTCTCTTGGGGATGATATTCCTCAGTATGGGGTCATTCTGTAGTATGTGCCAATGTGACTGTATACAATCTCTAATTTCTCGGTGACAGTTATTGTATGTAGTAATGAAGTTCAGGGTCTTCATTCCGTCTGACTCTCTGATCTTTTTCATTTCCAGCAATGTGTCCTGTGGGATATCTCTGTTGTATTTTTGCGTGTCCTCCACTAATTTCTTAGGGTACCCTCTGTCCAAGAATCTTTTTTTCAGGGTTTCTGATTGCTGTATATAGTCGACTTCCAAGGTGCAATTTTTCCTTATTCTCCTGAACTGGTTGGAAGGAATATTTCTCAACCATCTCACATGGTGGCCACTCTGGTAGTTGATATATGAATTCTTATCCGTTGGTTTGAAGTAGGTCTTTGTTTGAACTTCTGTGTTGGTTGAGAAGATTGTGAGATCCAGAAAATTTATAAGATTTTCATGTATCGTGGGGTCTAAAGTTATTCCCCATGTGTTGCTGTTGATTTCTGTCACAAAATCATCAAAATCTCCTTGCTCTGTGTCCCATATCAGGAACAGGTCATCTATATATCTCTTATACAGTATGATGCCATTTTTCTGTGTATTGTTGTAAATATGAATATATTCAAAAAGCCCCATGAACAAATTTGCATAGGAACATGCAGTTTTTGACCCCATGGCTGTACCATGCTTCTGATGGTACAATTTATTGTCGAACATGAAGTAATTATTGTACAAAATGAATCTGAGTCCATCCAAAATAAATTTCATGGTCCCTGTATCCATCTGTGTGTCTTTTTTGAGGTAATATTCGGCACAAATGAGCCCTATTTCATGGCTTATGTTCGTATATAATGAATTGACATCCATTGTAGCTAGTCTGTATGTGTTCTTCCATGTTAGATACTTTAGGGTTTTTATAAGATCTGTTGAATCCTTAGTATAGCTATCTAATTTTGTAACATACTTCTGTAGTTTGGAATCAATTAGGGCTGCCAGATTACTTGTCAAGGAGTCTATCCCAGAGATAATGGGCCTTCCTGGTGGTTCTGTAAGACTTTTGTGAATCTTTGGCAGATGATACAAAAGGGAACTGGTGGTTGTCTTTTCGTGAGGAATTTTTTGATATCAGTAGTAATAATATGTTCTTCGTGTGCTGTGTCAATAAGCTGGTTGTAGAGTATTAGAAGTGTCGGATGAGGGTCCTCATCTACTTGTCTATAGAATTTCTCATCTGAAAGTAGTCTCAATGCCTCATTTTTGTAATCGATGCTGTCTTGGATCACAATTCCCCCTCCCTTGTCAGCTGCACGAATTACTATTTCAGTATTTTCTCTCAGGGTTTTCAACGCTTCTTCTTCTTTCTTAGTGAGGTTTCTTTTGTTCTGAACGTTTTTACTATTAGTTCCATTGCTCTTAATAAGTGTTTCTGTTTTAAGGTCGTTCAATAATAGGTCCTGGAAGGTCTCCAGGAAATGTCCTCTGCTTTCTAGTGGATAGAAGTTAGATTTTGCTCTGAATTTTTTGATGGATGGGGTCATGTCATCGTTTTCTCTTTCAGGTTGCAGGGAAAAATGCCTTTTTAATGTCAGTTTCCTTATGAATTGATGCACATCTATAAAGAGTTGGAAGTCATTTGGTCTACTTGTAGGACAAAATAGTAGTCCTTTTTCAAGTACTTCTGATTCCTCCTTGGATAAAACATATTTGGACAGGTTGATAATATTGCTGTTCTCCCCCTTCTTCCGTTTTAATCTCGGAAGCTGATCCTTACTTTTTTTCTGGATTCCTCTCCCTCTTTTCCCTCTTCTTTTTTTCTTTTTCCAGTATTCGGACTGAAAAATTTCGTGATGTCCTGGCTTGTCCCTCTGACTGTGGCTAAAAAAGGCACAACCCCATTGTTCTTATTCTTCGAATTGTCTAGGATCACTCTATGTATGTCAACCTTTTGTTTGATTATATTCTTGTCTAGTTTGTTATGGTTATCAATAAGTTCTATACGGTTTTGGACATTAGTTGTGTCATCCACTTTCTCTTCAATGTCGGCTATCTCCATAAGGTTGATCTCTTTTATTTGATTGCTTGGTTTCTCATTATTCGATTTTTCATTCCCATGCAGAATGATTGGCTCAAGGGGTTTCTCTCTATTTATTTTTTTCTATTAGTTCTTTTATCTTTCTAAGGTGTTCACCATCATTAGTTATGGATGTGCAAGAAGTCATAATTTTCTCAGGACTATGACTTATTTGTGTGCAATCTTGTTTTTTTGGGGATGGATTTTTATGGATTTCTGCCACTACAGTTATTTGGTTGCCTTTTTTGTTGTGTGCTAGATCTATTGCTGTTCCATTGTTTAGGTCATTAATTTTTGTTATATCCACTGCACCATTTTCATCAAAAATCTCATCTGAGAAGATGCTAGGTATTTCATCATCAATCTCTATATCTTCTATCGTTTCTGTTTCCACTATTGAGGTCTTAATACTGCTATTTGTCTTTGTCCCTATTCCTGTGTCTAGATTAGCAGGTTGAATGTTTATAGTCATTTTGTCAGGTAACACCTGTGTCCTATTTTTGACCTGTGTGGTAATAGTTCCTCTGTCCGAATCACTGGCTTTGATAGTGGTAGGTTCATTATTATTATTGTTTCTATTAGTACCCTTTGTCTCATGGTTTTTATGTCTCCTGGAGCTATTAGAGAAACTCCTTGTTCTCTGCTCCTTAGATCCCAAAGGGGTTCTGTTAGGTGTTCGGTTCCTCCTATACATATTGTTTTCCGCCCCTTGTTCTTTTTGGGCGTAATCCTGTCTGTCTCTGTTCAATTTTCTACTCTTTCTCATGATGGTATCGTGTTCTATCTGTGCTAAATTGGTGCTTATACTTGCATAGATCCTTTTAAATTCAGGACAGGTGTGGAATCTATTTAAGTTGTCACTTATTAAGTTTATCTCTTCAGTTGCTGCATCAGCTAACTTAGCTCTTTTATCATACAGTATACTTAACAGAGTATTCATACATTTATTAAGTACGAACTTCCAATTATTTGAAAACACATCATCATCCGGAAAAGGGGAATTAAGAACCAGTCTTAAGCCCCTAGGGCAAATGTCCTCCTCAATATATATCGCTAAAAAGCGTGCATCAACTCCGTATTGAACCTCTCTTTTAAGAGAGTCCTCCAAAGTATGCAAAAGTTTCTTCATATTGTCCAAATCCACAGTATTAAAGTCATTACTCACAGTTACCTCCTTATCCGGAGGGGAAATAATGGTGCCAACAGTACGCTGTATAAGCTTCTCCCTGGAAGCAAATCTTCCACTCAAATAATCCATTTTAAAAAATGATCAATTTATGCTGCACTCTGTTCCAATCAGGACGCACACGTCCAAGACCACCGTGTCTCTCCCGCAGAAACGACGTGTCACTGTACCAATATAAAATCGGAAGGGGGAACAAGAGGCGCAATAGTGCCCTATCACTCAGACACTAAGACATGAGAGGTATATTGTCAAAACCACTCACCTATTCCAGTTGTGATGACCCACAACTGGCTTGAAGGCATATAATCAATACCGGCTGCTGCAGGACCTCCACCAACCACTTGCACGTGGGAAGACTCTCAGGAAGCTGGGAAAAGGTGTGTGACAGTCCGCGCCACCGGGTACCAAAGAAATCACCTGGGATGCAGGAAGTTATTTCAAGCTTTGTCTTTATTCTCCAACATGTTTCAGCGCTCCACCTGGCGCCTTCCTCAGGGTTATTACAATGCACAAATGCAGTGGGGTTTATATAGCACCTCACATGGTTAGCTGTGGGTGTGCCAGAGGGGTGTGTGATATCACAAAGTGGGCGTGGTTACAAGTTTTGGAGCCTTTTTCACTAACATATCAAACTAAACATCATTTTAATCACAAACTGGTGATCTACTTGATGGAATGCCCATGCGGGAAACAATACGTGGGGAGAACAATAAGAGCCCTTCATGAGAGACTCAATAAACATTGGTCTAACATCAAAAATGGCTTTAGGATGCATGGAGTATCATGGCACTATGACACTCACCACAAAAGGGATATCAAGTTGATCAAAATTACACCCATTGACCACATTTCTGAATTAGTTCCTAATAGATTTGAGCAATTGAAAAAAAGAGAAAAATACTGGATATTTAAACTCAACACACTCAAACCAAATGGATTAAATGTGATCTCAGAGCTAATATTGTTTTTGAATAATTATATTTATTTTGGTGAAGTCCCTAAATATGAGCACATAGCACACTTCCACAGTCTCAACTTAGGAATAATGATCGATAATTCGATGTTTATGATATATATATATAGTGACCTATTGTTTGTTGATAGGAATACCTCAAAGCCAGCTTCTGGCATTCCTTATAAATCCGCACAGATTAGATAATTGTGCATTATTTATTCCACTTTTTTATCACTACATTATGTTTGCATTTGTTGTTGTATTTAATATTTATTTATATTATTAATAATCTGCAGATACACACCATGCACTAGAGACACTAGGTCACATTTAACATATTGACGAGCACTCTACTGTCATCTTATGAATACAGCATCACGAGAGCAAACTATTTCGGCAGAACACAGGAATTTTGACCCCCACCCCTGACCCCTGACCACCCCCCTTTTTTTTTTTTTTTTTTTTTTTTTTTTTTTTTAGGACCATAAGTACTGGAATTACATATATACATAGTTGACTCTTTGCCCCTCCATAATAATGAAACTATTAATTGGTTATCCATCAATCTCTCACATTGTAACCCACATGTACCTTATATGAATATCAGATAGATGATGGGATGGAACCCACACTAACCCCTGGGATTGCGATTTCAGCCTTATGGCACTACCATTTATCCACCACCACATATTGAAAAACGATAAGAAAAACAAAGTCACTGTAGAGAATTTTATTTTATCCATTTTTTAGCAATTTTTTTATTGATTATGTTTTAATCTTTCCTTGCTGTTCTGTTTTGGAGGATTTGTAGTCTCTTACATCCTCATAAGTAGAATACTGATAGACACCATTATAGATAGTCCTAGAAAAGAGAAAGAAATAGATATTTTATCACAGTATTATGCAATACTTAAGATCTATGTGCAACAGCAAATTCTGCCAGTCACAGTGGCACAAGTCACTAGAATGCGAGTCAGGTACCCTATAATGGTAAAAGCACAGGTTCGATCCCACCTGAAGGCAGCAGTATGAAGTCACACAATTTTTATTTTTTTGGCAGTATTGATAGCAACAATGGTTTTATATGCTTTTTCGTTATGAAATTTGAGATGTTTTTTAGCTCATTTTGATGATGCGATTTTTAACAAATGTTTGATACCAGTTTGTGATTAAAATGATGTTTAGTTTGATATGTTAGTGAAAAAGGCTCCAAAACTTGTAACCACGCCCACTTTGTGATATCACACACCCCTCTGGCACACCCACAGCTAACCATGTGAGGTGCTATATAAACCCCACTGCACTTGTGCATTGTAATATCCCTGAGGAAGGCGCCAGGTGGAGCGCTGAAACATGTTGGAGAATAAAGACAAAGCTTGAAATAACTTCCTGCATCCCAGGTGATTTCTTTGGTACCCGGTGGCGCGGACTGTCACACACCTTTTCCCAGCTTCCTGAGACTTCCTTATAATGGGCACATTATTTAAAGAGGCCCTCGTGCATGTCTCTATCCAGGGGCATTGGGGTGCCTTCCAATGTTTAGTAGCCCTGCCTAGGGAAATACTACAAAAGACTCACTTCCTTTTAATGGGCACATTTATTTAAAGAGGCCCTCATGCACGTCTCTATCCAGGGGCATTGGGGTGCCTCCCAATGTTTAGCAGCCCTGCCTTGGGCAAAACTACAAAACAACCACTTCCTTATAATGGGCACATTATTTAAAGAGGCTTCATGGACATCTCTATCCAGGGGTATTGAAGTGCCTCCCAATTTTTGGCAGCCCTGCCTAGGGCAATACTACAAAAGAACCACTTCTTTATAATGGGCACATTATTTAAAGAGGCCCTCACGCACGTGTCTATCCAGGGGCATCTGAGTGCCACCCAATTTTTGGCAGCCCTGCCTAGGGAAATACTACAAAAGACAAAATTCCTTAAAATGGGCACATTATTTAAAGAGGCCTTCATGTACATCTCTTCCCAGGGGCACTGGAGTGCTACACAATTTTTAAAAAAAAATTATTTAATGTAATCCAAAAAACTAACATACACCAACTCTGTCTCACAAGTGGGTATGAGCCCTTAATATTTTCTCCATGAAAATCCATTTTGGTTTCATTTTCTAACGTTTTCTTGACAGTCCGTAAAATTGGCGTAATAGTCTGATAACATTGTTCACAGCAGTGACCTTGGAGTCTGAAATGCTTACAGGGGTCTTCCCCATGCTGTTCCCATGTCATTTGAGCACTGTTGTGATACTTTTATGACATTTTTGGGATTTATCCATGCTGCCGGAGGTCATGCCAGAAAAATACTCGGGTCTCCCATAGGATAACATTGAGCTCGGTGCTCGGGCCGAGTACACAAGTATCTTGGGATGCTCGGCCCGAACTTCAAGCACCCGAGCATTTTAGTACTCGCTCATCTCTAATTATTATACATGACGCTACCTGTGGTGTCTGGTAATGTGGTTACCAGCGCTGCAGCCGGCCGCTGAGGTGATGGTGATGCAGCTTTGGATAGTACAGCTCCCACAGGTGGAGCATTACCTCAGGGCATCGGGGTGGATCAGGAAAATAGTAGTCTTTGGCTCTGTGGTGTTGTAGAGGTGCTTCAGACGATACATAATTGATGCAGAAGCCAGATAAGCTTAAACAGTTCTTTACTGGTACCAGATGGATCAATAGGTATACGGTACAATCTAGTTTGCCAGAAAATTTGTTGCCACAGGCTTTGGGGTTTGCCACAGAGTCTGTCAGAGGTGCCTCTCAAATGCTTTTCTTGGTCCAATTCTTTATGGCTCTGTTGGCTCTCTACACTCCCACTGTAGAGTCTGGTTTCTGGTCCCCTGGTCTGTTGCTTAAAGTCTCTCTTACTTGTCAGCGTCTTGAACCCAGCTTTGGGACAGAGGTTGGACTACTTTGATGGGTGCCTTCTTGGTAAGGCCCACAGCCTGCCGGTCAGCAGTTTGGCATACACCTTAACAAACCGCCTCGGTTCCGGAGTACCGGGATGACCTGAGCACTCCAGACAGCTCCAACCAGTCCTGGAGTGCCCCTTTCTTGTCTGGATTACCTCTTTAAATTAGAGATACCCTCCTGTGAGAGCTGCAGGTTGATTTGAGTCTCTCCATTCTGCTCTCCTCACACCGCCTGACTGACTGCTGTCAACTGTCACCTATGTCACATCTCCCACTCAGCTAAGCTCCACCCCCCCGGGACCTACTGAATATACAGTCCCTGGTGCTAGGGTGGCTGCAATTGGGACTTTTGTACACAGACTCTGCAGTTCCCCCCTCTACCTGTGGCTATGGGGGGCACTACACCTCCTTTTTGGGGTGAAGTACCTCCCTATCGCGTCCCACCAGAGGGGCGCCACACCATAGTAACCAAACAAGCGGTTACTATAGCCACGATGACCGGCACAGAGATCACCGTAACTCCTTAATGAGTTACTCATACAGGAGACTCTGGAGTTAACTCCCTGCTCACCAGGACTGCTGTCACTGTGGCGCCCCTGCATCCAGGAGGCCACAAAGGGAACTGCGGCCAGGCAGGTAGGACGACAGTTGAACATCAACACCCTCACTGCCCACACAACCTACGTACAGTAGATGGCAGGAACTCTAGGCAGGTCGAGGGGTGGTGGATTTAGAGCAGTGGGTGGGCACACACGTAGTCAGGTGACAGACAGTAGAAATAGTGAAGGGGGAGGAGGAAGGAGTCAGTAGGCTGCGCAGTAAAGACTGAATCACATGTCCTGGACGAGTGGGGTGTAAGGAGCGCAGAATCTGAACAGAGCCAGTGTGAGCCGCAGACAGAAAGCCTATCCGGAGCCAGCACCCCATGAGTGTGAGGGAACAGAGGGACGGTGATACCCGGGCCCTAGAATTACAGCCGAGACGACAGACTGCAGGCGGAGTAGCCCTCCTATGACACTGGAAGACACAGTAGAGAGAGCCTGGTAGAGCCTCACACGGGAGGACTGCTGGAGGCTAGGCTGAGCAGAGTGTCGGCTCTAGAGGGGACCGTAGTTTCACCCGGTATCTCCAGACAACCGACGGAGGACCACAGCTACACGTTAGGGTCCCTACCCCAAAGGACAGGCAGCTCAGTGACAACCAGGAGGACCCACAGGGGCCCGAGTCACTGCCATACTGTCTGGAGTCACACACAACCAAGTGAACAAAGAGAGAGAGTCAACAGCCTGGGAAGGACACACAGACGGAGTGAGGGGTCACAGACAGGGAGACCTGGCTGCAGAGAGAAAAGGGAACCCGGAGGGGAGAGTGAGCCCGTGTACTGAGACTTGAACTGAGACCAACTGTAAGAACTGTACTGAACTGTAACTTGAACTTGCGAACTTGCGAAGTAACCCTGAATACGTCTCCCTTGAGTGTCTCTGCTTGAATCTCACTCCCTCCATACAGGTTTGCAGCCGCTTCCCACCTGCAGAGCCACAGCGTGCAAGCTCCAACACTGAAGGAGGATTCCTGCAGCATCTGGACAGTAAGTGTACTGCATTCAGCACCAGGCCTGCACACTACACAATAGACTTTAATCATCACTGCCCCGGGGAACACAGATCTGCCCATGGGAACTACTCCATCATCACCGGAGGTTCTGCAGCAGCGGCGGCCCCACTACTGCCGCACACAGTGGGTGGCGTCACGACTGACATTTCCCCTGTAAATACCCCTTATTATTGCCAGGGCCCGGGACACGGTCCGGACCAGGGTCACCCGTGACTTCCCCAGTAGCAGACCCGGTCCGGTACCGAGTACTCCGTCCCAGTGGGCTCGACATCACTATTACCCCTGAATGAGCAGTTAATACAGAAGCTGAATAAGTTAACTCCCTGCTTACTGTGTCATTGGTAAGAAGGGAGTTAACTCCTGCGGTTTCTGTATGAGCCGCTCATTCAGGAACCCCGGTGACAGCAGCCCCGGTGAGCAGGGAGTTAACTTAACTTAATACAGTAGGTGGCCCCAGAAGTAGCAGCTGGAGACTGGTAAGCCTGATCTAGCTATTGTATCTACTCTTTTCTCACTTAATACAGCATGAGAAAGACCATGTTAAAAACGCATTGCACACGGACAACACTCACACCACAGTCACACCATACTCATTGCACTTGCACCACACTTGCACCACTATTGCACCACTCTCGCACGACCATACAGAAAGCACACGCATTACTGTCATGCATCAAAAACACTCTGATTTACACGCATGCTAGTGTGCCTTCACCCTCAAGAATACGCTCATACTTTGATGCCAGAATCACATAATGAATGCCTTTGGTTTTTGTAAAGTCTTTAGAAGGAATAAATTATGTATGTCTTTTGAACTGACCATACATCTATTTATATATAATAAGATTGCCTAACCTAAACTAACTCAAGAGCTATGGCTAGTACAGATGAGCGAGCACTAAACTGCTGGAGTCATTTCATGGGCTCATTTCAAATAATGAGTATATAAGTCAAACATTTTTCTGGCAGACCCCACCTTGGAGAGGTGGGGGGCAGGAAAGTCACTGAAATAGATGGTATTTAAATGAAATGGGAACAGCATGGGGAAGATGCCTGTACACATCTCTTACTGCCAAGTGGGAGATAACTCCCCATTGTTGATAACTAGTCAAAGTAAAGCAGACAGCTGCAGTTGGTATTTCTTTGGTGGGAAGAGCCATGGTTATTTGGCTCTTCTAAACCTAAATATTCCAGCCTGCAAAAGCACCAGAATTGGCGCATCCATTATATATGCCAATTTTGGTGATTTGCCCTGCTGCTCCAGAATTCCAGACTACTGACTGCCCCTGTGAAGTGAAGATCAGGGTAATATGTTTTGGTAGTTGTTAGCTGTGTAGTATCAGTTGGTATTACTCCTAGGGGTTAGTAATGGAGAAGAGTCTATCAAACACCCCCATTACTAACCCAAGAAGTGTAAATTGAAAAAAATAAACAAACACAGAAATTTAGTTTACTTGAATAAAGAATCCCCACACTAATTTATCATTTTAAAAAAATTCATGAAGCTCCCACTAGGGATGGGCGAATCCTGAAATACTCGGAATCGCTGGACTCTAACGAGTCCGGGTCCGAGACTCGGTACTCGTTGCGAGTCCAGCGAGTCCGAGTAGTAACCTGTACTTTGGCAGTGTATCTGTACAGATATACTACAAAAGTACCCTAAAAGTTAATCTAAGGGGTTAAAAACAATAAACATTAATACTCACCTCCTGTACTCCTGTACCTTATGTACCGGGACCGGTACCGAAGACCTCTGGCTGTTACAGGACCTCCGAGACCACCGGGAGAAGATGGGGAAAAGGACCTTGCAGTTCGGCCAATCAGCATGCGGCTAGCGGTCACATGGGTTGTGACGCGGCTGCACTGCGGCCACATGACAAACCCATGTGACCGCTAGCCGCATGCTGATTGGCTGAACAGCAAGGTCCTTTTCCCCATCTTCTCCCGGTGGTCTCGGAGGTCCTGTTGTTGAGGAGAGCAATAGGATCAAATACTTAATTAACTGTATGTATAAGGGCATGGGAGAAATGATCTATAGAGTGTATTATTTCCACCTTACATAAGTTTGTATCAAACAAAGATGGCTCCCATTTCCTGCCACATCACCACATTTTCTGAGACAAAGCTGCAGTCAAGACAAAGAGTGATCAATCACAGAATGACACCTCATCAGATGGCTTCACGGATCAAACTAACTTTTGGAGACCTGAGGGACTGATTTACCTTGATGACCTCATGAACAATCCCCCTCCATGGACTAGACCATGTCCCACCAATGAATGCATTCCATTTGTCCCCATTGTGTGTGTAAACCGAGCCCCCTTAAAGAGCTTTTGTTAAAACCCTTGTGTGATCAATAAAAAACTCACTTTGGAGCTGTGCCTTGAGGAGGGCTGAAGAGAGCTTACACCTGATTGTGTTATCGGTGTATTTCTTTCATCGCATACATCAGACCATATCAATCAGGACAGGGGCAGGCAACTTATTAATAATAATATTATAAAACATTAATCCCTGAGACTGTAACAGCCAGAGGTCTTCGGTACTGGTCCCGGTACATAAGGTACAGGAGTACAGGAGGTGAGTATTAATGTTTATTGTTTTTAACCCCTTAGATTAACTTTTAGGGTACTTTTGTAGTGTATCTGTATAGATACACTGCAAAAGTACCGGACTCGCTACCCCCGAGTAATTCCTAAGGAAACTCGGCGAGTAGCGAGTCCCCCGAGTCCGCTACTATTCGGGCGAGTCCCGAATAGTAGCGAGTAATTCGCCCATCCCTAGCTCCCACATAATCCATGGTGTACTGGTCCCACAATATCCAACCTGTGGAGCCTCATTCAGGCAACAAGGCTTCATAGGTCATGACTGGATAGGCTTTCACAATATATGACCTGCAGCTATCACATCACATGGTATAACCAATATGGAGCCTGCATAAAAGCTGAAGCCGGTAACATAGCAACCATTTCATAAAGAAATAGACATATTATTATTATTTATTTATATGACGCCATTGGTTCCATGGTGCTTTACATGTGTAAGGGCAGAACAAGGACAAGAACATAAATAACGACAAAATAATCATACAGGTACATTAGGGCAGAGAGAGAATGTCATAAAACACTAAAGAAAATATAGAGATGACGATTGGTTTGTGAAGAAAAGAGAATAATATAGATTTAATTGCTAGGGAAAGAGATAGGAGAGCCAATCACGTTTGAGACAGAGTAAGTAATCGTAAGTAAGTAATCTTTATTTATTTAGTGCCAACATATTTCGCAGCACTTCACAATTCAGAGGGTATACAATTCAATAATAAAATAAAACATGACACAATACACAAACAATACAATACAAAGCATAATACTTTACAGTAATTAGAGCAAAATAATAACAGCCTTGCTCATAAGAGCTTACAATCTAACAATGAGGTGGGGGTGACACAAAGTACAGGGGCTTATAATGTTGATATAGTCAACTTGAGGAGATGAGGAACAGATAGGAGCAGTATAAGTGGCCACCAACCGTTTTTTTGTGATCCGCTTAAGACTGGTGGAGCGGATAGGCTATGTCTAGATGACTTTGACTAGGGATAATGGTAGGCTGTCCTAAAAAGATGTGTTTTTATGGATCGCCTGAAACTATGTAAGTTGTGGATACACCTAATTTGTTGGGGAAGAGCATTCTAGAGAATTGGTGCAGCTCAGTAGAAGTCTTGGAGACGGGAGTGGGAGGTTCGGATTAATGTAGAAGTGAGTCTGAAGTCACTTACAGAGCGAAGAGAACGGGTGGGGTGATAGACAGAGATAAGAGAGGAGATGTAGGGGGTGCTGCACCGTGAAGAGCTTTGTAGGTGAGAGCAAGCAGCTTGAATTGGATCCTATAGTGTATAGGCAGCCAGTGCAGTGACTCGCATAGAGCAGAAGCGTCTGAGTAACGGTTAGCTAGATAGGTGATCCTGGCTGCTGCATTAAGGATGGACTGGAGAGGGGAGAGTCTAGTGCGGGGGAGGCCAATTAAAAGAGAATTACAATAGTCAAAGTGGGAGTGAATTAGGGCCACAGTGAGGATTTTTGTGGTTTCCAAGGTGAGAAAGGGGCGAATTCAAGGGATGTTCTTCAGGTGAAAGCGGCACGAGTTGGTGAGAGATAGTATATATGGGGTGAAGGAAAGCTCAGTCAAACATAACACCCTGACAGTGAGCCTGCTAACTAGGCATTATCGTGGTGCCAGAGGGCCGTGAAGGGACAAATCTGGCTGGGGCAGCTTGTGTGATAAATGTGATAATAGCGCTCATGCTACTATTCATGTACATTTTTTGCATTTATGCAGAAACAAGCCACCAATTCTACTGAAAGGTAAAAAAAAGTAAAACCTTTTACTTTACGATATGTGACCTCACCTAGTGTGCTTGTCACACTGCGCTGATTTTGTAAACCTGTTTTATTAGACTAATTTGACATATGTACATGCAAACTAATACTGCAAACTGTTATTTACATAGCATTTGCTTGTCATTCATTTATGGGTCAGGAGAAACTGTACTTCAAAACACAAAATTAACTCTAGTTCAGTAAAAAATGTATAGTGGAAAAAAACCCAATTGGAAATGGGGTGATGTAAAAGAAGAAACATCTATACTACAGCATCTGATGACATAAAATGCGGAAACTAAAATTAACAGCCACATCACTACCACTGCTACCATTAGGGCTTTAGTACTACCAAGCACAGGTATTTATTATCCTCCTTTGCCTCCAGCAAGCATGTTAATGGGAAAGAAACAGAGGACATTATGGACAATATGACACATCCCTCATCTCGGTCACAGCAGGATGATGTAACCTCTGACAGTGATTGTCAGTTTGAGTCAGTATACTATATATTCCTCTTCCTGCACCACTATCGTAACAACTAATCATTTGATTACAGACTTTAGCTCTGTAAATGACATCTCTGTCTTTTCTAACCCTTAGTCAGGATTATTGTCGCCTAAGGCACAATGCTCCAAGTACTAAGGAGCAACTTTCAGTTGCGTTGGATGAGAACAGTCAGCATTAGGACTTGAATATAATGGGGTAGAGGAGGTGGAGGGCATGACAATTAATTGTAGTGGGAGCAATGGCAGCCATTATAGTATGGGCAGTGGTAGTGGCACTCAGAGACAAATCTAGATGTCAGAATCAGGGGCCAAGGAACTGAAAGCATCTCCTACACTGAGATAACCGTTGGCCTGATTAATGATGGCTATGAGGATGATTGTGTAGAGGACAGGACCTGCAAACCAAATTGGGGGATATGAAGGTTATAATAGGAGGAGGGTGGTGACACTGGCAATAAAGATCAAAGCTGAGATTCATCCAAAAGACCAAAATCTTCCAGGGACATATCTGCTTATACTGTGATCACCTTGTGAGTAGGTGCAACTGTAGTTGCAATAGGTAGAATAAGATCAAATTTGCCTAGAAGCTCCAGCTGTGAAGATGTGGAAGTGATGAGGACTGTGTGGCCATCTTGGGTGTGAGAAAAATTTATTACAACCAATTTATTGTAGTGTGTATGCTCTGCAGCCACACAATCAGATGTGGAAGTCATGGCACAAATTCACTAGCCATTAAAAGTGAGCAAGTATGCTTGCCAGTTCTTGATACTCTATCAAGCATCAGGATGCTCAGGCACACTTGTTACTTGATCGAGCATTGCAGGTGCCTGAGCAAACGTTTGAGCCCCGTTCAACATCTTTTGCAGTTTTTTACAGCCAATAAAGATGCAGGGATTGCCTGACATAGGCTGGGGTCACACATAGAAGTCCGTTTTTGGAAGTGATTTTCATCACCAATCCGTTTTTTATAGGGTGCTTTTTGAGCCTCCTGCACCCCTGAACGTTTTTGGACTTAGTCATTTTTTCATTAAAAACGCATGTGCGTTAACGCATGCGTTAACGCAAGTGCCTATATGTGCCATGCGTTAACGCATGCGTTTCCCATAGGGCCCCATGTTAAAAAAACGCATGCGTTTTTTAACTGATGCCAGAAACGTTGCTAGCAGCGTTTTTGGCTCAAAAACGGACAGAGCAATGTTTTGAGGTCCAGAAAAAAACAGACAGGGTGTTTATTACATCCAATCCGTTTTTCTGTCAGTTTTTGGACTTAGAAAAAAAAATTACAAAAATGAAGCCAAAAACGGACCAAGGGCTTATGTGTGACCCTAGCCATACATGGTAATGCAGTAGCCATGTTGGCTACTGGCATTTCTGTGATTGCAGCGTGTCATTGGATCTTATCCCCTTGACTCCCTGGAAACTTTCCAGTTTTCCTTGTTCCCTCCTCTTCTTCCATAAAGTTTTTATTTTTCTATCAATATAGACATATGAGGGCTTGAGTTTTTGCGGGATGAGTTGTACTTTTGAGTGACATCATTCTTTTTACCATATAGTGTACAGGAAAACTGGGAGAAAATTCCAAGTGCGGTGAAATTACAAAAAAAGTGCAATTACATGATTGTGTTTTTTCCTTTTTATTGATCATGTTCACTATATGGTAAAACTGACATGTCGGTATATGCCTCGGGTCAGTAAGAGCTCACATATAGAAAACATGTATACTTTTATTGTTATCTAAGTAGTGAAAACAAATTCAGAAGTTTTTAAGGAAAAAGAATTGAATATTTGGTGCCATATATTGAGATTGTCCTGTAAGGGTATCTGCATCTGCACACGTTAAGTATTTGGCGCGAACATTTTTGCAATTGTCGGCAGTGGCAACATTTCTTTTTGCATATTTTTTATACTCATTTACTTGGGGGAAAACAGCAGCAAAAACCCTGAAAGAATTGATCTGCAAGGAGAAAATAAGCAGCATAACACCATAACCATTTACAACACTTTAGGATTCTCATTAACTTTGCTGGCATCAGGAAATCCTTCAGGTTTTGTGGCAAATCAGTCACAAATCTACGAGTACACAGACCTTAAAAAATTAATAGCTGGTGAGTAAAAAAATGGATTCCATACAGACAGCACATGGATGAGAAGTGAGAAAACTTTTCTGAATTTTCTGGATGAGAAGGGGACTTGTTTAACCTCAGCCTTAGAATATACATTACATATTTCAGATGTGTAAGTATTGTCTGTAAGAAATGATATGATCCCCATCACTATGCCATGCTAGTTTTACAGTACAGAGATGCCTTGTACCCTAAGGCTGCATACTCACGATGAGCCTATGCAGCATTTTGGATGCAGCATCTGGCCGCTGCGGCTAAAATGCTGCGTAGTTGAGGCTCCCCACTGGTCGGGACGCCACGGAGGGGTACTGCACCCATAAAAGAGTGTGTAGTATCCCTGTGGCTGAGGAATTGGGATGCTGCACAACGGACCTTCATGCCATGCATCCACACACACCCTAGGTAGGGGACCATGGGTGGATCCGCTGTAGGGAGGACCTAGTCCCATGGGAGGAGTGACAGAATAGAAAAGCGTGTGGGTGGGAGGAGCGTTAGACAGTGTGAAGAAGAGGTCCATTGGGGAGCAAGGACTAGGTGACGGAGGAGGAGCGATCAGGACTGAAGGGGACCCTAGGGGCACCAGGTGTTGCAGTGCGCCCAAATCCAGACGCGGTATGACTACAGGCCGGAGGGTTTCAGTCCCGGAAAAGAGGACCAGCTCAGAGAGCAGTACAGGTGTTCACCCCCGAGCCGCCGAACCGAAGGCCCGAGCTTCTTTATGGAGTCATGGCCAACACCCAGGACACCCAGGAAAAGGCACCATATAGGATCCCGAAGGCTCAGAGAGGAGTCGCTCAGTTAGAGAGGATCCGAGGGAGCTGACTTCAGGCTCTGCACGCGGAGGCGCTGAGGAAGACAAGGGAGAGAGCAGGAAGGGACCGGACAGAAACAGTAGGAATTTCACCGAGGGATCCAAGTGTGGCATCCTAATTTTCAGCGACTACCCAGGCCAGACAGACCCAAAAAGACTGTGTTTAAAGAGCTGACCCAGCCACGTTTCCCTTTCGTGTACTCCTACTATTTCATAATGCCCATTATATGTTTATATTAGCATTGTAGTTACTGCTACTTTACTGTTATTGCAATTCATCTTCCTCAATTAAAAAAATTATGGTTTAAAAAAAAAAAAAAGAACTGCCAGTAAACCCGTTGCGAGTTACAAACTGTGTGTTGTGCTTTATTCGCCTGCGCCTGAGGTGCTGCTGACATCTGGACAAAAAGAGCAGGTAACAAAGCCTGGCGTAGTTGTTCCTCGGTGTGAATAAAAGACTGTTCCATCACTCCCATCACCCACTACTGCCCCGGGGATCTCGCTCCACCTACGGGGAGAGAAACCATCTTGAGATGGCATCATGAGACACTGTTTTTATTATTTTTCTAGACTGTTCCCCTTTTCAGCAACCACCAGGGTCATGGGACCGGGCATTAAGCCCCATGACATTCCCCAGTAACTCAACGCCCGGAACTGGGTACCCCATGGCCCTGGGGCGGGTCATAGTACAGTATAAGCATAGGGAATGGGATTTCAAGAAATCCCATGCCCACTATGCTTAACCCGACCACAGCCTTTTCACAGCTGCGGTGCAGGTTGCCGGCATTCCGCTCCTGTTCATTTTATGCTGCGGAGTTGGAAGCGGCTCCCATCGGGTGACTGCAGGGAGAAGCCGCCCTGCACCCGCTGCACATGGTGTGTACATGGAGGATGCGGACTCCCTGGGGCCACCTGCAGCTTCACTCAGGTCCCACATCCAACCCACAGCTCCTCCGGACCGTGAGCACATAGCCTAATACCTATGCATAGTGAGCAGTCATTACATCACAACCACAGAAGACTGAATAACATATAGTTATGATTATTTAATTCCACCTTTACAATAAACAAATCAGTCAACCATTGTTTGGCAAACAACGAGATGATTGGTATAAATGCCACTAAATATGGATTTTTTGCTTCATCTTTTTAAACAACACGAGTATCTGACCTTGCTTTTGCAATACCACAATTATATCATATTTTCCAGTGACAGATGCTTTTATCAGCTTTATGGAAAAAGAAAATCTTAGCCTGGCTGTTAAGAAATTATGCTACTTTTTTCTAAATTTTAGATTATTATTAATTTTTTTTTCCTAATCTACAATATTTTATTTGTAACTGGAATTGCCCTAAGAAGGCAAAGGGATTAGAAGTAAAGTCATATTTCTGTATAATATACCTGACGAGTACAGCCAGCAATTCATGTATTATGTCCAGGTTGGGCGTGTTCCATAAAATAACAATACTTTTTCCAGATTGCTCGCCAAACGTGTCGCTGCCAAAACTCTGTCCTAGTCCTTTCATATTAGTTTTTTTTTTTTCATTTGAGCGGAGTGACTGGATGGCTTTGTTAAACACAAGAGGAAATAGAATGGAAATAGCAGTCTAATCTGGTCTGAATTTTGACTTTCATCAAAGGTCACAATGTACGTGAACGTACAAACTTTGTGCTAGGATTAAATTCAGAAGTGAATATGTGTTTAGACACAATATAACAATTTTACCAATTTTCGTAGTATGGTTAAAACTAAATTGTTTTACATCATAATATGATCTGATCTTTGAATACCAGTTACTCATAGTAACCTACGGCTATTTGGACACTTTATTGCTTTGCTTCTTTTTATCTCATTGAGATCATTTGAGGGTGGGTTCATACATTTCATATTACGTCTAATGAAATCAACATTAGGAAGCAATTTTTATTTAGCTGAGCCAGGGTAAAGGCAGCTCTTTTATGAAGATACAGTTCAGGAATTAGAGCTGCTTAATTTAGGCATGTATCCTAAGGGATTGATTAGGTAGGCAAAGAAAAAAGGTGGGTCAGCTGCTCTGATGTTTAAATAAGTGTCCCTGGGAAGATGAGTCTCAGGACCAAAAGAATGTTAAAGGGCCAATTAGCAAAGAGAAGTGAGCTGAACTAGCAATGAATTATAACAGTTTGTACACAGTCTTTTTTCAGTCCATTATTCTCATACATTAATATTGGAATCTGAGAGTCCTCAGGGGTTGATACCTTTTAATGGCTAACTGAAAACATGGTAAACATAGCAAGCTTTCGGGACACTAAGGCCCCTTCGTCAGGCTGCTAAAGAAGGAGCCATAGAGTCCTGAAAGCTTGCTATGTTTACCATCTTTTCAGTTAGCCATTAAATGGTATCAACCACTGAGGACACACAGATTCTAATATTTTTCTATCTACTGGCTAACACGGTACAAATATTTTTACCTTCTCATACATAATATATTTGTGTTTTTTCACAGATTATTCTATCACTTTTTTTTGTAATTCACAAGTTTACAAATAAAAATGGAGACATGTTTATTTTTGATCTGATTAGTGTATCACACTTGGCCATTCAAGTGAGGGGGTCCATGAAGAAAAAACAGATTGCACTTGGATGCCATGCCATCCGTGTGTCATTCGTATGTTGTCCATTTTCCAGTGAGAACGTGATAGAATTATCTATATAATTTTGTTTTCATACTAATGAAACAGATAGTAAAATATGATATACAGTTATGGCCAAAAGTATTGACACCCCTGCAATTCTGTCAGATAATACTCAGTTTCTTCCTGAAAATGATTGCAATCACAAATTCTTTGGTATTATTATCTTCATTTAATTTGTCTTCAATGAAAAAACACAAAAGAGAATGAAGCAAAAAGCAAAACATTGATCATTTCACACAAAACTCCAAAAATGGGCCGGACAAAAGTATTGGCACCCTCAGCCTAATACTTGGTTGCACAACCTTTAGCCAAAATAACTACGATCAACCGCTTCTGGTAACCGTCAATGAGTTTCTTACAATGCTCTGCTGGAATTTTAGACCATTATTCTTTGGCAAATTGCTCCAGGTCCCTGATATTTGAAGGGTGCCTTCTCCAAACTGCCATTTTTAGATCTCTCCACAGGTGTTCTATGGGATTCAGGTCTAGACTCATTGCTGGTCTCCAGTGCTTTCTCTCAAACTATTTTCTAGTGCTTTTTGAAGTGTGTTTTGGGTCATTGTCCTGCTGGAAGACCCATGACCTCTGAGGGAGACCCAGCTTTCTCACACTGGGCCCTACATTATGCTGCAAAATTTGTTGTTGGTCGTCAGACTTCATAATGTCATGCACACAGTCAAGCAGTCCAGTGCCAGAGGCAGCAAAGCAAAGCAACCCCAAAACATCAGGGAACCTCCGCCGTGTTTGACTGTAGGGACCGTGTTCTTTTCTTTGAATGCCTCTTTTTTTCTCAGTAAACTCTATGTTGAAACCTTTGCCCAAAAAGCTCTACTTTTGTCTCATCTGACCAGAGAACATTCTTCCAAAACGTTGTAGGCTTTCTCAGGTAAGTTTTGGCAAACTCCAGCCTGGCTTTTTTATGTCTCGGGGTAAGAAGTGGGGTCTTCCTGGGTCTCTTACTATACAGTCCCTTTTCATTCAGACGCTGACGGATAGTAAGGGTTGACACTGTTGTACCCTCGGACTGCAGGGCAGCTTGAACTTGTTTGGATGTTAGTCGAGGTTCTTTATCCACCATCCGCACAATCTTGCATTGAAATCTCTCATCAATTTTTCTTTTCCGTCCACATCTAGGGAAGTTAGCCACAGTGCCATGGGCTTTAAACTTCTTGATGACACTGCGCACGATAGACACAGGAACATTCAGGTCTTTAAAGATGGACTTGTAGCCTTGAGATTGCTTATACACTTCCTCACAATTTGGTTTCTCAAATCCTCAGACGGTTCTTTGGTCTTCTTTCTTTTCTCCATGCTCAATGTGGTACACACAAGGACACAGGACAGAGGTTGAGTCAACTTTAATCCATGTCAACTGGCTGCAAGTGTGATTTAGTTATTGCCAACACCTGTTAGGTGCCACAGGTAAGTTACAGGTGCTGTTAATTACACAAATTAGAGAAGCATCACATGATTTTTCTAACAGTTCTAATACTTTTGTCCACCCCCTTTTTATGCTTGGTGTGGAATTAGATCCAATTTGGATTTAGGACAATTCTTTTTGTGTTTTTTTATTGAAGACAAATTAAATGAAGATGATAATACCAAAGAATTTGTGATTGCAATAATTTTCAGGAAGAAACTGAGTATTATCTGACAGAATTGCAGGGGTGTCAATACTTTTGGCCACAACTGTAATTGTAGTGTGTGTTGCAGTTCTTTACACATGGACCTGACGTGTCATATAGCCTAAAACTGCCTGGGTACAAGACCATAACATGAAGAGAAAGTGCCTTCACATGGATTGATAAACTGAATAAACCATAGTACTGTACATGTATTCCTACATTTAGATTGATATCATATAAGACAATCCATAATTGGGAACATTGAAATAGCACTTTTTTTCAGCTGGTAATAGATATTATGTGATAATACAGGTGATTACTATAATTTGTGTGTAATAGATGCTGCAGATTTTGGATGCCTTGCTGTGCCTGTTACTGAGAAGTGATGATGATGATCCATTGAAAGTTGCAAGAACAGGAATCTACCATGTTCCTATAGGGAAGAGAAGACCATGCAGAGCTAAATTGATCAATGTAATGATTTGTCTCTGCTCGAATCTTCACATTAACAGTACACATTATGCATCATCATACAGCAGAGGATCACAGTATGTATCTGTATCTACTTGGTGACATGATTGCTATTTGAAGCTTGGACCCCCGTCACATAGGATGGTATATCAGGGGCTGGATTATATGTGTGGAGCATGGGGCCGGCGGGTCACACGCCCTGCCATGCCCTCTCCCCATGCAGAAATGTGAGGGGGCGTGAATATAGGCTGATCCTGCAGCTAGCAGTATCCACGCCCCTGACACACCTCCTGCTTTTTGCTTCCACATGAAGCTCTCAGACCGAGATTTAGGTTCCCTGAGGTAGGGGCTAGAGCAAAGGAGCAGGTATGATTTTATCAATTTATAAGTGATCTATAGATCCTAGAAATGTAGTGCTTCATCATGTAGGAGGGCAGGAACTATGCTAAAAAGTTTTCTCTCACTGGAGTTCCCCTTTAATGTGACCTTCTCCAGCTGGTCAATGTCTCAGTAGGTTGCATAACTTGATGTTCTCTACCAAGGAGCTTAATGGCAAAATTCACAAAAGGTAGTTTACCCATGATTCGCCCAATAAATTTCTTGGTTCAGTTAGAATTGGCATTTTAACAGTCCTACTCATTATGCTGTTCACATTTTGACATCATGAAATCCTGACAACGCCTAATATTTGATCAACAGTAGCCTGCCATTGGGAGCAGTGACATAACTAGAGTTTGGTGGGCCCCAGTGCAAAATTCAGACCTGGGCCCCCCCTCCACACACACATTGGTCAGATGTATGGGACCCGTGTAATGTTCTAAGTTTTATAAAGACTCACAAATTGACCCCTCTTTGTACTAATCTCCCTCATCCTGCTATATATGGTCATCCTACTGGAATATGGAGCTTATCCTTTTAAATATGTCTCCGATCCTGCTATATATGGTCTCCCTCCTGGAATATGGCCCTTATCGTGGTATATATGTCCCCCATCCTGGTATATATGGTCTTCCTCCTCCCGCCACGATAGTCCTCTAATTATTATAATGTATCCCCATATTCCTCCATATATTACATAGACCCTCATAGTCCTCCAATGCATCCCATAGTCCCCCATTCATAAGGTAACCCCAATAGTCATCCAATTATTATAATGCACCCCTAGTATCCTACATATAGTAGCCTCATAGTCCTCTGTATAGTATAATACTGCTTCACAGCTCTGCATATAGTATAATATAGCCTCATGGCCCCTCCATATAGTATAATACAGCCTCACAGCCCTCCATATAGTATAATGCAGCCTCACAGCCCTCTATACAGTATAATGCTGGTTCAGTTCTCCATCTAGTGCAGCCTCTATAGTACAGCTGTATATATGCAGCCTCATAGCTCTCCATATAGTACAGCCTCATATAGTGCAGTGTTATATGTACAGCCTCATAGCTCTCCATGTAGTGCAGCCTCTATAGTACAGCCTTATATATGGAGCCTCATAGCTCTCCATATAGTACAGTCTCATAAAGTGGAGCATTATATATACAGCCTCATAGGTCTCCATGTAGTGCAGCTTTATATCTCTCTGTATAGTGTATTATATATGCAGCCTCATAGCCTCTCTATACATTGCAGCCTCATATATGCAGCCTTATAGCCTCTCTATATCGTGCAGCCTCATATATGCAGCCTCATAGCCTCTCTATATGGTGCAGCCTTATACATGCAGCCTCATAGCTCTCCATATAGTGCAGCCTTATATATGCAGCCTCATAGCCTCCTCTTTGCCCCACTCTCCTGTGCCCCTTGCTCCCCTACTCTTCTGTCCCCCACTCTCATCCTCTTCCTGTGTCCCTCGCTCTCATCCTCCTCCTCTGCACCCCGCTCTCATCCCCCTCCTCTGTTCCCCGCTCTCATCCTTTTCCTGTGTCCCCTGCTC
>JARQOC010000001.1:376180803-376283303 GCA_033576535.1 Allobates femoralis
GGAAATTTTGCTGAGAAATTTGGGAAGGTTTTAAATCCCTTTTGTTTCACCCTACAAAATGTTAGGGCAAGTGGGGGAAAGAGGAAGAACGAAAGCTTTTTGAACATGGCACAAAAACCTAAATCTCATGGCAATTAAACAAGACAGAGAGCAAGACCCAAGCGGTTATAACACCCTACTGTCCATGAAGTTGCAGTCATCTTTAAAAATGCTGATGGAGAGCCACCATTTAATAGAGACTTTTTAATACATCTAAAACCAGACACAAATAAATCCGTTGGCCCCCCAAAACACAGCAAATTAAGTTTTTTTCACAGTAATTTGGATGCATTACTGTATCCATTGTTTTTCCCTCATGGAGAGCAAGGGTGGCATGAATTCACTCATGCTCCAAGGCCAAAATCCCGCAGGGTGACACAGCTGCAGTATTACTGTTTTTTTGCTGTCAGTACGGGCAGAATTCAATCCTGCCCTTAATGGGGGGAAAAACTGCCCACAGCAGTACTTGGTGGATGCCTTTTTTTAAGATCGAGGCCAATCGTTTATTTTTTTATACGAAAACCCCGGGAAAGTTTGAAGGTGGAGATTATTGTCTCCTTCAAGAACATTTGCTGAGATATCCGTAGAAAAAGGAATCCCCATTGGCAAAACCGTAATTTTACCATCTTCCTTTGAGGGAAGTCCCCGAAACATGCAGCAGAGGTATCAAAAATGCCATGGCGATTGTAACTAAATTTGGGAAGACCGATCTTTTTATAACGATGACCTGCAATCCAAAATGGAGTGAAATTGTAACCAATTTTTCAGCCATGGCAGCGTGCTGAACAAACGCCCGGATTTAGTGGCACGTGTATTAAAGGGTTAAACTTGAAGCCCTTTTGAAGATATTTAATTCTGGATTATTTGGCAAAGGTTTGGCTATGGTTATGTGATAGAATTTCAAAAGCGAGGCCTACCACATGCTCACATTCTAATTATTCTGGATGCCAACTCAAAACTAAGAACTGAGGTGGAAGTGGACAATACTGTTTGGGCTGAAATTCCTGATCCATCACATTACCCTCTGCTCCATCAAATTGTCATGCAACACATGATCCATGGCCCTGTGGACAACACAATCCCAATTCTCCATGTATGGAGAATGGAAAGTGTAAAAAAAATTTTCCAAAACAGTTTCAAACAAAAACTGTTATACCTGAGGATGCATATCCAAGTTATCAAAGAAACGAAGGACCTTCTTTTTCACACCATTCCAAGATGATTGATAATTCTTGGGTGGTTCCATATAACCCTTTCCTTCTATTAAAATATAAGTGCCATATCAATGTGGAAGTATGTGCTTCCATTCAGAGCGTAAAATACCTCTTCAAATATGTGTACAAAGGTCATGACAAAGCCAATGTGGAAATTTGTGAAACCAACATCAGACACGATGAAACTCATAAATTCATGGATTCCAGATATGTCAGTGCACCAGAGGCAGCTTGGCGAATCTTTGCTTTTCAAATGCATAGACAATCTCACAGCATTAGTCGTCTTGCAGTACATCTGCCTGATTCACAATCACTTTTTTTTCACGAGGGTGATTCTGCGGACAACATCAGTTATTCAATGGACAGACAATCAACACTCATGGCCTACTTTACCCTCAATGAGAATGATCCCAAAGCTCGGGAGTACTTATATCGTCAAATTCCGAGCATTATGTTTGGAAAGAAGGTGCATGGGAAGTTAGAAGGAGAGGAGGTGCTTCAGTCATTGGTAGACTCTACACTGTTAGTATTCAAGAACAAGAACGTTATTTTTTAAGGCTGTTGTTACTCCATGTTAAAGGAGCTACAAGTTTTGATAACCTTAAGACTGTTAAGGAAGTCACATACCCAACGTTTAAAGAGGCGGCATTAGCCCTTGGATTGCTCTTCGATGACAGTGTTTGGAGAAAAACTTTATTGGATGCCTGTGTTCTCAATATGCCTGCACAGCTCCGTGAAATGTTTGCGTATATATGTGTCTTTGGTCCTCCTAATCATCCCCTGGAGTTGTGGCAAGAATTTAAACAACACTTCGTTCAAGATTACTGCCATGCCTACCACCCTGACACTGATGATTGTGAACATTGTGAAGGATACGCCATGACTGATGTTGAACATGTTTTAAAATTTCATGCTAAACATTTCATTGATTTTAATCTGCCACGCCCAAAAAGAAAACCACACATTCGTCCTCAATACAACAAAGAAGAAGAGTTAGTAAGAGCACATGAAATGAAAGCCACCTTAAATGATCAACAACGTTTGGCCTATACTGCAATCCATAAAGCTTTAGAGGATACAAGTGATAAGCCAAAGTGCTTTTTCCTTGACGGTCCCGGTGGAAGTGGGAAAACATATCTGTATCATCTATTGATTCATGAACTGAGAGGAGAAGGAGAAGTTGTCTCACCTGCAGCCAGTACAGGGATTGCTGCTAATCTATTGCAAGGAGGAAGAACTATCCATTCACTGTATGGCATACCAATACCAATTAATGAGACATCCGTTTCAAGAATCAAAAATGATACTGATGCGGCCCAACATTTGAAGACTACCAAACTCTTCATCATCGATGAGTCTACTATGTTGTCAAAATACGCTTTGCATGTAATTGATCAATTATTACGGGATGTCATGACAACTGATGTCTTCAACAAAAATAAATTACCCTTTGGAGGGAAAGTCATTGTTCTGGGAGGAGACTTTCGGCAGTGTCTTCCTATCATCTCCCACGGAACAAGGACAGACATTGTAGAGAGCTGCATTAAATATTCACGACAATGGCAGCTTTTCAATCAATTGCCGCTCATTAACAACATGCGCTCCATTGATTCTGAATATAGCAATTGGTTAATTCAATTGGGAAATGGAGAATTGTCCAATGATTACAACCTTGGTGATGATGTCATTGAGATCCCGCAAGACATGATCTGCACTGGCTCTTTAATCTTGGACATATTTGGTGAAAACATTGTCATTGATGTGAATAATGATGAAAGTATTCAGAATGCTGCATCACATGCCATTCTTTGTCCCAAAAATGACGCTGTGGATTTGATCAATTCAAAAGTGATGGATTGTATTCCTGGAGAATACATGGAATATATGAGCCATGATTCCATTGATCCAGATGAGACGGAAAATCCTGAACAATATCCTGTGGAATTTCTAAATTCTCTAACACCAACAGGAATGCCTTCTCATCTCCTGAAATTAAAAGTTGGTACAATTATAATGCTTTTGCGTAATTTTAACAGCAGAAAAGGACTTTGCAACGGGACTCGGATGATTATTATTGCTTTGTTTGACAACTTGATACAAGCAAAAGTAATTTCTGGCTCGGATGAAGGAAATGTAGTCTTCATTCCAAGAATTGATCTCTGTCCATCAGAGACTGGATTGCCTTTCAAACTAAGACGTCGGCAATTTCCCGTGAAGCCTGCCTTTGCCATGACCATAAATAAATCTCAAGGACAAACTTTGGAGAAAGTGGGGATTTATTTGCCAGAACCTGTTTTTGGCATGGACAATTATATGTGGCTTTCTCACGTGTGAAGAGACGATGCAATGTGAAGGTGAAAGTGGTGGATTCATGCATTCAAGGGAAATTGGTGCCTAACTGTGAGAAAGTCTTCACCAAAAATATTGTCTATCGGAATATTTTGGGATGAACTTTTGCATATTTTATATTTTTACCTTTTCTATTTAAAAAAAAAAAAAAAAAAAAAAAAAAAAAATTAGTTTAGTCTTTTCAATTTCAGTTTTTTATGTGCATAGTTTATACAATGTTTGTGGAAAAACACATTTTAGATTTCATTGGAGATGTGTATCATTCTGATTTTATCACAGGGTGATAGAAACCACTATTTTAAGCTCCAGTGCTTTACGTGCTGAGAGATTTGATTCTTATTCTTTAAAGGGAGAGGTTTTTGTGAACAGCTAAGAGACGGGTGGGACGGCTGTTCACACACATCTCATTACCAAGGTGTGTTCCACATGTTTAGATAGATAGGGACAAACATAAATTATTAATTAGATTCTACCACGACATTTTTCTTAGATTTTTTCACTTTGTTGAGGAATATACTAAATGATAATAATTGTACATGAAGGACTTATCAAGAACATACTTGCTGTAATTTTCATAATTGCATATATGTAATTTGTACTTAACTTGCAGTTTGTGCAGACAACATAGTTGTGGCAGTGTCATCCACATCAACTGCAGTCACCTGTGGTTAGTTAGTGGATGCATCTTATGCACCTGCTGAAGCTATGTTAACTCCATTTACTGTAGGTTAATTACAAGTTTTTTTGTTATTGCACGGATATTGCTGCAAGTCTGTAGTTGGTAACTCCTTCTGTATCAATTTACAAAATTTTATTATTTACATCACAATCCTCAAAAAATCTAAGAAAAATCCAGCAATTAAAAATATCTAAATTATATCAATTCGGATTTAGTTAGAGTAGGTCCCACCAGGCGTAAGGGCATCTTGACGCGATTGGTGGGCTGACACAAAGTGGCTGATACATATATTAGTACTGTTAATTCATCAATTCAAAAAATTGACATATTAAGAAGTATTGCTACTTTGTGTTCTAAGACCCTTACAACATAATAGTTCAATTTTCCTTAAATGATATCAACCATACTAATATATGTAGTTGGTGTAAAGATGTCATTGGAATAATTGGATTATTATTTGAAAATCTAAAAAAAACATTAAAAATATTCTAGACACCCGATGCATTTGCATCGGGCTCACAGCTAGTATATATATATATATATACATTATAATAAATTGTTATATATAATATACATAATTTATTTAAGTTAATAATATATATAATATATTTTTTGGATATATTTTAATGATATTATTTATATATAAAAATATATTGTATATATTGGTATTAAATAGATTATTGATCTATATGATACACAATTATATAAATCTTTTTCAGCCTTATATTAAATTTTGGTCTGAAATTATGTCAGTGCCTCAATATTTAATCTATATTATCTTTTTAAAATTCTTTTCACATCGATTAGTCATCTATATGTAAATAATGCTCCTTACTTCATTAACTTCTTTGGTGACTTCTTTTGATTTTAATTTTATTCTTGCCTTTGAGACCTTTCACAATACCTTTTTATGAGGAATTTGTGGGAAAAATAATCGCTTCTGCACGTTCCGCATAATGGCTCACGTGTGGCATAAATGCGCCATTCCAATGTATTTTTCCTTTTAACTTGCGGTAATTTGTGGAACTTGCGGAACTTGCGGCGCGGTTGCGGCTTGTGCCATGCAAAGTATAGGCGTAGTTGCGCCAAATGTAGTTTTGCACTTGCGGCAGGTGCGGCCGCAAAAAAAAACCGCGGTCAGCTGAGGTTTTTTTTACAGCCGCACCTGCTGCAAGTGCAAAACCGCAATTGCTGCACCTGCTGCAAGTAAGTCTATACTTTGCATGGCAAAAAACACAAGCGCGCCATAAGTGTAACGGTAATGCGGCAAACGCGGCAGATGTGGTTATTTTACTGCATCTCCTGCGAATTACGAAAAACGCTGATGTTATTTTTTTGAATATATTTTTATGATATAATTTATATATAAAAATATATTGTATATAATAAAAAAAACAATATAAATATTATTACTTTGACTATATTGCTATGCAGAATGTATATTCATTGCTTCCTTAAATAATATACTGTAGCTATTATTGCATACATTTTCCTGTACTGTGCTCAATATGAGCTCTGACAAACCAAAAAGCTCTGTTAGAGCTAGCAATGCTGCACGCCAGCGCAAGAAGCGTGGTCAGGAAGATCCGGAAAAAAGATGTCTCCGTTTGCTTAAGCTCAAGGAGGATATGAATAAAAGAATTGCAAAGGAGTCTGCTGAAGAAAGAAGCAGTCGGTTGGCCAAAAAAGCTGAGGTGGAACGAAAAAGACGCAAAAAACAACAGGTGAAGGTGCAAGGAGAAGCATCTACTTCTGATATGGCGTCCACATCTGTGTCTCCAACACTTTCTGAAACTCAACTGCCTACAACATCTGGCCGCAAACAACAAAAGCTGAAGGTGCAAGGAGAACCATCTACGTCTGATATGGCGTCCATATCTGGGTCTCCAACACTTTCTGAAACTCAACTGCCTACAACATGTGGCCCAAAACAACAAAAGGTAAAGGTGCAAGGAGAACCATCTACGTCTGACATGGCGTCCATATCTGTGTCTCCAACACTTTCTGACACTCAACTGCCTACAGCATCTGGCCGCAAACAACAAAAGGTGAAGGTGCAAGGAAAACCATCTACCTCTGATATGGTGTCCATATCTGTGTCTCCAACACTTTCTGAATCTCAACTGCCTTCAAAATCTGGCACGGGTAAAGTGAAGTGCAAAGGTTCTTCTAAAACAAGAACAGACAAGACTGCTTCTGCCATCACAAGACACAAATTGGCTAAAGTCAAGCGTTTAGAAATTATGTCACCCACCTCAAAACAACGCCGTTTGGCCCATTTGGCTGCCTCACAGCGTCAACTACGCCAAAAAAAAAACCTCAGGAAGAAGTCTTCAGTCACTACTTCTTTTCTTGAATGTGTTGAAACTTCTACACAGCTACGCCTTATTTATGTAGGCATCTACAAAAAAGGTCATCGGTTGCTCACTTCACCAACGTCATCAATCCCTATTGGCTTTACTGATGACGATACCGGTATTTTAGAACATACCTGTGGGCCCATGAACGTGTTATGTCAACATTGTGAAGCACAACATTTTGAGACTGAAAGGCCATCTGATGGACAGTTCTCCCTTTGTTGTCACAAGGGCAAAGTTAAGGTACCATTACCTCAGTACCCTGAGCTCTTCACTACTTTACTCAAAGGAGACAGCCCATATAGTAAAAATCTCATGGACAATATCAGGAGCATTAATAGTTCCTTTGCATTTGCTTCGATGGGTGCAAGTGTTTCTCAACCACCTGGACACGGTCCTTATTGTTTCCGGATTCACGGCCAAATTTACCATAGAACTGGAACTCTCCACCCCGCTGAAGGTCAAGTTCCAGCATATGCACAGCTCTATATTTTGGATAGTGCTATTGCTACTGAACAACGCCTACAGTCTCCAGAAAATCTGAAATGTAATCCAGCCTTGATGAGAATTATTGCTGAGCAATTGGAAGGTATTAATCCCTTTGTTTCAGCTTACAAAATGTTACGGCAAGTGGAGGAAGAGGAAGAACAGAAAGCATTGGAACATGGCACAAAAATGCCTAATATCATCATGGCAATTAAACAAGATAGAGAGCAAGACCCAAGACGGTATAACAACCCTACTGTCCATGAAGTTGCAGTCATCTTTGAAAATGCTGATGGAGAGCCACCATTTAATAGAGACATTTTAATACATCTAAAACCAGACCCAAATAATCCGTTGGCTCCCAAAACACAGCAAATAAGTATTTTACACAGTAATTTGGATGCATTACTGTATCCATTGTTTTTCCCTCATGGAGAGCAAGGGTGGCATGAATCACTCATGCAGCAAGGTCAAAATGTTCGCAGGGTGACACAGCTGCAGTATTACTGTTATTTGCTGTCAGTACGGACAGAATTCAATCCTGTCCTTAATGGAGGTAAACTGACGCAGCAGTACTTGGTGGATGCCTATGTAAAGATCGAGGCCAATCGTTTAAATTTTATACGACAACACCAGAAGGATTTGAAGGTGGAAGATTATTGTCTCCTTCAAGAACATTTGCTGAGAAAATCCGTAGAAAAAGGAATCCCTATTGGCAAAACCGTAATTTTACCATCTTCCTTTGAGGGAAGTCCCCGAAATATGCAGCAGTGGTATCAAGATGCCATGGCAATTGTAACTAAATTTGGAAGACCAGATCTTTTTATAACGATGACCTGTAATCCGAAATGGAGTGAAATTGCAACCAATTTACAGCCATGGCAGCGTGCTGAACATCGCCCGGATTTAGTGGCCCGTGTATTCAGGATTAAACTTGAAGCCCTTTTGAAAGATATTAATTCTGGATTTTTTGGCAAGGTTTGTGCTATGGTTCATGTGATAGAATTTCAAAAGTGAGGCCTACCACATGCTCACATTCTAATTATTCTGGATGCCAACTCAAAACTAAGAACTGAGGTGGAAGTGGACAATACTGTTTGGGCTGAAATTCCTGATCCATTACATTACCCTGTGCTCCATCAAATTGTCATGCAACACATGATCCATGGCCCCTGTGGACAACACAATCCCAATTCTCCATGTATGGAGAATGGAAAGTGTAAAAAAGCTTTTCCCAAACAGTTTCAAACAAAAACTGTTATACCTGAGGATGCATATCCAAGTTATCAAAGAAACGAAGGACCTTCTTTTCCACACCATTCCAAGATGATTGATAATTCTTGGGTGGTTCCATATAACCCTTTCCTTCTATTAAAATATAAGTGCCATATCAATGTGGAAATATGTGCTTCCATTCAGAGCGTAAAATAACCTTTTTAAATATGTGTACAAAGGTCATGACAAAGCCAATGTGGAAATTTGTGAAACCAACATCAGACACGATGAAACTCATAAATTCATGGATTCCAGATATGTCAGTGCACCAGAGGCAGCTTGGCGAATCTTTGCTTTCCAAATGCATAGACAATCTCACAGCATTATTCGTCTTGCAGTACATCTGCCTCATTCACAATCACTTTTTTTTTCACGAGGGTGATTCTGCGGACAACATCAGTTATTCAATGGACAGACAATCAACACTCATGGCCTACTTTACCCTCAATGAGAATGATCCCAATGCTCGGGAGTACTTATATCGTCAAATTCCGGAGCATTATGTTTGGAAAGAAGGTGCATGGGAAGTTAGAAGGAGAGGAGGTGCTTCAGTCATTGGTAGACTCTACACTGTTAGTATTCAAGAACAAGAACGTTATTTTTTAAGGCTGTTGTTACTCCATGTTAAAGGAGCTACAAGTTTTGACAACCTTAAGACTGTTAAGGAAGTCACATACCCAACGTTTAAAGAGGCGGCATTAGCCCTTGGATTGCTCTTCGATGACAGTGTTTGGAGAAAAACTTTATTGGATGCCTGTGTTCTCAATATGCCTGCACAGCTCCGTGACATGTTTGCATATATATGTGTCTTTGGTCCTCCTAATCATCCCCTGGAGTTGTGGCAAGAATTTAAACAACACTTCGTTCAAGATTACTGCCATGCCTACCACCCTGACACTGATGATTGTGAGCATTGTGAAGGATATGCCATGACTGATGTTGAACATGTTTTAAAATTTCATGCTAAACATTTTATTGATTTTAATCTGCCACGCCCAAAAAGAAAACCACACATTCGTCCTCAATACAATAAAGAAGAAGAGTTAGTAAGAGCACATGAAATGAAAGCCACCTTAAATGATCAACAACGTTTGGCCTATAATGTAATCCATAAAGCTTTAGAGGATACAAGTGATAAGCCAAAGTGCTTTTTCCTTGACGGTCCCGGTGGAAGTGGGAAAACATATCTCTATCATCTATTGATTCATGAACTGAGAGGAGAAGGAGAAGTTGTCTCACCTGCAGCCAGTACAGGGATTGCTGCTAATCTATTGCAAGGAGGAAGAACTATCCATTCACTGTATGGCATACCAATACCAATTAATGAGACATCTGTTTCAAGAATCAAAAATGATACTGATGCGGCCCAACATTTGAAGACTACCAAACTCTTCATCATCGATGAGTCTACTATGTTGTCAAAATACGCTTTGCATGTAATTGATCAATTATTACGGGATGTCATGACAACTGATATCTCCAAGAAAAATAAATTACCCTTTGGAGGGAAAGTCATTGTTCTGGGAGGAGACTTTCGGCAGTGTCTTCCTATCATCTCTCATGGAACAAGGACAGACATCGTAGAGAGCTGCATTAAATATTCACGACAATGGCAGCTTTTCAATCAATTGCCGCTCATTAACAACATGCGCTCCATTGATTCTGAATATAGCAATTGGTTAATTCAATTGGGAAATGGAGAATTGTCCAATGATTACAACCTTGGTGATGATGTCATTGAGATCCCGCAAGACATGATCTGCACTGGCTCTTTAATCTTGGACATATTTGGTGAAAACATTGTCATTGATGTGAATAATGACGAAAGTATTCAGAATGCTGCATCACATGCCATTCTTTGTCCCAAAAATGATGCTGTGGATTTGATCAATTCAAAAGTGATGGATTGTATTCCTGGAGAATACATGGAATATATGAGCCATGATTCCATTGATCCAGATGAGACGGAAAATCCCGAACAATATCCCGTGGAATTTCTAAATTCTCTAACACCAACAGGAATGCCTTCTCATCTCCTGAAATTAAAAGTTGGTACAATTATAATGCTTTTGCGTAATTTTAACAGCAGAAAAGGACTTTGCAACGGGACTCGGATGATTATTATTGCTTTGTTTGACAACTTGATACAAGCAAAAGTAATTTCTGGCTCGGATGAAGGAAATGTAGTCTTCATTCCAAGAATTGATCTCTGTCCATCAGAGACTGGATTGCCTTTCAAACTAAGACGTCGGCAATTTCCCGTGAAGCCTGCCTTTGCCATGACCATAAATAAATCCCAAGGACAAACTTTGGAGAAAGTGGGGATTTATTTGCCAGAACCTGTTTTTGGTCATGGACAATTATATGTGGCTTTCTCACGTGTGAAGAGACGATGTAATGTGAAGGTGAAAGTGGTGGATTCATGCATTCAAGGCAAATTGGTGCCTAACTGTGAGAAAGTCTTCACCAAAAATATTGTCTATCGGAATATTTTGGGATGAACTTTTGCATATTTTATATTTTTACCTTTTCTATTTAAAAAAAAAAAAAAAAAAAAAAAAATTAGTTTAGTCTTTTCAATTTTAGTTTTTTATGTGCATAGTTTATACAATGTTTGTGGAAATACACATTTCAGATTTCATTGGAGATGTGTATCATTCTGATTTTATCACAGGGTGATAGAAACCACTATTTAAAGCTCCAGTGCTTTACGTGCTGAGAGATTTGATTGTTATTCTTTAAAGGGAGAGGTTTTTGTGAACAGCTAAGAGACGGGTGGGACGGCTGTTCACACACATCTCATTAGCAAGGTGTGTTCCACATGTTTAGATAGATAGGGACAAACATAAATTATTAATTAGATTTTACCACGACATTTTTCTTAGATTTTTTCACTTTGTTGAGGAATATACTAAATGATAATAATTGTTCATGAAGGACTCACCAAGAACATACTTGCTGTAATTTTCATAATTGCATATATGTAATTTGTACTTAACTTGCGGTTTGTGCAGACAACATAGTTGCGGCAGTGTCATCCACATCAACTGCAGTTAACTGTGGTTAGTTAGTGGATGCATCTTATGCACCTGCTGAAGCTATGTTAACTCCATTTACTGTAGGTTAACTACAAGTTTTTTTGTTATTGTATGGATATTGCTGCAAGTCTGTAGTTGGTAACTTCTTCTGTATCAATTTACAAAATTTTATTATTTACATTACAATCCTCAAAAAATCTAAGAAAAATCCAGCTATTAAAAATATCTAAATTATAACAATTCGGATTTAGTTAGAGTAGGTCCCACCAGGCGTAAGGGCATCTTGACGCGATTGGTGGGCTGACACAAAGTGGCTGATACATATATTAGTACTGTTAATTCATCAATTCAAACAATTGACATATTAAGAAGTATTGCTACTTTGTGTTCTAAGACCCTTACAACATAAGAGTTCAATTTTCCTTAAATGATATCAACCATACAAATATATGTAGTTGGTGTAAAGATGTCATTGGAATAATTGGATTATTATTTGAAAATCTTAAAAAAAAATTAAAAATATTCTAGCCACCCGATGCATTTGCATCGGGCTCACAGCTAGTTGATATATAATATACATCTGTGTAAATATTAAAAAACCTTTAGTGCCTTAAGGAAGTGATTGGTCGTCCTGTGATGCAGGTACACGCCAACGCCATAATAATTGCCTCCACGCTGTTACACAGCGTCTTCCGCATCCCAGTATGCATGCCCGGACATCCGGGTCTTACTGCGTATACGCGGCGATCGCGTCATTGCTGATAAAGCGATCATGTGACTACCAAGAGGCCAGTGCAGCCATCTTATTCTCTGGCACTATATAACAAAGTGCAGGTATTCTTGCCCACTTCACAATAAAGTCTGCCCAAAGTACTGGGGATTTACACTGGGCCTTCCAAACACATCGAGAAGTGTGTAACACTCTCCGCACATGCTTAACCACGTAAAGCACAATTCTGGAATAGAGCCGATCTAACCCCCAATGTAGGGATAGAATCAGTTCATTAGCATCCACCCGCAATAGGACCGGTGGTATAAGCACCAGCTCATCGCAAGTGACGCTAAGCCAGAACACCTCACTAACAGTCATGTTATCATTTACACCAGGTCCTTATTACCCCTGAAAGTAATGTTGTGATAAACCACAGACAAATATATATATGCAAGAAATTGGGCAAATTTTTATTTAATAGAGAATTTGTAGAGGCAACATTTTCAAAAAGTACGTGTCCCAAAATAACATTTTGACCAGTCATTCCTCCTGTGAAAAAATAGATAAAAATTAGTAGAAAATGTAACAAAAGTTATATATAACTTGCTACATATACTTTTAAAATATTGGTATCAATATTATATCAAGAACTTTTTTTCTTTCCTTTACACTGTTTGAGGTATAGGTTACAATGAAAATAGGATTATGTAAGGTTAATAACCTATATCATTTTGTCTGATAGTATTCACCAACATTTCATAAAACAGAATGAATCTTGAAATGTGCATTCAGGCCATTAGGCCTCAGGGTATTTAACAAATAAATCCATTTAAGTTCTTTCTTCTTTAAAATGGCCTCCCTGTTACCTCCCCTTCTCAGAGGGTGTACATGATCTATTATCTGAATTTAATATCTGTATCTTTATGGCCTTTCTCCACACAATGTTTTGGTACTGGAAGGTCCAAACATTTTTTTCTTATTGAGCACTTATGTTGACTGAATCGTGTTTTAAAGTCCCAAGTCATCTCCTCAACATAGTAGAGACGACAGGGGCATTCAAGTAGATATATGATGTATTCTGAGTCACATGTTAGAAAAAAATTAATCTTAAACACTTTTTGGGACTGATTGTCCGTAAAATACGATCCTTTCAACATTGAGGTACAATTGATGCAATTCAAACATGGGTAACACCCTTTCCTCCCCACACCTGTGAGTGAATAACAGAAGGAAGTATACAGTGATTCAGCGACGCCCCCTGATGAAGCCATACAGTGAAACGACGTAGGGGCAGGGCTTGGACTGAGTGATCCTGCAGCAAAAGCTAGTATGACCAAATTGTAGCGTCTAACATAGACTGTAAGCTCCGGGCTGCCTTGATAAATTTAGGTAGCTGGTGACAGGATACATGGGAATGGATAAGAGGCTGACAGAGGTAGTATTATTGATGTATGGGCACCTTGCAACTTAATGCTGTATACTATTTTCTCTAGTAAGGGTTGACTTTGCAGCCTCATTAGATGCAGAGTATGAGCTCATCATCGTTTATTGCTGTGAGAGGTGTTTTACTCATTTTAAGTTTGTGAATTGATCACTGTATACCTCCTTCTGTTATTAAAACTGTATGACTCCCTGTTTTACCTGTCAAAACATGTAAGAATCGCATGTAGGGATGGGCGAATCTACTCGCGAGGACTCGTTACTCGGCGAGTAGTAAGGGACTCGCAGGACTCGGTACTCTGCGAGTTTCCCAGCGATTACTCGCACAGTAACGAGTCCGATGCAAATCAAAACTAGGATTGCCTTTGACTTGCATTGGTCTGATTACTGTGCAAGTAATCGCTGGGAAACTCGCAAAGTAACTGCTGTTACTTTGCAAGCCGAGTCCAGCTGTCTTCTCTGTGCAGGCTGCCGCAGCTCCAGGGTCCTAGAGCCCGCCTGCTCACAGAGATGATGTAGCAGAGCTGCGATTGTTCTCAGTCTGCTCATTCCCTGTGCATAGACATCTATATCTATGCACAGGGGATATAGCAGAGAGGACATCGCGCTTTGGACTACGTCGGACGGAAGAGGATTTTTTTAATTAAAGATGGAGTCCCTAATGGCTTTTTTTTTTTTTATTTCTTATAAAAAATTTTCTCTGTGTTGTGTTTTTTTAACCCTTTATTGGAGATACTTAGTGACTGGGTCAAACGTGGCCTGACATTAAGAATCTCGGGCTTAATACCAGCTTGTATAACAAAGCTGGTATTAACCCCTTTATTACCCTTTATTACCCAGCGTTCCACCGCCACCAGGGCCGCTGGAAGAGCGGGGTTCAGCGCCAGAGGATGGCGCTTCAATGAACGCGCCATCTTCTGGGGCGGCTGCGGGCTGCAATTTGCAGCGGGGGGTGCCCAGAAAGCTTGGGCATCCCTGCGCTGCGGATTCCAGCACCCAGCTGCTAAGCTGTACCTGGCTAGACATAGAAATTGCGCGGAGCCCCACGCATTTTTTTTTTATTATTTCATGAAATGCATGAAATAATTAAAAAAAAGGGCTCCCCTATATTCTTGTGTCTGGCCAGGTACAAATAGGCACCTGGGGGTTGGGGGCAGCCCGTCGCTGCCTGCTGGATCCGGCTGGTTCCAGAAATACGGCGAAGCCCACGTGAAATTTTTTTTCTGACAAATTCATAAAACAATGTAAATAAAAGGGACTGCATCTTTATTAACCCCTGGACCATGGGCGAGGGGTTAATAAAGATGCAGTCCCTTTTTTAGGATTGTTTTATTGATTTTTCAGAAAAAAAATTACATGGGATTCGCCGTATTTCTGGAACCAGCCGGATCCAGCAGGCAGCGACGGGCTGCCCCCAACCCCCAGGTGCCTATTTGTACCTGGCCAGACACAAGAATATAGGGGAGCCCTTTTTTTTTATTATTTCATGAATTTCATGAAATAATTAAAAAAAAATGCGTGGGGCTCCGCGCAATTTCTATGTCTAGCCAGGTACAGCTAACCCTTAAGGTTGTTGAGCCTGCCCTGTAACTTATACTGCCAATATTAGACATGACCGCCATGAATTTCTATTAAATTGTTTTAAAAAAAACACAACACAGAGAAAAATTTTTATTAGAAATAAAAAAAAAAGCCATTAGGGACTCCATCTTTAATTAAAAAAATCCTCTTCTGTCTGACGCAGTCCAAAACGCGATGTCCTCTCTGCTACATCCCCTGTGCATAGATATAGATGTCTATGCACAGGGAATGAGCAAACTGAGAACAATCTCAGCTCTGCTACATCAGGCAGCAGGCGGGCTCTGGGACCCTGGAGCTGCGGCAGCCAGCACAGAGGAGACAGCCGGACTCTTATCTGTGTGAGTTTCCCAGCTATTACTTGCACAGTAAACGAGTCAAATGCAAATCAATAGCAATCCTAGTTTTGTCAGAGTCTCTGACAAAACTAGGATTGCTTCAGGCTGAAGCTTCCGAGACACATCTGTGATTTGTAAATCGCACACTACTCGCTATTACTCGCTTCCCCATTCATTAACATTGGACTCGCTAGACTCGCAACGAGTAGCGAGTCCCGGGCTCGGACTCGCTAGAGTCAAGCGATTCCGAGTAATTTAGGACTCGCCCATCACTAGTCACATGTCATCATGCATATATGTAATTGCTCATCCAATGCTGTAGAGTGCACTCCGTTCATGTAACGTTCATGCTGTCACTGAGCACTTTACTTAAGAAACCTTTGAAATTTACTTTATCTGTATTTATTCTGACTAGTGTGGATTTTTCTAATAAATGTAAATCCCTTTTTGCTATTTCAACTGCTGTCCTTTTGATTTAGTGAACCGTTTACAATCCAGACCGAGAAATTTTGCCAGGAACAAAGATGCATCAAACTTCTTCTGTCTCCCAGACTCTGTTGCCTTGTCGGGCACCACTGATAGCCCCACGCCCAAGTCCACGTCTGTGTCACTGTATCTTCACAGACTTTTTAGGAATTTGGGGGTTTTGTGACATAGCTGTAGATATTTAGATGCACACATTGGAGAACAAGGAGCAGTTAGTGCTTTGTGGAAGGTAGCACTACAGCCTAGTACTGCTTTGTGTTTTACACACAACACCACAACGGCATAAAAAAATTTCCCTGAGGTTTAGGCCTTGTGCACACGTTCAGTATTTGATGAGTTTTTTACCTCAGGATTTGTAGTCAAAACCAGGAGTGGGTGATAAATACAGAAGTGGTGTAGGTATTTCTATTAGACTTTTCCTCTGATTGCTCCACTCCTGGTTTTGTCTACAAATCCTGAGGTAAAAAACTCATCAAATACTGAACGTGTGCACGAGGCCTTAAGGCGAAATATTATGCGTGCCAGTCACCACACAAGACAGCTGTGCTGGCTGCATGTCAGTTGTGCAGTACCATGCGTGGTATTTGGTGTGAACACAGCAACACAAAGGTTAAAAAATTTGCCTGCAGTGGTAAATGTGACCCTAAAAATAGCTGGGTAAACCGTGACTACTCCATGACCTTATACTTTCAGCTCTGAGAAGGGCTGAAAGATTGCTGATTGTACCAAGTGGATTGTAACGCTCCTGCCTGTCTCCCTGCACTACAGTCACCTAGTACTACAATACTGCTAGCTCTCACAAGAGCTTTTGGGTTTTACAGAGAATTTCTGTATGATTTGCATAAGCACAACTCTCCCTAACAGCTGCTCACACTCTCCCTACACTAGCTGTATTCTGCATGCAATGTGTAGAAAATAGCGGTGGTAGGGCTTATATAGAGCCTATGAGTCATAGGCTATGACTCATGTATGACGCTGGGTGGCCAGCCAATCATAGTAATGCCATAACCAAGAAGGCTGTGACATTACTGTGATTGGCGGGAGATCCGAATATTGCGAGGTGAGTAGTGAAATACTCGCTATGTTTCGAGTATTCCAATTACCACATTACTCGCCGAGTACCAAATACTTGCGATTATACTCGCTCATCCTTAAGAACGCTGGCTGCCAGGCATGAGAAAGCCTACAAGGCGTGACTTCCAGAAATCGCTTCAGACAGTTAAACTGTTGCTAATGTTTTTATGCTGATGACTCGACTTCCTCGAGGTTGGAAGTGCAGATCTGTGATATGTACTGCATCCCTCATTGCTGTGTTATGGAAAACCAGTCCTAAGATTGTCTGCAAGTTTTTTTTTGATACCCCAGCATTCAACCTGTTTTGGGCTGCGTTCGAGTCATTCGACGAATGTGAACGATTTGCTAAAAATTCGGTAATTCGAGGTTATGTTCGATTACTGATAGTTGACCAAAAGTGATACTGACTTTTAAGAGTAATGCTTTTGTTATTATGAAACTCAGTGTCTAGGAATAGTGGGCTGGACGGGAGGCTTGAGAGAGATCTGTGCTCAAATAATGCAGATCTCCATTTTATTTCCTTCCTACGCTTAATGTGCATGGTCCGGTCTGTCAGCCTATCGGCACGCATAGAGCAAAGTGCACTTTTTGCACACAAGGGCTTGTGTCATTGGCTGGGTATGTTACATGTCCTTGCCATATAAGAGCCAGCCATTTTCCCTCCTCGCCCTTTTCTCAGTGTTAGAGCTCAGTGTCAGACGCCGCCGCCACCGCTTCTGCTATGTGCACTACAGAGAACGATAGTTAGATAGCGATTCCATTCCAAGTTAGAGAGATAGTAGGCTTAGGGACTCCTTCCACGAACAGCCCTTTTTAGGGTTTAAAAGCACTGTTTGCTAGGCAGGTCTGTTCATGTGCTGTGTTGACAACTACATACATCCTGTGCTTTGGAAGCATTTTTTACAGCATCTGGCCAAATCTAGCCAAGCAAATCCTTTTTTGGGGATTTTAAAGGCCCTAGTCCATGGTGAACCTGTCCAAATTATTCCAAATGGATTAAGTGACCCTTGTTCAAAAAATACATCTAAGGTGATGTCGCCGGAGATGTTGGCGGTGACGGGCGGAAGCGTGCATGTTTTTGGCGCCCTCCAGCGATGCACTAGCAATCTGACAGGCGGCGGCGCCGCTGGGGTTTCTAAAAGCCCCAGCGGTGATGCCTTAACATGGGAGCCATAGGCTCCCATCACCTGGCAGATCGCCGTCCCCCATTTACATGGGGCGATGTTTACACATCACCCCAGAGTGGTCACCTGGATCAGAGCACTGCTCTGAAACCATGTGACCACTCAAATGCGTCGCCCTTGCCCATTCACATTGGGCTACGCATTGGCGATGTTGGCGGTAATAGGCCACGCCCCGGCGTCATCTAAAAAATCACCGGCGACATCGCCAGGTGCGACGGTACCTTAAGGTGGATGAGTTGTTACACTTAGAGAGGATAAAGGAGCAGATTAATAAAATAAACAGGGAGAAGCCATTATCTCTGTTAGTTATGCAAAAAAACAAAACAAAAAGAACACAGCCTTATAAATTTTCACGATTCACCAAGTGTATCCCTGTTAGATTGTTCTGAAAATGTGGTAATAGAAATAATGAGTTCCTTCAGTATGGGAAAAGTTGAGAAGCCCGCAGCCCTTTCAGAAGTTATCATTCTAGTGGATAATTCATGCCGTAACAACACGGGTCTGGTGCCTTTTTATCAGGGGTTCGCAACACCTCTCAGATCACATAATTTTTCCCTACCTACCAAAGTAGGAAAAAGAAAAACAGAAGAGGACATAGAGGGAAAGGCAAAAAGAACAAAAAGAGAGAGAATAATTTAAATAAGGCCCCTTTCACATCAGCGTTTTTTTAAAATCGCAGCAGATGCGGTGAAAAAAACGCATCTGCTGCGATTACCGCATACCGGCTGCACTTGCGGCACGGTTGCGGCACGGTTGCGGCAAGCCCCATACAATGTATAGGCGGGCTTGCGGCAGATGCGGCAAGTGCGGTTTTGGCACTTGCGGCAGGTGCGGCCGTGAAAAAAACCGCGGTCAGATACGTTTTTTCCACCGCATCTGCCGCGATTTAAAAAAAACGCTGATGTGAAAGGGGCCTAAGGCCGCAAATAATGTCATTGATCTGTCCAATTATACACTCGCACAGAGTGAAGCAGATATTTTATATAAGGGACTTTCTTATTTCCCCAATTATGGCCCAAATGATTTTGATTTGTTTGTGGACCTTAATAGGTTCATTAGAAAACTAACACTTAAGAGGCATTTCACCACGGGGATACCTAAAAAGTCAAGTACATCAGCTGACAATTTGAAATCTAAAGAAATAAAAAATGACAATTCCTTTCACCCAGTCTTGAAACAGACATCTTGTTTTTACCCTATTAATAGTAGGGGACATTTTTTGGAGACAATCCAAGAATTGGTGCTGAATGAATTGAAAGCTGACAACCTGATGAATGATAATTTGGATATCAGGGATCAATTAACTAGAAAATAACAAGAAACATTAGATTCTCTGTGAGGGAACAATGACATTATAATTAAAGCAGCTGTTAAGGGTGGAGGAATTGTAGTTCAAAATGGGGATGATTATGTAAAAGAAACATATACATTTTGTCTGATCCATACTTTTACTGGTAGGTCAATACTGATCCATACCCGGTCCAAATAAAAGAATATAATGGGATGATCAAAAAAGCGGCACTGGAAGGGACGATTAATGAGAGTGAAAAACGTTTCCTGATAAGTAAAAGCCCTTAAACCACTTTCCTTTATCACCTACCTAAGGTGCACAAAGACATAAACAATCCATTGGGAAGGCCAATTGTTTCCGGGATGGATTCCCTCACAAGCAACCTATCAATGTACATTGATAAGATCCTACAATTTCATGTCCTAAAATTGGATAGTTATTTGAGGGATTTTACTCACCTAATTGAGATCCTTTGTAAGACTGGATGTTGCTTCTTTATACACCAACATCCAACACGAAATAGTATTGGAATGTGTGAAATGTTTTTTGGATACTGATATGAGGATCCCAATTAAACAGAGGGATTTCATTATGGACAGTCTTGCTTTTATATTGAGGAACAACTTTAACTTTTTGGATAAATTTTATCATCAGACATGGTGAACAGCAAATTCAAATTTGTTCAAGGTGATGTTTGAGGAGATATATATATATGAATTACAACATTTATAAAAGTGGTTTATTATTATATAAAAGGTTTAATGATGATATCATCATCATTATCTGGGATCAAGATCAGAATGACATTCATAGTTTTTTAAAAGAGGCGTTTCATAATTGTTGGGGGCTGAAATTTGAACCACATATTCATGACAGCACTATTAACTTTTTGGGTCTAACACTCTTCGTGATAAATGAATGTATTTTTACTCAAACTTATTTTAAACCGTAATAGTTATGTCCATTATACCAGTGGGCACTACAAAAAAATGGATCAGGAACATTCCCTTGAACCAGTTCAAGAGAGTAAGGAAAAATTATTCCACGCAACAAGATTTTTTGGAACAATCCATGGTTCTCAATAATAGGTTTTTAGCGCAAAGTTATCCAAAAGCTCTTGTTTTAGGGACTTTTAAAAAAAAAGTAAACAGATAGAACAAGATGAATTCTTAGGAGTCAATAAAGAAAAAAAGGAAAAATCAATGAATATACATGACAAATGGCAATTTAATTTCATCACCACTTTTAATAATAGCCATAAAATTATTAAACATCGAAACATTGGCACATTTTAATGAATCTGTTTTAAAACTACTACTTCCTCAAAATCCTTGTATTACATTTAGGAGAGCACCTAGCATAAAGAGTTTATTAGCACCAAGTCATTTGAAATCACTCAAAAGGGATACTTTTGCAAACATTATAAAGAGGGCATTTAAGGGTGTCACCAGATGTAATAAAAATAATTGTATGTGTTGTAATGCCCTCCTAACAGGGGTGCACTTCAGCTCCAGTGTCACTAAAGAGGTTTTCACTGTCATACATGATCTAAATTGTTCATTTCAGTTTGTAATATATATGTTACAAGTGTTTAAAAAATCGTAGTGTTTAAAAAATGTATGGATTTCTGATTGTAGGTTTGAGTGAAATGCAACCCTGGCCAGGCTGTGTCTAGGGTATGGACAAATAGATTGAATGACTCTAGTGTACCTTTCCAGATGACATAAACATCATGTATTTAGCGCCTCCATGCCATTACGTTTTGTTGATATAAAGGATCCTGATAAACTGTCTCATACTTGAAAGCCACTATTTATGTGTTGGCATATTGAGGTACTACATTGGACCCCATTGCAGTCCTTGTACCTGCAAATAATACTTGTCTTGAAAGAGCAAAAAGTTTCTAATTAAACGAGTGTCAATAGGTCTATACATAGTGTTTCCTAATTCCTCAACATACCCAGATGTGGCTGCACTAAGAGGACGAAAATTCAAACAAACTTACCAAAAAATCAAACCACGTCCTATGGAAACCCTGTGAATATAAATGAATGATTGCTGCATCGGTATCATGCCCTGTGTTGCCTTTCAATGGGGTCTGCAGTGTCCTGCTAAGTGCAAAGATTATTAGGCTGTGTGTTGAGGAATTAGTAAACAATGTTTTTACTGACTCTATACTTTGTTGATGTGGAATGGAGGTGTATAGACTGTACAGCTGAGGTTACTAGTAATGCATCTGATGAAAGTGGTGAAATGGTGGAAATAACCTCCAGAAAATAACCCATGTCGAGTAAGAAGGAAGGTGTATTTTTAACCAAAGGTGTTAGAATTTTATCAATAAACTTAGCCAAAAGTGTCAGCACAGAGTCTATTGACACCACTATAGGTCGCCAAGGGGGCCTTTCCAGGTTTTTATGGATTTTTGAAATAATATAAAATACTGGTGTTATGACTATTTACAGAAGAAACATCCTATATGTTTTCATGTTAATTGTGCCTTGATTTAGATACTTTGATAATACTTCCTTGATTGATATTACCAAGATATTGGTGGAGTCACTATCTACAGTAGAGGCTGATATACAGTAGTATCACTCAGTTGTCCATAAATTTCTTCCAAGTAGTAGCAACAATCATTCCCCCTTTGTCACCGGGTTTAATTATTAAACTACTACTCGGGGAAACAGGGTATCCTCTTTAAGAGACCTCAGAGCCTGGCAATCTAGGTTAGTCATATCTGAATGACGATGTAAATTACCCTTGTCACTGTTACTTTTCAGCTTTTAAAAATCTCGTTATATGAACATAATGAAGTTCTCCACTGGAGGTGTCCTCAATGGAGGTCTAAATTAGCTTTTTGAACCTAAACTAGGGATGGGCGAATCTACTCGCTAGGACTCGTTACTCGGCGAGTAGTAAGGGACTCGCAGGACTCGGTACTCTGCGAGTTTCCCAGTGATTACTCACACGAGTCCAATGCAAATCAATATCAATCCTAGTTTTGTCAGAAACGCTGACAAAACTAGGATTGCCATTGTTTGCATTAGACTCGGCTACTGTGCCAGTGATAGCAGGGAAACTCGCAAAATAACTGCTGTTACATTGCGAGCCGAGTCCAGCTGTCTTCTCTGTGTGCAGGCTGCCAGCTCCAGGGTCCTAGAGCCCGCCTGCTCACAGACATGATGTAGCAGTGCTGAGATTGTTCTCAGTCTGCTCATTCCCTGTGCATAGACATCTATCTATGCACAGGGGATGTAGCAGAGAGGACATCGCGTTTTGGACTACGTCAGACGGAAGAGGATTTTTTTAATTAAAGATGGAGTCCCTAATGGCTTTTTTTTTTATTTCAAATAAAAAATTTTCTCTGTGTTGTGTTTTTTTAACCCTTTATTGGAGATTCTTAGTGGCTGGGTCAAACGTGGCCTGACATTAAGAATCTCGGGCTTAATACCAGCTTGTATAACAAAGCTGGTATTAACCCCTTTATTACCCAGCGTGCTACCGCCACCAGGGCAGCTGGAAGAGCGGGGTTCAGCGCCAGAGGATGGCGCTTCAATGAACGCGCCATCTTCTGGGGCAGCTGCGGGCTGCAATTTGCAGCGGGGGGTGCCCAGAAAGCTTGGGCATCCCTGCGCTGCGGATTCCAGCCCCCAGCTGCTTAGCTGTACCTGGCTAGACATAGAAATTGCACAGAGCCCCACGCATTTTTTTTTTATTATTTCATGAATTTCAGAGTCAGAGTCTCAGAGTCAGAGTCTCAGAGTCAGAGTCAGAATCTCAGAATTTCATGAAATAATTAAAAAAAAATGCGTGGGGCTCCGCGCAATTTCTATGTCTAGCCAGGTACAGCTAAGCAGCTGGGGGCTGGAATCCGCAGCGCAGGGATGCCCAAGCTTTCTGGGCACCCCCCGCTGCAAATTGCAGCCCGCAGCCGCCCCAGAAGATGGCGCGTTCATTGAAGCGCCATCCTCTGGCGCTGAACCCCGCTCTTCCAGCGGCCCTGGTAGCGGTGGCACGCTGGGTAATAAAGAGGTTAGGGCCAGCTTTGTATTATCAGCTGGCCCTAAGCCCGAAATTTATGGCGGTCACGCCAATATTAGACATGACCGCCATGAATTTCTATTAAATTGTTTTAAAAAAAACACAACACAAAGAAAATGTTTTATTAGAAATAAAAAAAAAGCCATTAGGGACTCCATCTTTAATTAAAAAAATCCTCTTCCGTCCGACGCAGTCCAAAACGCGATGTCCTCTCTGCTACATCCCCTGTGCATAGATATAGATGTCTATGCACAGGGAATGAGCAGACTGAGAACAATCTCAGCTCTGCTACATCATCTCTGTGCACAGACATTCATGTCTGTACACAGGGAATGAGCAGACTGAGAACAATCTCAGCACTGCTACATCAGGCAGCAGGCAGGCTCTAGGACCCTGGAGCTGGCAGCCAGCACACTGAGCAGACTGGATTCTTATCTGTGCGAGTTTCCCAGCGATTACTTACAAAGTAAACGAGTCCAATGCAAATAAATGACAAAACTAGGATTGCTTCAGGCTGAAGCTTCCGAGACACATCTGCGATTTGTAAATCTCACACTACTCGCTATTACTCGCTTCCCCATTCATTAACATTGGACTCGCTAGACTCGCAACGAGTAGCAAGTCCTGTGCTCGGACTCGCTAGAGTCAAGCGATTCCGAGTAATTTAGGATTCGCCCATCACTAACCTAAACCTAATTCAAAAGCTGTAACCAAAGGTAAGGAGGTGAAAGGATTGACTTAAAGGTACTGTCACACGCCACAATTTCGCCTGGAGATCATAAAGGCGATATGTCGCTCCGGAGCAATCGCCGTGAAATTGCCTCACGGTTGCGGCGTGTGATTGGGGAATTTAATCGCCCCTCGGCCATCGCCTGATTCCTGAATAGTGCTCAGTAATCAGCCGCAGTCTTTAAGGAGATATTTCCGTGTTGCGGCGTGTGACAGGGCGATAGAGATGGAAACAGCACTTTCTATGCTTTCCCGTAGGCGTGACTCAAGCGTTCTGTTGTCCGCGCCCCGTCCGCGATGATTGGTGTTGGCTACTGTGTTCCCATTGGCTGTCAGTTGACAGCGCACCATATTTGAAGAGCTGTCAATCCAGCACCACACACATCTTCAGCTACACAACCGTCCACAAACAGTGCAATTATGTGCGCCATTGAATAGTGCAAGCTATGTTGTCCACGTGTATTAAGTTGCGCTTAGAGATGAGCCACCATCCCGATGTTCGAATTCGATTCGTCGAATTTGATGTTTGTTCGTCGAATGTTCGTCGAACAACGTCGAACCCCATTGAAAATAATGGCAGGCAAACAGAAACACATACAAACACATAGAAAACACCTTCCAAGGTGTCCAAAAGGTGGCAAACTACTCAAAACACACAACAAACACATGGAAAAGTGACAAGTACATATAAAAATGCGAAAAGAAAAGAGATGGACGAGTAAAAGGAGGAGACACAGATATAGGCATGTCATGCCCCTCTAAAATCTGTTTTTACTCCAGTATTTGTAAGGCATCATGCAGACGATGAGTACTTGGGGAGTTTTACTTCAGTATCTGTAAGGCCACATTAAGACAAGGAGAACTTGATGAGGTTTACTTCAGTATCTGTAAGCCCACGTTCATACGAGGAGTAATTGGTGAGTTTTATTTCAGTATCTGTAAGGCCACGTTCAGACGAGGAGAACTTGGTGAGTTTTACTTCAGTATCTGTAAGGCCATGTTCAGACGAGGAGTATTTGGTGAGTTTAACTTCAGTATCTGTAAGGCCATGCTCAGACGAGGAGAACTTGGTGAGTTTTACTTCAGTCTCTGTAAGGCCATGTTCAGACGAGGAGTATTTGGTGATGTTTTTCCTCACTATATGTAAGGGTACCTTTACACGCCGCTACTGGCGGGTGGATACAACCAGCTACTTCACGTGCACGAGCACGCACAAACGGTTACAAACGGTAAACGCACCATCTTTACACGCCGCCACAAGGTGCGCTACGCTACGTTACATCTATCTCTGGATACACCGCCGGGTGCCTCAAGTCACCTTCTGTAGCTCATCTTACCTCATTTACACACCGCTACAACCAGCTAATATGGGCGGACCTGGTGCAGCAGGGACAGCACATAGGCGTGCCACAATTGTGGATTACGAGACGTCCGTACGCTGATAGGACAAAGCAAGAAACCCATGATTGGCCCGGCATCGCAGGAGGCTGTTTAATACATGACGCTCGAGCAATTGTGTAGTGTGACTGGTCAGCTCCTTAAATATGCCGCCCTATGCAGTGACTACCAATCGTAACGCAGGAGCTTCCACCAATGATCGCTGAAGGGGGGCGGTATCCCGGAGCCTGTGTCATGCCCCAGCTACATACCAGGTACATAGCCTGGTGTCGACACATCCCTTCTGTTGCTTCTTTACACGCCGATACAGCTCGCTACAATCGCCTGTGTAGCCACCTGCTTCAGGGCAGTGCTCGGAAACAGATGCATCTGTTGCTGGGTGCCTCCTACCGTCTTCACACGCCGCTACTACGGGGTATTTTGCCGCTACAAGCTACATTTGTAGCCTGTAGCTGGTTGTATCCACCCGCCAGTAGCGGCGTGTAAAGGTACCCTAAGGCCATGTTCAGACGAGGAGAACTTGGTGAGTTTTACTTCAGTATCTGTAAGGCCATGCTCAGATGAGGAGAACTTGGTGAGTTTTACTTCAGTATCTGTAAGGCGATGCTCAGACGAGGAGAACTTGGTGAGTTTTACTTCAGTATCTGTAAGGCCATGCTCAGACGAGGAGAACTTGGTGAGTTTTACTTCAGTATCTTGTAAGGCCACGTTCAGACGAGGAGTACTTGGTGAGTTTTACTTTACTATCTGTAAGGCCATGCTCAGACAAGGAGTACTTGGTGAGTTTTACTTCAGTGTCTGTAAGGCCATGCTCAGACGAGGACACTTGGTGAGTTATACTTCAGTACCTGTAAGGCCATACTCAGACGAGGAGTATTTGGTGATGTTTTTCCTCACTATATGTAAGGCCATGTTCAGACGAGGACTACTTGGTGAGCTTTATTTCAGTATCTGTAAGGCCATGTTCAGACGAGGAGTATTTGGTGATGTTTTTCCTCACTATCTGTAAGGCCTCATGCAGACTATGAGTATTGTGTCACATTTAGGGGACTACAAGAAGAGTGTCCATTTTTTCAAAAAATTTGGGCACAGACACCACTTAAGTGGCATCAATTGCCCCACAGTTACAAAATTTAAATGGTTACTTTTAGACCAAAAAACACAAGGCTTCATTCTCACCAGGATGACACAGGAGTAGAAAAGTCCTTGCAGATCCATGCCTTGTTCATCTTTATTAAAGTTAGTCTGTCCATATTCTGGGTGGACAGACGCGTGCGCTTTTCTGTCAGTACACCACCAGTAGCGCTGAAGACACGTTCCGAGAGAACGCTGGCTGCGGGGCATGACAAGGTCTCCAAGGCATGAGTGGCGAGCTCAGGCCATTTTTTCCATTTTGGAAGCCCAAAATGAGCAAGGCTCCAGGTCCCCAGTCATGGCATCGATGTTAAGTTGGAGATACTCGTGTACCATCCGTTCCAGGAGTTGACTATGTGTCAGACTTCTCATTTCTTCAGGCCTTGCAAACGATGGTATGAAAAAATTGTGGAACGAGGCAAAGAAATTGGTGTTAACACCACCACCTATGGTGTTACTGGTATGGTGTGGGTGATGATGACTCGACAGTCCCATAGTTGACAAGTGAGAAATGTGAGATTCACTCTGTCTACCACTGGTGGTTTGTGGAAGAGCCGATCTCAGATCATGTATCAGCTTCTGCTGATACTCCTGCATGCGTGCGTCCCTTTGTATGGCTGGAATTATGTCAGCAAATTTTGTCTTGTACTGGGGATCGAGGAGTGTGGCAACCCAGTAGTTGGCATTGCTTCTAATTCGGACAATCCGAGGGTCATGTTGCAGGTAGTGCAGCAATCAGGCGCTCATGTGTCTTGCGCATCCAGGAGGACCAAGTCCTTGTTGTGCTGGTGGTGGGGAGGTCAGAATCATGCTTCCTTCCTCTGCTTTCTCCCCCCAACCTCGCACAACAGAAATGTCATCAAGGTCTCCCTCATCTGCTGACTCTTCCATGCCTATCGCCAGTTCCTCCTCCATTTCTTCCTGGGCTCCTGCACCTTCCTCAGCAGTTTGGCTGCTACCATGCGCCCTCGTTAATCCCTCTCCACCACCCTCCCATGCCTGCCGTCTTGTTGCTGCCGACCGTGAGGACCTTGGAGATATTGTCATCCCTTCCGCATAGGACTCCTCCTGTATTTCCTCCACCTCCTCTTGTCCGACCACCTGACTCCGAATATTGTTTAGTGTCTGCTCCAGCATGTAGATCACCGGAATATTCATGCTGATCATGGCATCGTCAGCACTAAACATCTTCGACGCCATCTCAAAACTGTGCAGAAGGGTGCATAGGTCCTTGATCTGAGACCACTCCTGAAGCGTGATCTGCCCCACCTCTGGATCTCATTGGCCCAGGTTATACGTCATAACGTATTGCACCAGGGCTCGGCGGTGCTGCCACAGTCGCTGCAACATGTGCAGAGTAGAATTCCAGCGTGTCGGCACATCACATTTCAGCCAGAGAACGGGCAAGCCGAAAGACTTCTGCAGCGAAGCAAGTCGTTGAGTGGGATGCGAATGCCTGAAGTGCGCACACAGCGATCGTGCCCTCTGCAGAAGCCCATCTAGGCCTGGATAGTGTGTCAAAAATTGCTGGACAACCAGATTCAACACGTGAGCCATACAAGGCACGTGTGTTATATTGCCCCGGTGAAGGGCTGCAACCAGGTTTGCAACATTGTCACACATGGCCTTCCCTGGCTGCAGGTTGAGTGGAGACAACCATTGCTGAAACTCGGTCGCCAGAGCTGACCACAACTCCTCAGCTGTGTGACTTACGTTTCCAAGGCATTTGAAGGTAAAAACCGCCTGATGGCGTTGAGCCTTGCTGCCAGCATAGTTGGGAGGTGTGCAGGATTCCTTTTCTGCAGGTACAACGCGGGTGGCATTACCAGACAGGCTTTGGGCGGAGGTGGAGGACCGAGACGAGGTTGAGGAGGCAGAAGCAGAGGAGGAACTCCTACCTTTCAGAGGATTGATGCACAACTCGTGGGGACGGCAAAAATTGGACAGCAGACCCTTCTCCAGCTCTCACCATAGTTACCCAGTGCCCAGTCAGCGACATGTAACGCCCCTGTCCATGTTTACTGGTCCAATTGTCTGTGGTGAAATGCACCCTGTCACACACAGAGTTTCTCAAGGAAGCGGTGATGTTGTCTGCGACATGCTGGTGTATCGCAGGCACACCTTTCTTGGAGAAGTAGTGGCGACTGGGCATCTGGTACTGGGGCACTGCGACGGACATAAGGTCTCGAAAATCCTCTGTGTCCACCAGGCGGAAAGGCAGCATTTCTGAAGCCAAGAGCTTGCAGATGGTGAAATTCAAGCGCTTAGTTTTCTCATGACTTGGAGGAAATGGCCTTTTACTTGTCCACATCTGAGGGACGGAGGGCTGGCTGTTGTGTTGAGATGGGGTTGAGTAGGGTGTCACTAGCAAACTGCAGGTCTGGGAGGAAGGTGCAGGTGAACATGTAGTGTTGCCTTCATCCAAAGGTGGTGCTCTCGATGTCTGAGAGAGCTCAACACCAGCAGAATTGTCCACTTGAAAACCAAGTGACGACCTGCCAATCACACTGCCTGTTGCGGGTAAAGAGGTGCAAGGTTTACATCCAAAAGCATGTGTGACAGCTGTCCCCACAGTCACAGACGATGAAGAGCACCCGGATGCACTTGATGGGGCAGATGGTGGTAGGCCTGTCCCGGTAGCCCGAATTCTAGCATGGTGAGCTTCCCACTGCGAATTGTGTTTCATGTCCATGTGGCGGTTCATACATGAAGTACTTAAGCTACTAAGCTTTTGGCCTCTACTCAGAGATTGGTTACAAATCTTGCAGATGACATGATTTGGGAGATCCTTGGTGATGTCAAAGAAGGCCCAGGCTAGGCAAGGCTTAGAGCCCATGCGAGCTGCAGAGGCATCACGACCTGTGCTCAGAGGCAAAATTGTGGCTGCGAATGCAGTTGTTGACGTGCTTCCAGTACTCCGTCTATGTCCAGGAAGGCGCAACCTAACCTCATTGTCAGTAGCATCCACCTCCTGTGCTGACCTCATCGACTGGCTTACTGTGGGTTGACAGTAAGTGGGATCTCCAACCTCATCATCATCCTGTGTGTTCTCACACCTCTCGTCCTCCTCAGAGACAACCTCTTCCTGCCTTAACCGAAAACTTAGTTTGTCAATCCAATCCGGTATCTGAGTCTCATCAGCATCATCCTCCTTGTGTCCGGCAAGAGTAGTTACTGTTAGGGATTGAGGGTCTTCATGAAGGTCAGAACCTTCTTCATCTGGGCCTGGATCGGACTCACAAAGCTTCTGGGCATCAGGGCAGATTATTAACTCGTCTGGACTCACTGCAGCTTTGAAGCTGACTTCTGATTCCAAGGCTATTGTGTGACTGAACAGCTCTGCAGACTCAAACATGTGTGTTACCCCAGACTCAGTAGGGCGGCTGGAGACTTGGGAGCTAGGAGGAATGAAGTGTGATTGGGCTGACACCTCAGATGACTGGAGGGTTTGTGATGTAGTAGTTGAGGTGGAGGAGAGACCACTTGATGGAGCACTTGCGATCCATTCAAGCACCTGCTGTTTTTGTTCCTCATTTACAAGTGGTACCGATGCTCGTGTCTGTAAGAAAGGGATCATATCCGATTGGCCACGTAAAGAAGTTGACATCTTACTTTGCCTGGAAGATTGTCTTTCTTCAGTAGATGTTAATGTAGATTTAGCATCTACCCCACGGACACAAACTTTTTTTCCCTTTCCACCAGGCCTACTCCCATTCCCACCAGCAGCAGGCCTTTTGCCACTCATTTTGTATGGGACAAAATTTGCAACTGTACAGTTGTTGGACAACAAAAAGCTGGATGTAAATCAAACAGAGGTGTCTGAACCAACACTGCTACTTGACACAAAGTGAGACCTGGGCAAGGTGCAGTTAAAAATTAGAAGTGACTACACAGGCGGTGTAGTTGTTTGTATTAGAAGTGGCCTACACTGCTTCTTTTTTAGTGGCACTGCTACTTGACCCAAAGTGAGACTTGGGCAAGGTGCAGTTAAAAATTAGAAGTAAGTGACTACACAGGCGGTGTAGTTGTTTGTGTTAGAAGTGGCCTACACTACTTCTTTTTCAGTGGCACTGCTACTTGACCCAAACTGAGACCTGGGCAAGGTGCAGTTAAAAGTTAGAAGTAAGTGACTACACAGGCGGTGTAGTTGTTTGTATTAGAAGTGACCTACACTACTTCTTTTTTAGTGGCACTGCTACTTGACCCAAAAAAGTGAGACCTGGGCAAGGAGCAGTTAAAAATTTGAAGTGACTACACAGGCGGTGTAGATGTTTGTATTAGAAGTGGCCTACACTGCTTCTTTTTTTAGTGGCACTGCTACTTGACCCAAACTGAGACCTGGGCAAGGTGCAGTTAAAAATTAGAAGTGACTACACAGGCAGTGTAGTTGTTTGTATTAGCAGTGGCCTACACTGCTTCTTTTTTTAGTGGCACTGCTAATTGACCCAAAGTGAGACCTGGGCAAGGTGCAGTTAAAAATTAGAAGTGACTACACAGGCGGTGTAGATGTTTGTATTAGAAGTGGCCTACACTACTTCTTTTTTAGTGGCACTGCTACTTGACCCAAACTGAGACCTGGGCATGGTGCAGTTAAAAATTAGAAGTAAGAGACTACACAGGCGGTGTAGTTGTTTGTATTAGAAGTGGCCTACACTGCTTTTTGTGGCACTGCTACTTGACCCAAAGTAAGACCTGGGCAAGGTGCAGGTAAAAATTAGCACCAACTACACAGGCGGTGTAGCTTCTTTCACAAGTGGGCTACACCACTGTGTAACTGACACTGCTACAGTAATAGCCCAAACAAATTGCCTGGGCTAGCTGCAGCCAAAAAATGCCTACTTAGGCTGGCTTCACACTGGCGTTTGTGTCTGCATGCTGATGGCATGCAGACACAAACGCAGTCAAAAGCAGTGTTGAAATGATGTGTCCGCAGCGGAGAATGTCCGCCTGCGGACACATCACTAGGGAGCCCGGCAGCCAATCGGCGCTGTCTGGGGGCGGGCCGGAGGAGGAGTTCAGCGCCGGAGATCTCCTCCTCCCGGCCGCCGGTAAGCACCGGGACATGTCGGCGGGGAGTACAGCTGATCTGAGAGCTGTTTGAATCTTCCCGCGCCGACACCGAGAGATGTCGGCGCGGGAAGATTCAAACAGCTCTCAGATCAGCTGTACTCCCCGCCGACAGGTCCCGGTGCTTACCGGCGGCGGGGAGGAGGAGGACAGCAGTGGCTCAGCTGATCTCCCGGTGGCCGTCGGTGAGCTCCTGTGACATCACCGGCGGCCACCGGGAGATTTTTCAATGGGTCCGCAGCGTTCTCCAGCGCTGTCAAGCGCTGAACACTGCGGACCCATTGAAGACAATGCATGTTTTGTGCGCTTGGGGACGCTTGCCGATTTTCCAAGCTCCCCGAGCGCACAAAAAATGCAACATGCTGCGTCCCGGGCGCGGATGCTGGACACCGGAAGGAGCAGATATCGTCCGCATCCGCACCCGAACGCAGCAAACGCAGGCACTATGCGTTCCAATGTTAAACATAGGAACCGCAGTGCGCATGCGTTTGACTGCATATGGGAACGCAGCATACGCTGCTTTCCCATACGCAAATGTGAAGGCACCCTAAGGCAGGTGATGTAGCTTTCTTCACAGCAGTGCTACTCTACCTGCCCTAAAGGACTCCCAGAGCTAGATGTGGCCAGATGCTGTGAAAAACGTTTGCACAGCACTGGCACACTTCTGCCTGGCAAAAACTAATAGGGACTGCTCTAACTTAGCCCTAAAAAGGGCTGACATTAAAACTAGTCCCTGCTTCTATGAAGTACACCTGAAAAAGGGCTGCTAGACTACTAGTCCCTAGTCCCTAATCGCTACTCCTATGAAGCATCCCTCAAAAGGGCTGATACTCCTAAAATTCGCACACTACCTCCAGTCCCTACTCCCTAAACCTATCTATCTACCTCACTAGGTGAATCAGAACACAATTGCTTGATTTCACGTTATATCGCCCACAGCAGCAGCAGTGCCGTCTAACACAGAGCTACAGCAATGAGCAAATGGTGGCGATGGAGAAAATGGATGGGTCTTATAGTGCTAGGACATGTGACTTATACAGCCAATAATGCCTAACCTTGCTTGTGTGCAAAAAATGCACTTTGCTGTGTGTATGTGTGATTGGATGACAGCCTGCACCGTCCCACTGTATCTGCAGTTTGGAGAAAAAAAAATGGAGATCGCTATCCTTTCTGCAGCACTGGTACAAACCCCCCCCCCCCTGCACACTATACCCATAAACTGGATATTCACAGTCATTAACATGGTTAGGGTTAGGGTTAAGCTTTTGGTGATCGAAGCGTTATCGAACATAACCGCGAACTGCCGAATTTCAAGTTAATTGTTCTAATTCGACGAATGCCTCGAACACCGCCCAAAACTGGTCGAATTTGAGATTGGCGAACAAATCAAATCAAACACCGCTCATCTCTAGTTGCGCTGTGTGGAGTATAGTGCCACACATGACAGCTCAGATGTTGGCCTACACATCGTAGATAGGTGCCATGGGCCACGCAGTACAATCGCCTTATGTGTGTGAATTTGGTGACGCTGCTGGTTACATTTTACTGCTCCCACTCCGCGGACGTCTACCTTGTTAGCGCCCTCAACTTTGTTTGGTGGCGCCAGTGTGCGTGGTGACGTCATCACGTTTCTGCTCATTCCTCACTGCCTGCCAGGTGCCTGCATGCCAGGTGTCTGCCCCTCCCCTGCACATAGGAGAAGAGGTCATGGCGGCTGCACATCGCGCTGCCACATGGTGTCGGGCAGAACTGATGATCCTCACAGACCTGTGTGACCGCCATGACTACTGGTGCCACCAGTGTTACCGCCACCCATGGCTGCGCAAGCAGAGCATACTGAGGAGGATCCAGCGGGCCCTGCTCCAGAAAGTGGGTGTGGAGAGGACCCGCAAACAGATCCAAAAAAAACTTGCGGACCTGAAACACAAGTCCCCAGGGCGGATTGTGGATATTCGTGCCCAGATTGGCAGGCTGCGTGGTGAGTATGTGGCAATGCCAAACACACACATGCCAATCATCCTACTTCAAACACTACACAACCATCATGTGGTATTGTGCCATGCCACATAGTGTGACATAAACCACCATGTGGATCTGTCACCAATGTGCCTTTGCATGTTGGTCACACTGCAACATGAAGGTGCAGAATACACTCATATGTTTTGTTAATGCTGACGGCTATGGTGGTCCTTGTCCTGTGTGTGGCCGAACATAGGTGTATAATGACAGCAAAGGTGACCACAACATATTAATGCTAATTTGAAGGGCCACATCACAACAGGCAGCACATATGTGCACACTCTGACACATAGCATTTCACAACACATTGATCAAAATCTGAAAAAGTGACTACAAGCTGACTGCTATGTGTTTGCACCCATAATGTTTCTCAAGACCCAAACCTTTCAGGCTACCCTTCACGCCCTAATGACATTGATACATACACAGTACGTGTTTGCCCTATGTTGTGTTCCTTTTGTAAAATCTGTGTCTTGTCAATTTTGATATTACAGAAAAGGAAGACTCCCCGTCCTTATTTCCCATACAGGTGTACCAACTATTGACGAGCTGCTGCTGGCTCACAGGGAGGCACAGCAGCAGCAGAAAAAAAAAAAAAAATTAACAAGAGTAGCAATGTACTGACATCAATTACCACAACCAACCACCCAACACCAGATCTGACCATGCCAAACACCAAAATCAACAGTAGCACGGTTGGAAACGGAGATGAAGAAAGAAGTAGACCAGTGCTCTGTACTCACCTGAGGCTCCAAATTGATATGCCAAGTGACCCAACATAAGACAGCACAATCTGTGCCAACAGCCATGACCCAACACACAGCAGAACACACCGAAGAATGGTGAAAGAACAACACGATTGTGCCTTCAGCATGTGCACGAATCCACACATCAGTGCAACCAACAAGGTGTGGACATAGGTAACAAAACAACAATTACGCACCTCGTGTGCTGGGGCAGGTTCTTGGCTTGTGGCCAAAGATGGTTGGGCAAGGCGCCTGCTGTACCATGTTGGCCGAGGAGCCTCCTGGCCCAGGGTGAATGTGAGGAGGTCATAATACCACAGACGTGGCTTAGGGACCTCCTCAGCTCCAGCCCCGGACAGAGCGTCCATCCACTTTTTATGTTCCTTCGTGAACGCGGTGCACAGGCGCTTGATATTTTCCACAGCCATCGGCACCGTTCAGGTGTTACTTTGGTCGAGACGGTTTGCCAGCTTGACAAGGTGCCCGTAGACCACAGCCTACGCCGCCTTGTTCTTGTACTCAGGCAACGCCACCCGCCACAGGCATTTATGGTCCTGGTACATGGCTAGGAGGTCACGCACAAATTCAGGACCCTCAGTCATCTGCAAAAAAAAACATAGTGCGTTACTCAAACACATACACGTACATATCAGATCACACCCTACTCTGTGTGGCCAATCCATGTCCAGCACTAGCAATGACAGGTGGTCTGGTAGTTAGCTTGTGTATGCAGAAGCATTAATGGGGGTTATATGTGTACACAGATCTCACATGCTGCACATGACATGGGGCATATGTGGTTTGGGCCTGGCAAGGCAAAGTTACAAAGCTGTATCAAGTTGAAATGGCACACATGTCATACCACACAAAATGTACACACAGGAATTATGTCAACACATATTTATGTAATGATGTAGTGCTGTAGGACACATTGTCATGCCATTGGCGGCAAGGATCAGTATGTGTGAAACAGGACACAAAGGGGCTTAACGATGCGTAGCCGTCGCTAACCACACATCTACATGACGCTACATGAAGTTCCACCGAACCCGCCAATACATGTCGCAAAATATGGTTCGGAAGCCGACAATAATAGACCATACATAAAAAGCACAATAGCATATCCACCGACTTACCGTCTGTCCAACAGAGTTCTGGTGATGAGACGCTACTAGAACAATGCACATTGAAGTAGGAGCATGGTTGGTGGACCAGCTGGCCACAATTTTATACACAACATAACCAATCACAAAGCAGCCCAGGCTCTTAATCAGTATTCGCAGGTGGCAACGCCCAGGCGGCTACGTCAATTAGATGACGCACATGCTCTGTGATTGGATGGTTACCACATAAAAAACGCTTACGACAGAGCTACGGCACGCTTGCTGCCCAGAGTCATTAAGTAAGTACTGATGTTTAGACATGATTTTTGATATGGCTGTGTATAGGATTTGATACACCTTTGCATTACGGATCGTTCTTGTGTACAGTAGCAGACGCCCAAGTCCTGGTGTATGTAGTTTGTAATGATGTGTTTGATGGAGCTATTGTGTGCCGCAAAATGGTTGGATGGCTTTCCTTGCCACAAAAACCCTCCTCATTGACAATCCATTTTGCTTTCGCCATACAGGATCATGTACCAAGGAGGCCTCTGTGGTTAGTTTAGTGGAACATATGAAATGTGGCCACATAGTACTGGCCTTTACCAGACAGAATGGAATTATTCTGGCGATACTGAGATGTGGAGTGGCCCATGTGGCTTGGGAATGTCTACCTGTGAAGATCCGGCCTTATCAACACAACAGGGATGTCTGTTGGACATGATGAATATGCGATAGTCAGCTGCGTGGGATGATGAATTGTCATTAGCACATGCCTCTGGTACGTTTGGCATGTTCTTCTATCTATTTGTTAATAAGCATCTGTCTATGTGTTTGAGCTTTGTATTTTCCTAGGCCTTGTGGTAGTACAAATACATTATGGGCAGTTATATGGGGGTATGGTAATAATGTCACAATTTGGACGATGGAGATATAGTTGTGGAGGAGGCTCATTGATAAGAGAGGTGTGAGGCAAATACTGACACTTCTTGAGGAGAAGTTTAGTGCCAGACAATAAAGTGCAGCTGACATAGTAAAAGCACATTGCTTAAGAGTACAATTCTAAGTACGAATGAACAGTTCAACGAAGCAAGTATATAGGTATATTAGTCAATGAGGAAGTGCAATATAATAATACACAATTCCAGATTTAAATACCAAAGGAAATAGTGGATATAAGACTGTATTACTTCAAGAGTTTAGAGCCCTAGGCACCGTGTATCTGCGACCCGTGCCCATTTATCTTGTATTTATTAGGAAACGTGATATCAAAATGTCAGTAGTATAGCATGAAGTCCTCACGTATAAATCATCAAATGTATAAACCAATCTCCTATAATGAGTACCACTCTGGGAAGAGGGAAGGGGGGAAAAATCTTACTGTATGTCATGTCTTTTTCTTGCTATTCATAGATGGGTCCGTGCAGCATTGTCTGCTAAAGTCCAGTACACAGGTCCAGCCCTTTGGCCTACACTGAATGCTGTGACTGTGTGTACATTTATTCAAATGGAAAGGGGAAGGAGAAGGCCGCTCCACCGCCCATGGGATTGTATCCCCTATCCCAACCCTTAAGATTAAATCTAATATATAAAACTGAATGTGTGTATGTATGTGTGTGTGTGTGTGTATATCCGGGACTGGCATCTACACTGTCACAACTACAGCCACAAAATTTTGCACAGTCACACGTCTGGACCCCAGAGCGTCATAGGCTATGTTGTGAGGCGAAATGTTAACCCTGCGCGTTCCAGTTCACCAAACAATTTTGCCCCTATCTACATAATGGGGAAAAAGTGAAAGTTACCAGTTGACAGTTGTGAATGAGAGGGGCTTAATGATAGCGACAAAGACTAACAGCACATACAAGCATATAGTCACTAAGGTGGGGCCCCAACATGGGATATTCACAACGCACGGGGACATGTATACACAACACACGCACACAAAGAGTAACAGCAAGTGTATAGTCGCTAAGGTGCAGCCCCAACATTGGATACTCACCACGCACCCGAACAAACACACACACACCACAAAGAGACACACACAACACAGAGACACATACACCCCCCACCAAGGACACACACACACACCCTATAGCGACACATGCACTCACCCCACAGGGACACACACACACACCACAAAGAGACACACACAACACAGACACACACACCACACAGACCCCCCCACAGGGACACACACATATCCACCCTATAGGGACACATGCAGTCACCCCACAGGGACACACACAAACACCACAAAGAGACACACACACACCACACAGACCCCCCCACAGGGACACACACACATACACACCCTATAGGGACACATGCAGTCACCCCACAGGGACACACACACACAACTCAGAGACAAACCCACCCCACACAGACCCCCCCCACAGGGACACACACACATACACACCCTATAGGGACACACGCACTCACCCCACAGGGACACACAAACACACACCACAATGAGACACACACAACACAGATACACACACACACCACACAGACCCCCCCCACAGGGACACACACATACACACCCTATAGGGACACATGCACTCACCCCACATGGATACACACATACACACACCCCAGGGACACACACACCACACAGACAGACACAGATGTGCACAAATCACCTCACACAACTCGCCTCATACGTGTGCTATCTTTAATTTCCAAACATAAACATCTGATTAAAAACAGCCAATGTGCAACACATGTGCCATATAAGGAATTAAGGCAGATGTCAGTCACATGAGCTGTCTATTATGTGTATGTGTGAGGTAACATATACTGCCCGGTCAGGGGGAGGGTTGACTGTTGGCTGGAGATTTATTAGGCTGCCTATAGCAATTAATCACAGCTCAGCTTCTATTTTCTTACAGGTCATTAATATGACATATTCAAATTCTATTTGTTATAGCTAACATCAGTTACTTATTAACCCGGGCGTAGCCGGGTACTACAGCTAGTCTAATATATAAAGCTGAATGTGTGTGTGTATGTATGTATGTGTGTATATCTGTGATTGGCATCTACACCGTCGCAACTACAGCCACAAATTTTGCACAGTCACACGTCTGGACCCCGAGAGCGTCATAGGCTAAGTTATGAGGCAAAATTTTAACCCTGCACGTTCCAGTTCACCAAATTTTGACCCTATCTACATAATGGGGAAAAAGTGAACAGAAAAGTGTTGGAGGAAAATCGATAGCTGCCAGCTACAGCCACAAAATTTTGCACAATCACACATCTGGACCTAGAGAGCGTCATAGGCTATGTTGTGAGGCGAAATTTTAACCCCGCGCATTCCAATTCACCAAACAATTTTGCCCCTATCTACATAATGGGGAAAAAGTGACAGTTACCAGTTGACAGTTGTGAATGAGAGGGGCTTAATGATAGCGACAAAGACTAACAGCACATACAAGCATATAGTCACTAAGGTGGGGCCCCATCATGGGATATTCACAACGCACGGGGACATGTATACACAACACACGCACACAAAGAGTAACAGCAAGTGTATAGTCGCTAAGGTGCAGCCCCAACATTGGATACTCACCACGCACCCGAACAAACACACACACACCACAAAGAGACACACACAACACAGAGACACATACACCCCCCACCAAGGACACACACACACACACACACCCTATAGCGACACATGCACTCACCCCACAGGGACACACACACACACACCACAAAGAGACACACACAACACAGACACACACACACCACACAGACCCCCCCACAGGGACACACACATATCCACCCTATAGGGACACATGCAGTCACCCCACAGGGACACACACAAACACCACAAAGAGACACACACACACCACAACAGACCCCCCCCACAGGGACACACACACATACACACCCTATAGGGACACATGCAGTCACCCCACAGGGACACACACACACAACTCAGAGACAAACCCACCCCACACAGACCCCCCCCACAGGGACACACACACATACACACCCTAGAGGGACACACGCACTCACCCCACAGGGACACACAAACACACACCACAATGAGACACACACAACACAGATACACACACACACCACACAGACCCCCCCCACAGGGACACACACATACACACCCTATAGGGACACATGCACTCACCCCACAGGGATACACACATACACACACCCCAGGGACACACACACCACACAGACAGACACAGATGTGCACAAATCACCTCACACAACTCGCCTCATACGTGTGCTATCTTTAATTTCCAAACATAAACATCTGATTAAAAACAGCCAATGTGCAACACATGTGCCATATAAGGAATTAAGGCAGATGTCAGTCACATGAGCTGTCTATTATGTGTATGTGTGAGGTAACATATACTGCCCGGTCAGGGGGAGGGTTGACTGTTGGCTGGAGATTTATTAGGCTGCCTATAGCAATTAATCACAGCTCAGCTTCTATTTTCTTACAGGTCATTAATATGACATATTCAAATTCTATTTTGTTATAGCTAACATCAGTTATTTATTAACCCGGGCGTAGCCGGGTACTACAGCTAGTCTAATATATAAAGCTGAATGTGTGTGTGTATGTATGTATGTGTGTATATCTGTGATTGGCATCTACACCGTCGCAACTACAGCCACAAATTTTGCACAGTCACACGTCTGGACCCCGAGAGCGTCATAGGCTAAGTTATGAGGCAAAATTTTAACCCTGCACGTTCCAGTTCACCAAATTTTGACCCTATCTACATAATGGGGAAAAAGTGAACAGAAAAGTGTTGGAGGAAAATCGATAGCTGCCAGCTACAGCCACAAAATTTTGCACAATCACACATCTGGACCTAGAGAGCGTCATAGGCTATGTTGTGAGGTGAAATTTTAACCCCGCGCATTCCAATTCACCAAACAATTTTGCCCCTATCTACATAATGGGGAAAAAGTGACAGTTACCAGTTGACAGTTGTGAATGAGAGGGGCTTAATGATAGCGACAAAGACTAACAGCACATACAAGCATATAGTCACTAAGGTGGGGCCCCAACATGGGATATTCACAACGCACGGGGACATGTATACACACCACACGCACACAAAGAGTAACAGCAAGTGTATAGTCGCTAAGGTGCAGCCCCAACATTGGATACTCACCACGCACCCGAACAAACACACACACACCACAAAGAGACACACACAACACAGAGACACATACACCCCCCACCAAGGACACACACACACACCCTATAGCGACACATGCACTCACCCCACAGGGACACACACACCACAAAGAGACACACACAACACAGACACACACACCACACAGACCCCCCCACAGGGACACACACATATCCACCCTATAGGGACACATGCAGTCACCCCACAGGGACACACACAAACACCACAAAGAGACACACACACACCACACAGACCCCCCACAGGGACACACACACATACACACCCTATAGGGACACATGCAGTCACCCCACAGGGACACACACCACACAACTCAGAGACAAACCCACCCCACACAGACCCCCCCCCCACAGGGACACACACACATACACACCCTAGAGGGACACACGCACTCACCCCACAGGACACACACACACACACCACAATGAGACACACACAAACACAGATACACACACACACCACACAGACCCCCCCCCACAGGGACACACACATACACACCCTATAGGGACACATGCACTCACCCCACAGGGATACACACATACACACACCCCAGGGACACACACACCACACAGACAGACACAGATGTGCACAAATCACCTCACACAACTCGCCTCATACGTGTGCTATCTTTAATTTCCAAACATAAACATCTGATTAAAAACAGCCAATGTGCAACACATGTGCCATATAAGGAATTAAGGCAGATGTCAGTCACATGAGCTGTCTATTATGTGTATGTGTGAGGTAACATATACTGCCCGGTCAGGGGGAGGGTTGACTGTTGGCTGGAGATTTATTAGGCTGCCTATAGCAATTAATCACAGCTCAGCTTCTATTTTCTTACAGGTCATTAATATGACATATTCAAATTCTATTTTGTTATAGCTAACATCAGTTATTTATTAACCCGGGCGTAGCCGGGTACTACAGCTAGTCTAATATATAAAGCTGAATGTGTGTGTGTATGTATGTATGTGTGTATATCTGTGATTGGCATCTACACCGTGGCAACTACAGCCACAAATTTTGCACAGTCACACGTCTGGACCCCGAGAGCGTCATAGGCTAAGTTATGAGGCAAAATTTTAACCCTGCACGTTCCAGTTCACCAAATTTTGACCCTATCTACATAATGGGGAAAAAGTGAACAGAAAAGTGTTGGAGGAAAATCGATAGCTGCCAGCTACAGCCACAAAATTTTGCACAATCACACATCTGGACCTAGAGAGCGTCATAGGCTATGTTGTGAGGTGAAATTTTAACCCCGCCGCATTCCAATTCACCAAACAATTTTGCCCCTATCTACATAATGGGGAAAAAGTGACAGTTACCAGTTGACAGTTGTGAATGAGAGGGGCTTAATGATAGCGACAAAGACTAACAGCACATACAAGCATATAGTCACTAAGGGTGGGCCCCAACATGGGATATTCACAACGCACGGGGACATGTATACACACCACACGCACACAAAGAGTAACAGCAAGTGTATAGTCGCTAAGGTGCAGCCCCAACATTGGATACTCACCACGCACCCGAACAAACACACACACACCACAAAGAGACACACACAACACAGAGACACATACACCCCCCACCAAGGACACACACACACACCCTATAGCGACACATGCACTCACCCCACAGGGACACACACACCACAAAGAGACACACACAACACAGACACACACACCACACAGACCCCCCCACAGGGACACACACATATCCACCCTATAGGGACACATGCAGTCACCCCACAGGGACACACACAAACACCACAAAGAGACACACACACACCACACAGACCCCCCCACAGGGACACACACACATACACACCCTATAGGGACACATGCAGTCACCCCACAGGGACACACACACACAACTCAGAGACAAACCCACCCCACACAGACCCCCCCCCCACAGGGACACACACACATACACACCCTAGAGGGACACACGCACTCACCCCACAGGGACACACACACACACACCACAATGAGACACACACAACACAGATACACACACACACCACACAGACCCCCCCCCACAGGGACACACACATACACACCCTATAGGGACACATGCACTCACCCCACAGGGATACACACATACACACACCCCAGGGACACACACACCACACAGACAGACACAGATGTGCACAAATCACCTCACACAACTCGCCTCATACGTGTGCTATCTTTAATTTCCAAACATAAACATCTGATTAAAAACAGCCAATGTGCAACACATGTGCCATATAAGGAATTAAGGCAGATGTCAGTCACATGAGCTGTCTATTATGTGTATGTGTGAGGTAACATATACTGCCCGGTCAGGGGGAGGGTTGACTGTTGGCTGGAGATTTATTAGGCTGCCTATAGCAATTAATCACAGCTCAGCTTCTATTGTCTTACAGGTCATTAATATGACATATTCAAATTCTATTTTGTTATAGCTAACATCAGTTATTTATTAACCCGGGCGTAGCCGGGTACTACAGCTAGTCTAATATATAAAGCTGAATGTGTGTGTGTATGTATGTATGTGTGTATATCTGTGATTGGCATCTACACCGTCGCAACTACAGCCACAAATTTTGCACAGTCACACGTCTGGACCCCGAGAGCGTCATAGGCTAAGTTGTGAGGCAAAATTTTAACCCTGCACGTTCCAGTTCACCAAATTTTGCCCCTATCTACATAATGGGGAAAAAGTGAACAGAAAAGTGTTGGAGGAAAATCGATAGCTGCCAGCTACAGCCACAAAATTTTGCACAATCACACATCTGGACCTAGAGAGCGTCATAGGCTATGTTGTGAGGCGAAATTTTAACCCCGCGCATTCCAATTCACCAAACAATTTTGCCCCTATCTACATAATGGGGAAAAAGTGACAGTTACCAGTTGACAGTTGTGAATGAGAGGGGTTTAATGACAGCGCCAAAGACTAACAGCATATACAAGCATATAGTCACTAAGGTGGGGCCCCAACATTGGATACTCACCACGCACCCGAACACACAAACCACAAAGAGACACACACAACACAGAGACACACACCCCCCCACAGGGACACACACACACCCTATAGCGACACATGCATTTACTCCACAGGAAAACACACACACACCATAAAGAGACACACACAACACAGAGACACATACCACACCAAACCCCCCATGGGGACACACACACACCCTATAGCAACACATGCACTCACCCCACAAGGACACACACAACACAGACACACACACACCACACAGACACCCCCCACAGGGACACACACACATACCGGCCGGGGGGAGGGTTTACTGTTGGCTGGAGATTTATCAGGCTGCCTATAGCAACCAATCACAGCTCAGCTTCTTTTTTCCTACAGGCCATTAATATGACATATTCAAATTCTATTTTGTTATAGCTAACATCAGTTATTTATTAACCCGGGCGTAGCTGGGTACTACAGGTAGTTAACTAATAATAATAAATAAGACAAGACATCCAAGGATATTAACATCCGTAAAATTGTGTCATTACTCCAAATCGAACTTTATTAAACTCATAACTTTCCCCTCATTAAAAGCCTTTCGACAAACAATGCATTTGAAAGCAGAAACAATGGGCTGGGCGGGCAGGTGACATCAGATTAGTCTCCACAGAGACAGTGAGGTAAAATCCACAAGGAAAAGCTATATATTGTCAGCTTCCCGCATTTTTCTTGAACCAATCAGCAAAGAGATCTTCCAGACAACTGACAGCCAATGATGATGGAGCCTGTTTCTGTTTCCTAGCAACAGGGACATCAGCCCTTTACAATAATATTCATGAGATTACCTCAAGAAGTGAAGACCCTATATAGAAGGAAAAACTATTAGCAAATACATAATGTTTTCCTCCACAGTCCTATAACCCAAACTAACTGAATTAAAGGACCACAATCCCATGTAGCCCCCGCTCTAATCGATGTGGGGCTTTCCATGGCATTGTAGGCCCTATCCCAACCCTTAAGCTTAAATTAACTAATAATAATAATAAATAAGACAAGATTGCAGTTGGCATGAAAATGGCCGAAAGGTATTTTAATAGGGTTACATAAATATTGAATATAATAAATAATATTTTTAATAATAAAACATCCAAGGATATTAACATCCGTAAAATTGTGTCATTACTCCAAATCGAACTTTATTAAACTCATAACTTTCCCCAAACGGCCACACCGGTTACGGAGTGGCCACCCCCAAACCTCCCATCCCTTTCTCAATTGCCGACTGCAAGCCCGTATTAAAGATATCCAAACCAATGAGGTCCAAATGTATGCTATCCCTCCTGTACAAACTTGGTAAAAAACCCTCCAGCTCTTCGTGTCTATAGGTAAAACCACCAACTGATGGCATAAAGTGTTGCAACGCCCTATTAACACGTTTCCGTATGAACTCCAAAAACTGAATTCCCTCTAATTGCCAAATCAAGCGAGGAACAATCTCGGACAAAACTATAGTGGCAGCCGGGAACATGGAATGGACTACCCTAATATCATGACGAGCTTGCCATAATAAGTCCAGGGTCCGGACACGGCCGAGATCGTTCCCCGCAAGATGGATGAGAATCAAATCTGGAAACGGGAAATGATGGTATAGGTTAGCCAAACAAGGACATAAGGAGTTCCAACGCATGCCTCTATAGCTACACCACCATATACAAACTAAATCCTCAGGAAAGGAGAGATTTTTAGTGTATGGACGCTCCTGAGCACTCTTCTGTGCCCAGTGAACGTACGAATGTCCCACTATCCAAACATGTTTCCTGCCTGGAAAGAAGAGGAGAAAAACCATTAGGCCAAATTGTGAGGGCGGATATAAGACCTCACCCTATTAGAACCCCACCTCCCAATCCTCCGAATCTCAGCCTCTGCAAAACCCAACCTAGCAGCTTCTGTCACCACCCCAATGCGAAAAGAATGAGAAGAAACATGAAACTCACTCAAACCCAACGCATCAAGGCAACAGCGAAGTACCGAATTGAACTGAAAAGGGGTTAATGGAAAACCATCCTCATGAATAAAAAGGGGGCCCTTTTTAGTAGAGTGAACGGATAACCAGAGTCTGAGGTTATCTAAGGGGCAAAGCTCAGATCCCAAAATCGCATGCAAGATAATGGAAGTCCCCCTACCCAATTGATCCGTTTTGGATCTCCTCACATGTATGACCAATGTATCACCCAAAAATGTTATATTATCGAGGTACAACCCAGATGGGCGATTTTTGCTATAAGTAATTAATTCTCCCACCCGAAATGCACTAAAAAACACAAAGGTGAAGCATGACCTAAATAATACCACCTCGAATTTATTGAAACAAACCGAGCTCAAAATAGACCACATACAAGATAACAAATCCAAGGAAATAGCTCTCCTCCCGTCCAAGCGGAAGTGCTTTCGTTTTAGTCCTTTTAAAAATTGTTTAATCGGAAAAAAAGTTAAAAGAGAATCTGAACCATTTAATTTTCGAAAAAACGAACTTCCAGCAACCGTTTTATAGATGCTGGCTTGACCACGTCCTTTAGCAACCAAACTTTCCAGGAATTGTAAAATTACCGTTACGTGACTTGTAATACAAGAGAGTCCTTCCGAATCACAGAATTGTACCCACTCCAACCATGCGGCTGTATAATTAGCCCATATAACCGGTGCCACCGAAGCACGAATGTACTTGAAAGCTATTTCGGGTATGATACCCAAAGCTGAGGCGGGCAAGGAAGTCCTTCCCGTTGCAAACCCAAAGGAACATCGCCTGGTTCTTCCTGAAGAAAGAAAGAATCGAATGCCGAATCACACACCTCCACAGCCAATGAGGCTTTCAGCCAAATATTGTGCGACAAACATAATAAAACTAAAAGGCGGAGAAGCTCTGCAAGTGCTGGCATTTTGGATGACATCATATTAATAGCTCCAACAAAACCCGGGCTGTCAGACAGTAATATAATCCTTCTATTAGCCAAAGTCGTTCCCCACAAGGTTAAAACTACTAGCATGGAAAATATTCTGTTCACCACTATTCGTTGACATTCACTCCAACCACCACAGCCGGATGGAAAAGGCTGTTTCACCCAAAATTTGCCAAACTGTATACCCAGCTGAGAAATAGACACATGACTGATCGATAAACATAAATCCACAGAAGAAACAAACGGTTCCTGAATACAGCAAATACCATTGAACTGTCGTAAAAAACGAAGCCAAACAACCAAATCCGCACGAAGCGAAGCCATCACACTAATGTGAGAAAAAGGGGACGCTACACCTTTCATGCAATCATAAAGCCGACGGCAAAAAACCCTGCCTGCTGGCATAATTCGGAGGGCAAAGTTAAGACTGCCAGCAAGTGATTGTAATTCCTTCAACTTAACCTTACGGCGATCAATCACCCGTTGAATGCCATCAACAATTTTGCCAATTTTCTCTGACGAAAGGTGGCATTCCATCCGTTCTGAATCCAACACTATACCCAAAAACTCAATTACCCAACAGGGACCAACCGTCTTATCAGCTGCCAAAGGAACGGCGAATTTGGAAGCAATATCTTGGAAACCCGATAACAAATTAAAACACGCCAGGGAATCTGCCATACCAAAAAACAAAAGATCATCCAAGTAGTGAATCATACAACCCGACGTAAATCTCATCTCCGTAACCCACTGTAAAAAGGTTGCAAACGCCTCGAAGTAAAAACAAGATAAGGAGAAACCCATAGGCAAACATTTATCGAAAAAATACTGAACTTGAAAAGCAAAACCAAGAGAATTGAAACCAGATGGTAAAACCGGTAAAATCCTAAACGCCGACTTAATGTCGGACTTAGCCATCAATGAATTCACACCGTGTGACCGTAACAGATCAATCGCTACGTCAAAAGATACAGCGGTATAAAGCAGCCCCCGCATCCCAGTAATGCAGGGCCCCCCCCCTCATGCTCCGGTCACCTGTAAAGCAAATTATACTTATCATTGTCCCGCTGCCGTCCGCGCCCGCATCTGCCGACATCGCGATCCTCCATCTTCATGCGTCTTCTTCCTGTTTCTGTGCGCGTCGCAGGCAATGACGTCATTACCGGCGATGCGCACAGGAAACAGGAAGAAGAAGACGCATGAAGATGGAGGATCGCGATGTTGGCAGATGCGGGCGCGGACGGCAGCGGGACAATGATAAGTATAATTTGCTTTACAGGTGACCGGAGCATGAGGGGGGGGGGCCCTGCATTACTGGGGCTGCCTGTATACTACCACTGGGGCTGCTGTATATAGGGGCTGCTGTATACACCACTGGGGCTGCAATACCACTGGGGCTGCTGTATATAGGGGCTGCAATACCACTGGGGCTGCTGTATATAGGGGCTGCAATACCACTGGGGCTGCAATACCACTGGGGCTGCTGTATATAGGGGCTGCTGGATACACCACTGGGGCTGCAATACCACTGGGGCTGCTGTATATAGGGGCTGCAATACCACTGGGGCTGCAATACCACTGGGGCTGCTGTATATAGGGGCTGCAATACCACTGGGGCTGCTGTATATACCACTGGGGCCTGCTGTATATCATACTGCTGGGGCCTGTATACCACTGCTGGGGGCTGTATACCTGTGCTGGGGTCCACCCTCGGCTTATACGCGAGTCAATAGATTTTCCCAGGTTTTGGGGGCAAAAGTAGGGGGGTCGGCTTATACACGGGTCGGCTTATACACGAGTATATACGGTATGTCCAAATTGCTGTATTGTATAGTACAAGCAGAGTGGATGGGATTTACAGAAATCTTGTGCCCACTGTGCTTCTTTTCTCTGCAGCTTTAACTGAATCGTGGGTATCTTTCCATGCTGCTGCTGGTCTGCAGCATGTCAATTTAGTGCTGCAGAGTTGAAGGCAATCTCAGTGGGTGAATGCAGAGAAAATCCGCCATGCCCCAAACTCAGATCTTGGGAATAGGAAGCTGGTGAGAAATTTAGTATGAAAAAAAAGAAAATGCTCAATATGACAACATATTGTTGTTAAATTCTTTAAAGTTCCTGTAGGTTCAAAATTCCCACTATATACCCATGTATAAAATCCTTGAGTGGTCTATTTTCCAAAATGGAGTCATCTGTGGTGGGTTTCTGTTGTATAGATACCCTAGACGCCCTGAAAATACGACGTGGTGACTGCAATTTATTTCAGCTTTTCCAAGATTCAAATATGCCTCTTTTCACTCCAAGTCCTCCCATTTGTTCAAAGAGAGGCTTCTGACAACATGTAAGGTATCAAACCACACATTGGAAAGTGGGTAACAAAATGTAGGGTCTACGTTTTGATGTTGCCTCTTTTAAAGAGACTCTGTCAGGTCCTTTTTCAGTATGACACTAATATTACCCTTGAATAGAGCCTGGGCAGACCTTTTAAAAGCATGTAAAATCATTATTGTGCCATTTGTAGTTTCCATGTTATCACCATTGTCACACCCTGCAGAGAGCTGCTGCATTAGTGCTGTCCCATTATAAGCAGAGACGAGTAGTCCTGTGCTGTATAAACTGACATGTAATTATGTACTCCCCCTCAGCAGCTCTCTCCTCCCTCTGCTCTCAGTGCTGTGTGGCTTCACTTCTGGAGCTACTGTTCTGTTCAGGACATGGAGGGAGAAAGCTGCCTTATCTGATCTAGACTCCATTTGTTTCTGTTAAAAGGAATCCCTGCTGTGCAGTGAGAGATCCTGTGTTTATCTGATCTCTTGGTTTTGCTGCAAAGAGAGTAGAGAGGAGTATACAGCCCACCCCCCATTGATCTCCTGTGCTGTGCTGTGACATGCATAATCATCTTTGGGGAGGGGAGAGCAGAGAACTAAGTGGACCATTCACTGTGATTGACAAATGGAATGAATCGCTTTATTTGAAGTTTACAGAAGATAGAAGGGGAATATAAATAAAAGAAATACATAAATAGAGAGAGATTAGAAAAAGTAATTAGAAAATGATAGCAGTTACATGTGGATTTTTGACCTGACAGTTTTCATTTAAAAGTGAAAGCTTTGGTGCTAAATCTACAAAAAGTGAATTTTAAATATGATGACCTTTTGTTATGAAATTCTGTGAAGTATCTGTGGGTTCAAAATGCTTACTATGTCCCCTAGATAAAATCTTTGAGGGGTCTAGTTTGTTTTTAAAAAATTCAAACATTGCTCCTTCTGAGCCCTACCATTTGTACAAACAGAAACTTTTGTCTACATGTGGCATATTGCCATGCTAAAAAGAAAGCCAGTAACAGTGTGTGGTCCATTTTAGGTGTTACTTTTTGTAAAAGAGAGAAATGTGGTGCTAAATCACCACTCATGAAAAAAAGAAAATTTACAACATGACGGCCTATTGTTATTAAATCCTGTGGGATCAAAATGCTCACTATACCCCTAGATAACATCTTTGAGGGTCACTTGTGGTAGGTTTCTGTTGAAATATAACATGGTACCCGCAGTATATTTCAGCCAAATTTGCTTTCCAAAATTCAAATACTGCTCCATCTGTTCTGAGTCCTACCATTTGTCCAAACAGAAGATGCGAGGTGTCTCCGTGCTCATAAGAAAGTGGGTAACAAACTGTGGACACTACTTTTTGGTGTTACTTCTTGTAAACATAAAAAATGTGATGCTAAAACAACACTTTTGTGAAATAGAATAACATTTTAAATATGACATCCTATTGTTATCAAATATTGTGAAGTACCTGTTGATTGCAAATTCTCACTATACCCATAGATAAAACATTTGAGGGGTCTAATTTCCCTAATGGGGTCACTTTTGGGGGAAGTCTGCTGTTTAGGTACCTGAGGGCCAAGGAAATGTAACAATCTATTTCAGCCATATTTGTTCGAAACTGCAAATAGCGGCCTCCCATTAGCTCAAACTGAGGTTTCTGACCACATGTGCGGTATCGGTACATTTAAAATAAACTTAACAAATTCTAGGGTCCATTTTTTCATGCCATACCATGTAAAAGTAAATAAATTGAGGCTAAAGCAATATTTTTATGTAAAATGTAAATTTTGATTTTTTTTTCATTCCACTTTGAATTCATTCCTTTGAAGCACCTGAAGGGTTAATAATCTTCTTGAATGTGGTTTTGAACAGTCTGAGGGTGCAGTTTTTAGAATGGTGTCACTTTTGGGTATTTTCTGTCATATAGGCCCCTCAAAGTCACTTCAAATGGCATGTGTTCCCTAAAAAATGGTGTTGTAAATTTTGATGTAAAAGTAGAAATTGCTGATACATTTTGAACCCTTCAAACTTTCTAACATTTTTTTTCCCAAAATTGTGCTGATGTAAAGTAGAAATGTAGGAAATTAAATTTTTTAACTGTTGCGTGATATAACAATCTGGTTTAATGGTATAAAACTTCAATTGTTGAAAATAATTTTTGCATTCATTGTGAAAAAAAATTAATTTTGGCAAACATTTTATCAATCTAAATGTACCACTAACATGAAGTCGAATATGTCATAAAAACAGTCTTGGAATCACTGGGATCTGTTGAAGAGTTCCAGAGTTATAACCTCATGTAATGAAACAGGTCCAAACTGTAAAATTTGTTGCAGTCATTAAGGTGAAGAAAATTGGCTCTGTCACTAAGGGGTTAAGACACTTAACATTTTTTTTACAGAAGGATAAATAATGGCAATTGCAGGAACTGCAAACAAATAATGTCATGCAATATTCAAGACATATACAAGATGTGTTTTGCAATAAACCTGTTTGTAAGGAAAGATAAGTTTAAATTACAACAAGATGAATGAGAATATAGAGGGCTCGACGTATTGTGCCGGGTGCTACAGTGAAAAATAGTCCAATTTAAAGAGTATAGACTGGGCACACCAAACGAGATAAATAAGAACTCCACAAGTGGATTAAGGTGCAAAAAGAAGTGTTACTTTATTTTTTGCCACACAGTACATAGACCAAAGTTTCGTCTCACAGGCCTTCCTCAGGGTACAGAAGTAGTACTGGTGGTATGGATATGTACCACCACCTGGTATCCAGTACCGGTTTGTGATTATTTACTAGTCTGGTTTTCCAATTATTCTTTTTACCTGATGAATGTTTCACATTTTCCTAAAGGATTTGTTGGAGTTTCAACCCTTTGATATTACAATTTCAACATATCCGTACCACCAGTGCTACTGGTCCCAAATAATACTGTCCCAAGTAGGGACCCATGTTTTGATGGTTGGCACACTTGCAGTAATTGTTGGTGCATTTAATGTAATGAAAGCAACATCCCGTCCTTGTCTGGTGCTATCATAAACTCCTTGTGAGTGTATTTACATGTTTCAGTAGTAATCCCTTATCATTCACTACAGTATACTTCCCCAACAATGGAACTGCACTTCCCACCAGTAGCTATTCACTCCTATATTTTGCAGGTCTATAGCCACACTAAGTTTCCATCTGGAGCTTCAGGATTCAGGTGCTTTGTAACTCCGGGAATAAAAGGAGTAGTCTTCATCTATATAGGAAGTCCACTGCTCCTAGTAACCTGGTTGGTATGTGGTTGTATTGCAGCTCCAAGGCTCACTGTCCTCTCACACAAAACTGCAGAACTGTCAGTGTGCACCACATGTTCCAGTTCAAGATCATCGCTCTCATTGTGTAACAAAGTCCAAAGACCCCCATGCTCTCCAATGCATTTAACTCAACTCATCTTCTCCAATCTTCTCAGCCAATCAGTCACGTCTGATGCTACAGCTCTATCAGGTTGCCAAGGCAATGCAGAACAGGAGGGATTAATGTCCATTATTGGGAACTATTATCAGTTCCTAGCTGCCTCAGTTTCTGTACACTATGCTCCCCCTACAGGGGTCAGAGTGATATTAGACAAGATATTGGCTTTGGTGTCAAAGGCCCTCTTGATTGGACTTGTTGTCCTTGTTGTCCTTCTTGAGACCATATTTTGCAGATACTAACCAACACATACTGATACCACTCCACAAGACATGGTATTTTAGAGATGCTCTTGCCCAGTTGCCATCCATCACAATATGGCATATATCATCAAAGTCACTTAGATACTTAAGTCTGACTATGTTTTCTGCTTTTCAATTTTAGAAAATTATTGTTCCCTTGAGGCCAAGTATATTTCATCTCTTTACAGATAGCTTTATCATGAAATAAGCATTGATATTCAATAGTTTTATTAATATGGTTGATTAGTGTAATCTAGTTCTATTAAAGAAAATTTTCATTTGTATAAACACAAGTATAAAAAAGCTTAACTTATTTCAAGTGTATTATTTATTTAAAGAGTACTATGTGCCTTCACTACTTAAGTACCGTATATACTCGTGTATAAGCCGAGTTTTTCAGCCCAAAAATTGGGCTGAAAAGTCCCCCCCTCGGCTTATACACGAGTCACTATACGGGGTGAGTGGGGTGGGGGCTCTGTCCGGGTGCTGGGGAGGCAGGAGGAGGCGGGGGGAGGCTGCTGTATGAGCGGCCCCGTCACGTGGGGCCGCTCATTACATATGCACTGCATCCCCCTGTCAATCAGCGGCAGGGGAGCAGTGCATATATGTGTATAATGCCCCCCAATCTGCTGGCACACGTCCCCCCTGTTGTAAGGCCCCCCCTGCTGAATACTTACCATCCCTGGTCTTCAGCAGCACCCCGGCGCCGGTCCTCTGTGCTCCGGTCCTCCGCGATCCCGTCCTCTGTGCTCCGCTCCACGGCTGCATCCGGGTTCCCCGCGCGTCGCCGACGCGATGACGTCATTGCTTCTGCGACGCGCGGGGAACCCGGATGCAGCCGTGGAGCGGAGCACAGAGGACGGGATCGCGGAGGACCGGAGCACAGAGGACCGGCGCCGGGGTGCTGCTGAAGACCAGGGATGGTAAGTAATCAGCAGGGGGGGCCTTACAACAGGGGGGACGTGTGCCAGGATTTGTGTGGGGCTGCAATACCACTGGGGCTGCTGTATACTGGGGCTGCAATACCACTGGGGCTGCTGTATATAGGGGCTGTATACTGGGGCTGCAATACCACTGGGGCTGCTGTATATAGGGGCTGTATACACCACTGGGGCTGCAATACCACTGGGGCTGCTGTATATAGGGCTGTATACACCACTGGGGCTGCAATACCACTGGGGCTGCTGTATATAGGGGCTGTATACACCACTGGGGCTGCAATACCACTGGGGCTGCTGTATATAGGGGCTGTATACACCACTGGGGCTGCAATACCACTGGGGCTGCTGTATATAGGGGCTGTATACACCACTGGGGCTGCAATACCACTGGGGCTGCTGTATATAGGGGCTGTATACACCACTGGGGCTGCAATACCACTGGGGCTGCTGTATATAGGGGCTGTATACACCACTGGGGCTGCAATACCACTGGGGCTGCTGTATATAGGGGCTGTATACACCACTGGGGCTGCAATACCACTGGGGCTGCTGTATATAGGGGCTGCTGTATACACCACTGGGGCTGCAATACCACTGGGGCTGCTGTATATAGGGGCTGCTGTATATACCACTGGGGCTGCAATACCACTGGGGCTGCTGTATATAGGGGCTGCTGTATACACCACTGGGGCTGCAATACCACTGGGGCTGCTGTATATAGGGGCTGCTGTATATACCACTGGGGCTGCAATACCACTGGGGCTGCTGTATATAGGGGCTGCTGTATACACCACTGGGGCTGCAATACCACTGGGGCTGCTGTATATAGGGGCTGCTGTATACACCACTGGGCTGCAATACCACTGGGGCTGCTGTATATAGGGGCTGCTGTATACACCACTGGGGCTGCAATACCACTGGGGCTGCTGTATATAGGGGCTGCAATACCACTGAGGCTGCAATACCACTGGGGCTGCTGTATATAGGGGCTGCTGTATACACCACTGGGGCTGCAATACCACTGGGGCTGCTGTATATAGGGAGTGCAATACCACTAGGGCTGCTGTATATACCACTGGGGGCTGCTGTATATACCACTGGGGGCTGCTGTATATCATACTGCTGGGGCCTGTATACCACTGCTGGGGGCTGCATACCTGTGCTGGGGTCCACCCTCGGCTTATACGCGAGTCAATAGATTTTCCCAGGTTTTGGGGGCAAAAGTAGGGGGGTCGGCTTATACACGGGTCGGCTTATACACGAGTATATACGGTAATTTCATTTTAGTTTATCCAAAATAAAATGTCATATTTATGTTCATAAGTCAATATAAAGTGAATAGTTTAATTACCAATTATATTCATTACTCGAAAAAGTTCTGATAGTGATGCTCAGATTAAGATGCCATTATATATTTACAAAGGTTTAAGAACGTGACAAGAGATTGCCTGTGCTTAACGTTTTTATTCTTTTTAAAAGTAAATGAATCTTGCAAGAGAATCAATCTCTTTTTAGACAGTTGGTATCAGACCACCAACTTCAAACTGGAAAGAACAACAAATCAATAAATCATGAAATTTTCTTTTTCCCTTCTTTCAAGTTTAACAAAACAGTTATTCTAAGAGCTAAGCCCCAAGCCATTATTAGAACAAGTCTGTTCTAAGGTCAGAATGTTCCCATATAAGCTGTGTTTTTCTTTCTATTCATTTTGAAAATTGAAATTCTGAATACCTTCTTTGGACTACTACAAATCTACAATTAATTTGTGCATCCATTTTTAATCATAATGGTCTTATATTTGAACCACTCATTTGCATTAAGCACCTTTTATTCTTTCCTATTTTTAAATTAGCACTAGTGATGGACTAATAGCAAAATATTTGGCTTTGATTTCTTTATATTGAATACATTGCACTATTTGATTATTTGTACCAAGTAATGAACCTAAAGCAAGTCAATGAGAAACTCAAATATTATTCTGGTGGAACCTCCCAGGAGGTCTGGAAGACCTGTAAAAATACTGAGATGGATGAAACATTGCTGAAATTGAGTAGGGACAGCATGGAGAGAATGCCTGTATGCATATTTGATACAGCTGATTTGTGTGAATAATTTTGTCAGAATATTACTCCACTTTTACGGAGTCACCATAAAACCTACAAAATCTAAGTTTTATTTCACAGGAAAAATGTTAACAAAAGTTCTTTCCTCTACAGTATATTGGCTTCTACAGTATATGAGGCAAAAGTAAAAAAAAATCATCCTCCACCCCTTTAGCCTGTGTTCACATACAGCGTTTACGCTTTTGTTTTTCTCTTTCCTTTCAATGCTGAAAAAGCAGTAAATGTTAAAATTACATTTACCAGTGAATACCTCATCTGGGCATATAATGTGACAGACATTGTCAGGCACAGACTGTTTGATTTATGAAGGAGGGGTTCTGAAACTCAGAAAGCCTATTTGGACTATGCAAGGTCTGCCAAAAATTATTTAGGAAGGACTGCAAAAGACTCTTGAAAACGCATAGAATAGGGCCTCTGAATACAGTTTTTTTTAACAATTTTACAAATATTAAACAGAACAAATCTGTCAATGAATACATGGAGAGATGACATAATGTGTCAAAATACTGGCATTCTGTACCTTTAAAAGATGTTCTGTATGTTCTTTATGTCTCATGTGAATATTCCCTGTTCCAGCTTTTAATGCTCCACTGTGCGCATTCACGATCCGGCTCCCTTTCCCATTTAGCTGTCCTCATGGTGGTTCACATTCCTGGGAGGTATGGCAACTCTGCCATGCTCCCACGCCTGTGCACAATACCACTGGGGCAGCGGTCATCTTCCAGGTCTTGTGAGGATGACAGCACATGCACCAATAAGGCAAGGCATCCTGAACAACTGATTTCGGTCACATGACCAAGCTAATAAACTCACCGCTCTGTTAAGATAGCAGTTTCACCTCCCTGATAAAGCAAACAACAGATCCCAGTCTGTGAAATGTACGTTGAAGGTATGTGTTGTCAGTTTCTGTCAATGGGACCTTGATCATGTAACACAATCTCTTTTCACTTTTACCTACTAATGAGAGAGTTTTTCTAAGGCTGAAAGCACACTGAGCATGTTTGATGCATGACAGTGATGAGAGTGTGATGCATGTTTTTGGTGTGTGTGGTGCGAGTGTGGTGCATGTGAGTGACTGTGCCTGGCTGTATGCATGTGAGTGTGCTGCAACTGTGATGAGAGTGTGCTGTGTGTGAGTGAGATGCTGTCCACGGTCCTGGAGCAAACTTCAGGGCCATGGACAGCATTTACCGGAATATTCAACCTCCGCGGCTGTCAAAGCCGCAGAGTATGAATGTGCCGGTTTCCCGGTACAGTAATCAATCATCTTGCACCGCTGCGTCAGTGGTGCAAGATGATTATTAAACACCCAGTTGCTGGGCACCTCTTTCTAATATTCGGGGATAAACTGCATATGCAGCATCTGTGCAGCATATCAGCACAGATGCTGAATATGCGGCTATTAAACCCGCGAATGAAGGGTTAATGTGTTTATTATATGTTGGCAACATGTCTCCAGGGAGTGTCCACACTCCCTGGAGACATGCTGCTTTACTTCATTGGCAGTTCAGGGGTTAATCCCTATCTTTATGTCCAGCCGCTATTTGTCGGCATTTCAAAATCATTCATAAAAGCCGGCGGCTCCTGTCAGTGAGCAGCGCGCGGTATGGTACGCAATTAGCGTAAGTACATTGCTGGGCAGCGTCCTGAATAAGGAGCTGTCCCAGGTATTTACGCTAATTGCGTACTGTACCCACCACTCTCCATGGTGCTGACGACTTAATCATCTGCACCATGGCCAGCGTTTCAATGTGCGCTGGCCATTGTGCAGATGATTAAGTCTTCAGCACCATGGAGAGCGGCGGGTACAGTACACAATTAGCGTAAGTACCTGGGACAGCTCCTTATTCAGGACGTTGCCCAGCAATGTACTTACGCTAATTGCGTACCATACCGCACGCTGCTCACTGACAGGAGCCGCCGGCTTTTATGAATGATTTTGAAATGCAGACAAATAGCGGCTGGGCATAAATATAGGTATTAAACCCTGAACTGCCAATGAAGTAAGGAAGCATGTCTCTAGGGAGTGTGGACACTCCCTGGAGACATTTTGCCAACATACAAAAAACACATTAACCCTTCATTCACGGGTTTAATAGCTGCATATGCAGCATCTGTGCTTATATGCTGCACAGATGCTGCATATGCAGTTTAACCCTGAAAATTAGAAAGAGGTGCCCAGCAGCTGAGTGTTTAATAATCATCTTGCACCGCTGACATAGCGGTGCAAGATGATTGATTACTGTATCGGGAAAGCGATAATTTTAAACTCCCCAGCTTTGACAGCTGGTGAGTTTAAAGCGATTTTGCCAGCACACTCGTGCAAATATCGCACAGTGTGCTGTATGGGGGCGAGATTTTCTCACCCCCATAGACTTTCATTACCATCACGTATGTCAGAATTGCCATTAATGGAAAGCCAGAGCCTCTATCAAGCAAGAGAAAAGAAAGAGAAAGGGGCGCAATAGTGCGGTTACCAGGGGGATTTTTTTAGCGTGGCGTACTAATAGGTGGCCACTCACCTTATCGGGTTGTGCTGTCCCCGCACAACCTGGTAATACATTTGATAAGGCGCCCTTCACAGGCTCTAGCTCATCCGCACACCGCGTGCTCCGGGGGCTCCGAGCATCCGGTCACGTCACCGCAGGTCCTTAAGTTAAAGCTCCTGTTGCCAGGCGATGCCAGGTCCTCACGTTAAGCTGCACTCTGCGCCTAGCTGCTCCCCGCCGCTTACCCTCAGAGAGGGATTTATATTAGAAGGTAAAAAAAACTATAAGCGGTCTAATTGGAGGCGCTCAGGCACAAAGGCAGCAGGCACTGGGATGTTATTTCAACAGACCTTTATTCAGGCTCCCCTCCTACTCCACAACATGTTTCGATAGATTCTCTATCTTCCTCAGCTTTAGCTTTGGTACGTGTGTAGAGGAAGATGCCGGCATATCTGTGAATCAAAAGGCTTTTTTAATGGGGAGCATGAGGTTCATACTTAATAACAACTGTTTTGACTTCAGGGCAAACCATATTATCAGCAACTTGGTACAGCGATGGGCTCAAAGGTGGCACCAACTTATGCTAATTTGTTAATGGCCACCTTCGAGTCCATCAATATAGAGAACTCCAATTATTCTGAATAGGCTTGCATTTTAAAATCTGTTTATTGAAAAAAACTACCAAAAAAAACTATTGATAAAAGCCTATAATGATTGTTTTACTTCCAATTTTTAACAACATTTACAAAACAACATCATAAGATCAGAAAGATACTTCAGGACCATTGGTCTATTCTTTTGAATGATCCAGTGTTGGGGATTGCTCTACCTAATGAACCAGGCCTAACTTTTAAGAGAGCCTCCTCCTTAAGGAATTTATTGGCACCCAGTCACCTTAAAAATAAGGAGATAATGAACAAGGAATGCAAAAGTAGGATCCTTTAGATTTAACCCCATCCGATGTTTATGTTGCACCATGATCATGATGATGCATAATACTACTGTTTTTAGATCGACTCAGAATAATATGTCATTTGATATTAAGTTCTTCCTGAACTGTAAAACGTCTTTTGTCATCTACTTGATTCAGTGTGAATGTGGGCTACAATATGTGGGAAAAACGTCACAAGAACTACATAGATAAGACCCTATTGTGCGCTATGTTTCTCCCTTTCTTAGAAAATGGAGCTGAGAAGCCACAAAAACAATTTTTCTAATCTTCACGAATAAGCTACGAAAAAGCCTCTTTCATGGTAGTCATGCTGGTGCAAAACCTGTGTCAGGAAACTGGGGCTAAGCAGACGTAAAACCATTTTTTCTCATCTTTAGCAATAATTTTGTGAAACCAATGGTCTCCTATCATGACTAGTAGTGATGAACGAGTGTATTTATCACTATTCGCATGGATAGCATGGTATTTAAATTATTTGTTTTTCGGTGAGTTTTTGTGTACTCACCTCGCTATAATCGGATGTTCTACCCTGCAGTTTTGATTCCTCCTTTGCAGCCACTGATCATGCTGGGCTTCATAACCAAACACACTAATGCCACAGACATCTTGTTTGTGGTATTTCAGTGATTGGCTGGCCACTCAGTGTCATGGATGACTCATAGGGGCTATTTAAGCCCTGCTGCCGCCATTTTACCCGCATTGCATGCAGACCCTACGTTGTAAAAGAATAGGGAGAGATCCCTCAGCTGACAGTGAGAGTGTTAGGTCTGTTAAAAAAAACAAAACACTTTTGAGGGCTACTTCAAGTGTGCCTCAATGACAGTGTAGATTAGGAAGGGAGAGATATTGGAGCAGGGAGAGTTGAAAGAATCCGTTCATAGCTATTTCATACAACCAAACCAATAGCTCTTTTGAGAGCTGAAGAGACAGTAGAGATAGACTCTGCTCTAGTCACTCGCCCTCCCTGTAGTCTGTGTCTGTAGGGTCAATTTAAAGCAGCAGTACTCTAAACGTTGCTACTGCCTGTTACTAACCCCGCAGTAGTGCATTTAATCCGCTGGTACGTTTCCACATTCTAAAAAGGCAGTTTGCCCAACACAAAACAGCAGTACTCTAAAACATGCTAGTGTCTGCTACAAATCTCACAGCAGTGCATTTAATCTGCTTGTGGCTTGTGTCCACATTCTAAAAAGGCGGTTTGGCTAACACAAAACTGCATTACTCCAAAGGTTGCTACTGCCTGCTACCAACAGCCGGTTTGCCTAACACAAAACTACAGTACTCCAATAGTTGCTACTTCCTGCTTCTAAAACTACTAAGAATAGGCAGCATCAGAAAAACTTACCATCAATGCCAAAAACAAAAACTAACTGCACTTGCAGGATGCAGTCAGACCCCACTATGTGAAGCAAGCCCAGGTGCAGGCTAATAAATCACCTCAACTTACAACAAGGTGTGGGAAGCTACTTGCCATGCACACAATGGGCCCGCATGGGATGCCATTCACACTGATACATATGATGCAGAGTGTCTGAAAGCTACCCAACTGCTCTGCTGCCTGAGCAAATGGGCCGCACAGTATAATACTTCTCCTCCAACACCTTGTTGTAGGTTGAGATGATTTATTAGCCTGCATCTGGGCTTGCTTCACGTAGTGGGGTCTGACTGCATCCTGCAAGTGCAGTTGGTTTTTGTTTTTGGCATCGATGGTAAGTTTTTCTGATGCTGCTTATTCTTAGCAGTTTTTGTACAATTTTGTTAGGACTCATGAGCATGGGAATCCGTGACGAGGATCATGAGCTTAAGTGTCTTGGCCAATACATGAACCAATATCCCATTTATAAAAGTTTTTTGTTCATCATTTATTCTATTCAGGGTGAAGTTGGGCCACATGGGGCGCCATTCATCTAGTGGTGCAGAAGTATTGTAATGTGCGGCCCATTTGCTCAGGCAGCAGAGCATTTGGGTAGCCTTCAGACACTCTACATCATATGTATCAGTGTGAATGGTGTCCTGTGCGGGTCCATTGTGTGCATGGCAAGTCGCCTCCCACACCTTGTGGTAGGTTGAGGTGATTTATTAGCCTGCACCTGGGCTTGCTTCACATAGTGGGGTCTGACTGCATCCTGCAAGTGCAGTTGGATTTTATTTTTGGCATTGATGGTAAGTACTTCCTGCTTCTAACCTCGCAGCAGTGCATTTAATCTGCTGGCGCTTGTGCCCACATTCTAAGAAGGCGGTTTTCCCAACGCAAAATTGCACTACTTAAAAAATTGCTACTGCCTGCTACTAATCTCGCAGTAGTGTATTTATACCGCTGGTGCTTTTGTCCACATACCAAAAAGGCATTTTGCCCAACTTAAAGCAGCAGTGCTCCAAAACTTTCCATGCCTGCTACCAAACACATACCAGGCCATGTGTTCACTGCTTTTGGGGTGACAGGCTGGCTTCTGATTGCCACAGTACTCCACTTAAAAAGATGTTTATTGCACTCTACAAAGCAGTATAGTCCAAACATTTCCTACTGCCTGCTACCAACTTTGCACCATGCCATTTAAGCATCGCTGGTGCTTCTATCCACATTACAAAAAGGCGGTTTTCCCAATGCAAAGCAGCATTACTTCAAACTTTCTTACTTCCTGCTACCAAGCACAGACCAGGCCATGTTACCCGATGTTTTTGGGGTGACAGGCTGATTTTATTGAGGTGACATTTAGGTAGGATTGTGCCACCAAAAATTCACAAAATAATAGTCCTATAGTGCTTGGAAAATCCTAAGTAGTACTACTACCATGTAATGCTGTTTGGCAGAAAACATGCACTACTCAATGTTCCTCTTCTTTGTTATGAGGGTCACATTTTGCTTGACACCACAAGTATACAGTATATCATATACATCCACTGTCCAATGCTAAATGATTGTTGTGTATGTGAAACTGCAGGTTGTATGCAGGTGGCATCAAGCCCTTCTTCCTGGACAACATATTGGGAAGCAAGTAACACAGGGGAAGTGCTAGTGGTTTTGCAGTCATACACAATTTTGTTTGTACGCATTCAAGCAACTGAGTGGGGTGCTGCATATGTCAGCAGTATTTTCAGAATGCTAACAGAGGTATCTTATTGAATTACACTTTTTATTATGGGTGAATTGATACCACTTTGGTACAATCTGGGCATGAATTTTTTTAAATGGGGAGACATTTTTTGTAGTGTGTTTGTTGTGTGTTTTGTGATTTACCTAGGCTCTGTGAGCACCATGCCTACATCTGTTACTCATCCCCGAATTCCTGATTAATATAATAAAAATAATAAATCTTTATTTATATAGCGCCAACATATTCCGCAGCGCTTTACAATACAGTGGTTCGTATACAAAAAATATACAATACAGTAATTCCAGTAGAGAGAGAATACCAGACAATAATTGGATACAATACAATAAGCATAGAATCAATGTAAAAAATACAATCTAATATATAAAGCTGCATGTGTGTACAGTCATATGAAAAAGTTTGGGCACTCCTCTTAATCTTACTCTTTTTATTTGTTTAAAATTGGGTTTTTGCAACAGCTATTTCAGTGTGATATATGTAATAACTGATGGACACAGTAATATTTCAGGATTGAAATGAGGTTTATTGTACTAACCGAAAATGTGAAATATGCATTATTTCAAAATTTGACAGGAGCAAAAGTATGGGCACCTCAACAGAAAAGTGGCATTAATATTTAGTAGATCCACCTTTTGCAAAATAACGGCCTCTAGTCACTTACTGTAGCTGTTAATGAGTTCCTTACAAAACAATTCCAGTTCAGTTAAGTTTGATGGTCGCCGAGCATGGACAGCCCGCTTCAAAACATCCCACAGATGTTCAATGATATTCAGGTCTGGGGACTGGGATGGCCATTCCAGAACATTGTAATGGTTCCTCTGCATGAATGCCTGAGTAGATTTGGAGCGATGTTTTGGATCATTGTCTTGCTGAAAGATCCATCCCCGGTGTAACTTCAACTTTGACACTGATTCTTGAACATTATTCTCAAGAATCTGCTGATACTGAGTGGAATCCATGCGATCCTCAACTTTAACAAGATTCCCGATGCCGTCATTGGCCACACAACCCCAAAGCATGATGGACCCTCCCTCAAATTTGACAGTGGGTAGCAAGTGTTTTTCTTGGAATACTGTGTTTTTGTGGCGCCATGCATAACACCTTGTTACATGACCAAACAACTCAATCTTTGTTTCATCAGTCCACAGGACCTTCTTCCAAAATGAAACTGGCTTGTCCAAATGTGCTTTTGCATACCTCAAGTGACTCTGTTTGTGGCGTGCATGAAGAATCGGTTTCTTTCGCATCCCTCTCCCATACAGCTTCTCCTTGTGTCCTTGTGCAGTGTGTGCTGACCGATGCACAGTGACACCATCTGCAGCAAGATGATGCTGCAGATCTTTGGAGGTGGTCTTTGGATTGTTCTTGACTGTTCTCACCATTCTTCTTCTCTGCCTTTCTGATATTTTTGTTGGCCTCCCACTTCTGTCCCTGTGGTCTTCCATTTCCTTACTATGTTCCTCACAGTGGAAACTGACAGGTTAAATCTCTGAGACGACTTTTTGTATCCTTCCCCTGAACAACTATGTTGAACAATCTTTTTGTTAAGATCATTTGAGAGCTGTTTTGAGGAGCCCATGATGCCACTCCTCAAAGAAGATGCAAATAGGAGAACAACTTGCAAGTGGACACCTGAAATAGCTTTTCTCATGATTGGATACATCGGGCTATGAAGTACAAGTGCAAAGCTCAATGAGGTTACCAAACCAATTTAGTGCTTCAGTAAGTCAGTAGAAAGTAGTTAGGAGTATTCAAATCATGAAAACCAGAAGGGTGTCCATACTTTTGCACCTGTCAAATTTTGAAATAATGCATATTTTACATTTTTGGTTAGTGCAATAAACCTCATTTCAATCAAGAAATATTACTGTGTCCATCAGTTATTACATATATCACACTGAAATAGCTGTTGCAAAAACCCAATTTTAAACAAAAGAAAATGAATAAGATTAAGAGGAGTGCCCAAAATTTTTCATATGACTGTATGTATGTCTGGGATTGGCATCTACACCGTCGCAACTACAGCCACAAAATTTTGCACAGTCACACGTCTGGACCCCGAAAGCGTCATAGGCTATGTTGTGAGGTGAAATTTTAACCCTGCGCGTTCCAGTTCACCAAACAATTTTGCCCCTAGCTACATAATGGGCAAAAAGTGAAAAGAAAAGTGTTGGAGGAAAACCGATCGCTGCCAGCTTCAGCCACAAAATTTTGCACAGTCACACGTCTGTACCCCGACAGCATCATAGGCTATCTTGTAAGGCAAAATTTTAACCCGACGCGTTCCAATTCACCAAACAATTTTGCCCCTATCTATATAATGGGGAAAAGGTGAAAGGAAAAGTGTTGCAGGCAAATTGACAGCTGCCAGATGTGAACAATGGGGACTTAAAGAATGAGAGCGATGGCACCAAAGAGTATATACCGTACAGTTGCTAAGGTGGGGCCTCGACATAGGATACTCACCACACACGGGGATATGAACACACACACAAAATGTGCCACACACTACCATGTGCTTGAACACATATACCACCCTCAGCACACATTTCACCACACATACCCTAACCTCGCCACATAATCGCCCTAAAACACACACAAGTCTGGTATTATCCTTCAAAAATATAAATCTGATTAATAAGCAGCAAAACTACAAGAGAAACAAATGTACCATATCTAATATATAAAGCTGAATGTGTGCATGTGTGTGTGTGTGTTTGTCCCGGATTGGCATAAACACCGTCACAACTAGAGCCACAAAATTTTGCACAGTCACATGTCTGGACCCCGAGAGCGTCATAGGCTATGTTGTGAGGCGAAATTTTAACCCCGTGCATTCCAATTCACCAAACAATTTTGACCCTATCTACATAATGGAGAGAAAGTGACAGTTACCAATTGACAATTGTGAATGAGAGGAGCTTAATGACAGCACGAAAGACTAACAGCATATACCAGCATATAGTCACTAAGGTGGGGCCCTGACATGGAATATTCACCACCCATGGGGACATAAATACACACCACATGCACACAAAAAGTAACAGCTAAGGTGGAGCCCAAACATTGGATACTCCACATGCACCCGAACGCAAACACACACACACCACAAAGAGACACACACAACACAGAGACACACACCACTCAGACACCCCCCACAGGGACACACACACATACACACCCTATAGGGACACACAGACCCCATAGGGATGCACACACACCACAGGGACACCCCTCCCCCCCAAAAGGACATACACCACAGGGACCCCCCCACAGGGACACACGCACACCACTGGGACACACGCACACCCCAGGGACACACGCACCACACAGACAGACACAGATGTGCACAAATTGCCTCACACAACGCGCCTCATACGTCTGGTATCTTTAATATCCAAAAATAAATATCTGATTAAAAACAGCCAATGTGCAACACATGTGCCATATAGGGAATTAAGGCAGATGTCAGTCACATTAGCTGTCTTTTAGTCTTTTATGTGTATGTGTGAGGTAATATATACTGCCCGGACGGGGGGGAGGGTTTACTGTTGGCTGGAGATTTATTAGGCTGCCTATAGCAACCAATCACAGCTCAGCTTCTATTCTACAGGTCATTAATATGACATATTCAAATTCTACTTTGTTATAGCTAACAGCAGTTATTTATTAACCCGGGCGTAGCTGGGTAGTACAGCTAATACAATAAATAAAAAAAAAATAAAGGTGACCTTGCTCAAAAGAGCTTACAGTCTACAATGGGATAGGGGTTACACAAAGTACAGGGGCTTATTCCACTGATGGTCCAGGCATCTTGAAGAAATGGGGGATAGAAATAAAGTGGCATGAATGGTCATCAGACAATCTGTGTAAAGCTTTTGGGCTTGGTGGAGTCTGAAGATTAACGTTGAATCTCTGCTTTGGCGATACCACTATTGTGATAATATTGGTTTGTATGTGGCTGAGAATATCATTGACCTTTTTGCCAATATAGTGGGTGAACATATGCCCATTCAGCAAACCAAGCACAAAATTTACAAGTTTTGGTCATCTGCAGTTCACATCATTTTTAAAAGTTTCTTTTTTTAGTAGAATTTAAGTTGTGTTGCTGTCATTTGGAGGGATTTGATTACAGTTTGGGTATAAGTGTAGTCTTTGTTTAGTTTAATCAGCATAAGTCTGCCTGCATTTTCTGTTGAGAGTCATGTGCACCTATCAGTGATGATAGCCCCACCATAACAGAAAACACGCTCTAACAGGACACTAGCAGCAGGGCAGGCCAGAACCTCCAAGGCGTATAAGGAAAGGTCAGGTCAAATGTTCACCTTGTTTAAAAATGGATAAACAAGATCACAATGGGTCTTATTTATGTTATATTATTGGGTGTATTGAAGTGCATTAACTACTCACCTTGTTGGGTTGTGCGACCCACAACCAGTATTCGCGTGTGAACAGATCCTGCAGGATCTACCACCCCGAGGGTAGTCATGTAATATCCAAGGGACAAAGTTTGATACTATCCGCGCTGCTGTATATAAGATGACAATGATGATTATGCTGGTGTATCCCTGATGAAGAGGTCGGGATGACCTTGAAACGCATCGGAATTAAGAGCACCATTTACAATACTATGGACGTCTGTAATCTTATATACAGCAGTGTAAATCATATCAAACTTTGTGCATTGGTTATTAAATGTTCACCTTGGACACACAATAGTTAAAGGGAAGAGAATCATTATGAATGATGCAGGTATGGTCACTTACGTATCCCTTTAGCATCTTGCTCAACTTCTATCTCCTTGCCATTGTTACAGGCACAGATAGCGCTTGTGGATGTGCTGTTTAATTGAAAATGGCCCAGTTTGTGAACCTTTCTCCCTCATCTCTGTTATAGCATTATTCCTTGCTGTTGAAAAGAGCTGGTACCTCTGCCACTAGTGTTGTTAGAGGGAAAGAAGAGATTGACTTTTGTATAAGAAGTGCACAACCAGGAAAATCATGCGACAGTGAAATTTATTCATATTTTGTGAGAGTGGAGGCTACACAGAGCCCTACAAATTTAAAAACATTGTCCTGTATTTGGCTCCGTACATCTTCCCATCAATTTTAAGCATCGTCCCTTTCCCTGCTGAAGAAAAGCAGGCCCAAACCATGATGCTGCCACCACCATGTTTGACAGTGGGGATGGTGTTCTGAAGCTATTCACCTACAGATGGTTTGTGGCAAACTTCAGACGAGACTTGTCATGGATATCTTTGAGAAATGGCTTTCTTCTTGCCACTCATCCATAAAGGCCAGATTTGTGCAGTGAATGACTGATTGTTGTCCTATGGACAGACTCTCCCACCTCAGTTGTAGATCTCTGCAGTTCATCCAGAGTGATAAAGGGCCTTTTGGCTGCATCTCTGATCAGTCTTCTCCTTGTTCAAGATGGAAGTTTAGAGGGACGGCCTGTAAAGGAGCCAATAATATTGTACGCCCCACTTTTCAATTTTTTATTTGTTTAAAAAAGTTTAAAATATTTAATAAATTTCGTTCCACTTCACGATTGTGCCCCACTTGTTGTTGATTCTTCACAAAAAAATTTGAATTTATATCTTTATGTTTGAAGCCTGAAATGTGGCAAAAGGTTGAAAAGTTCAAGGGGGTCAAGTACTTTCACAATGCACTATAACTGTGCCATGTGGGCCAACCTTCAAATAGGCAAACGTTCTGTGTCACGAACAAGAGGAACAATACCCCTCCTCTCCTCACACTGCTTTATCTACATTTCATTCTCTCCATCCAAGCTGGGTTTGCAAGTAGGAGTCCACTTGATGAGGGCCCTCCAAAATGTATAGAGGGCCCTCCCAAATGAATAAAGGAGGGCCCTTCCAAACATATGTTACAGGGCCACTTCTGGGCCCTCACCAAACTCATGTTTGCAGGCCCTGTAAACAATTGATTTCAGAACTGCAGAATGACATGGAGGATGATGAGGAGAGACAGAAACTGGCATACGAGTAGATGGAAACCATGATGGAAGTTGGGCCGAGTACTCTTGGTATGTGTAGGATCTGTGATGTGACATCCCATGCTGTCACTCCATCCCACCCTCCAGCAAGTTCACCTAGTGTGCCATCACAGATATGCTTCATCCCTCACTGTCCAGAACAACTTCTTCCCATGTCTGTTGTTATGTTGACCTTCCTAGTTACAGCAATGGAGACAGCATGGTTGATATTGTTTCACACATGCTTATTTCAGTCTGAAAAGCACACCATCTAAATTAGTGATGGCTATAAACCGTGTTTCGTGGGGAAGCCACAGAAAAGAAATCGCATAAGCATTCTGTTCCCACAAGCCTAAATATCAATATCTCCCTGGATAGCAATTTGGCAATGTGAAATTTTAAGATTTGTGCCTATCGGTATATGGCTGCTTATTTACGCTTCCTTTCCAAGCTCTCTACTACGGAAAACTTGGCGCTTTGCTTGGACAACTAAGTGGATGAGGTTGATGTTTGCTTGCTTTCTCTTTGCAAATGCATCTTACTGACAGGGAGGTATGAGCGCCTGCTTGATAGACAGAACATTGTCAAGGACAAAGCCCTTGCAACATGGTAGTGGTTTGAGCCGGTGACACCTAATGTGGTGCTTGGCTGGCATGTGGTTACATATACTCATGGTGCTCAGGTTGCCTTTGCCCTGACCTCTGTTCAGCTTGGTATGGCAGATGTTACAGATTACAATGCTTTGTTTTTTTTTTACCATCAGTAAAAAATTCCAGACAGCAGCTGGCCCTAACTTGGGCCACATTGGGGGTGCTCTTGGGTACAGTTGACCCAGTTCTCAGTCTAGTCAAACCAGTACCCCTTGGCACCTGTGTTGGTGTTACATATCAATCATTCTCTGTGTTGCTTTGCTGCCTATGCATGCCAATGGCCCAGGTCGGATGAGTGGATTCAACATTGACCAAATCATCTTCCATGTTAGCCTCCTTAACAATTGAGATGGTAGTATTATCTGATAGCAACTGTGTCTCATCATCATCGTCCTAAACATCAGACAGTAAATCATTTTCCTCAAAGTGACTTTCTTCTAGTTGTGGGCCCTCAAATACTTTTGCATCAATGCTCACAAACCTCCAAACATATATAGAGGGCCCTCCCAAATGAATAGAAGAGGGGCCTTCCCAAAGTATAGAGGAGAAATGTGAAATGTGCATTGAAGACAAATTAAATGAAGATGATAATACCAAAGAATTTGTGATTGCAATCATTTTCAGGAAGAAACTAAGCATTATCTGACAGAATTGCAGGAGTGTCAATACTTTTGGTCACAACTGTATGTGGGAAAACCTGACTAATCATGTGTAGATCCGGGCTGGGTTTTGGCTGGGGGCTTTTGAAACAAATTTTTCTGTTAAATGACAGAGCAATTCAGAGTGACATGTACTTGGCTGGTGTGGTTTTGGTTGTATTAACCTTTTTTACAGTTTTCCTTTAAAGGTTGCAAACACTGACCTCAAGACAGATAACACTGGGGAACAATTTGAAAAAAATTTTCTGTTGAGTTAGGTCTTTGAGCTGATTTATGCTAAAATTGGCATGCTGATTCCAAAAATGTAGTCAGTTTTTTTCTAGCACGTCAAGTTTTTCCTCCACAACTTACCTGCCAGAGAAGCACAACTGCACTGATATCTGTAATAAGACTTGTTATCTGATTACAATTCGAAAACATGATAGAATGAAAAAACATGATAGTGTTAAAAAACATATTTGTCATGCCTATTTCTTATATATTTCATTTTTTGTTCATATTTGTACTATTTAAAAAGAAAAAAACACTTTTTAGGTACAGTAGTTTACATATTTTTGAGAAGACAAAAATCCTATAGTTCAAAAACTTGACGTGATAGATAGAGATGAGCGATGTTCGATTCGAAGTGTTCGCCAATCTCAGATTCGACCTGTTTTGGGCGGTGTTCGAGTGATTCGTCGAATTCGAACAATTTGCATCAAATTCGGAAGTTCTAGATTATGTTCGAAAACGATTCAGTCACCAAAAGCATACCTGGCTTTTCACACTAACATTCATCTTCAATAGTGATGGGCGACTCCTAAATTACTCGGAATCGCTTGACTCTAGCGAGTCCGAGCCCAGGACTCGCTACTCGTTGCGAGTCTAGCGAGTCCAATGTTAATGAATGGGGAAGCGAGTAATAGCGAGTAGTGTGAGATTTACAAATCGCAGATGTGTCTCGGAAGCTTCAGCCTGAAGCAATCCTAGTTTTGTCATTTATTTGCATTGGACTCGTTTACTTTGTAAGTAATCGCTGGCTGGGAAACTCGCACAGATAAGAGTCCTGTCTTCTCTGTGCAGCTCCAGGGTCCTAGAGCCCGCCTGCTGACTGATGTAGCAGAGCTGAGATTGTTCTCAGTCTGCTCATTCCCTGTGTACAGACATGAATGTCTGTGCACAGAGATGATGTAGCAGTGCTGAGATTGTTCTCAGTCTGCTCATTCCCTGGGCATAGACATCTATATCTATACACAGGCGATGTAGCAGAGAGGACATCGCGTTTTGGACTGCGTCGGACGGAAGAGGATTTTTTTAATTAAAGATGGAGTCCCTAATGGCTTTTTTTTTTATTTCTAATAAAAAAATTTCTCTGTGTTGTGTTTTTTTTAAAATAATTTAATAGAAATTCATGGCGGTCATGTCTAATATTGGCGTGACCGCCATAAATTTCGGGCTTAGGGCCAGCTGATAATACAAAGCTGGCCCTAACCTCTATTACCCAGCGTGCCACCGCCACCAGGGCCGCTGGAAGAGCGGGGTTCAGCGCCAGAGGATGGCGCTTCAATGAACGCGCCATCTTCTGGGGCGGCTGTGGGCTGCAATTTGCAGCGGGGGGTGCCCAGAAAGTTTGGGCATCCCTGCGCTGCGGATTCCAGCCCCCAGCTGCTTAGCTGTACCTGGCTAGACATAGAAATTGCGCGGAGCCCCACGCATTTTTTTGACTCCGACTCCGAGACGACTCCGACTCGACTCCGAGACGACTCCAACTCGACTCCGAGATGACTCCGACTCCGACTTCGACTCCGAGACGACTCCGACTCCGAGACGACTCCGACTCCGAGACGACTCCGACTCCGAGACGACTCCGAGACGACTCCGACTCCGAGACGACTCCGACTCCGAGACGACTCCGACTCCGAGACGACTCCGACTTAGACTCCGAGACGACTCCGACTCCGAGACGACTCCGACTCCGAGACGACTCCGAGATGACTCTGACTCCGAGACGACTCCGACTCCGAGACGACTCCGACTCCGAGACGACTCCGACTCCGAGATGACTCCGACTCCGACTCCGAGACGACTCCGACTCCGAGACGACTCCGACTCCGAGACGACTCCGACTCCGACTCCGAGACGACTCCGACTCCGAGGTGACTCCGACTCCGAGGCGACTCCGAGGCGACTCCGACTCCGAGGCGACTCCGACTCCGAGGCGACTCCGACTCTGAGACTCCGACTCTGAGGAGACTCCGACTTTGAGGAGACTCCGACTCTGAAATTCATTAAATAATAAAAAAAAAAAATGCGTGGGGCTCCGCGCAATTTCTATGTCTAGCCAGGTACAGCTAAGCAGCTGGGGGCTGGAATCCGCAGCGCAGGGATGCCCAAGCTTTCTGGGCACCCCCTGCTGCAAATTGCAGCCCGCAGCCGCCCCAGAAGATGGCGCGTTCATTGAAGCGCCATCCTCTGGCGCTGGACCCCGCTCTTCCAGCGGCCCTGGTGGCGGTGGCACGCTGGGTAATAAAGGGGTTAATACCAGCTTTGTTATACAAGCTGGTATTAAACCCGAGATTCTTAATGTCAGGCTACGTTTGACCCAGCCACTAAGAATCTCCAATAAAGGGTTAAAAAAACACAACACAGAGAAAATTTTTTATTTGAAATAAAAAAAAAAGCCATTAGGGACTCCATCTTTAATTAAAAAAATCCTCTTCCGTCCGACGCAGTCCAAAACGCGATGTCCTCTCTGCTACATCCCCTGTGCATAAATATAGATAGATACAGGGAATGAGCAGACTGAGAACGATCTCAGCACTGCTACATCAGGCAGCAGGCAGGCTCTAGGACCCTGGAGCTGCACAGAGAAGACAGCAGGACTCAGCTCGCAAAGAAACAGCAGTTACTTTGCGAGTTTCCCTGCTATCACTGGCACAGTAGCCAGTGATTACTCGCACGAGTCTAATGCAAACAATGGCAATCCTAGTTTTGTCAGCGTTTCTGACAAAACTAGGATTGATATTGATTTGCATTAGACTCGTGTGAGTAATCACTGGGAAACCCGCAGACTACCGAGTCCTGCGAGTCCCTTACTACTCGCCGAGTAACGAGTCCTAGCGAGTAGATTCGCCCATCCCTAATCTTCAATCCTAATATCCATTTTCAGTGTATAGTGTGCGAGGGAGGGGCGGGGACTCCAGATCAGCGCTGCAGATTTTTTTTTTTCTTCAGACCTCATGTAGAGTGGGGCTGTGCAGGCTGCCTGTCAGCCAATCACAGTGACACAAAGTAAAGGGCACGTTTTGCACAAGCAAGGTCCGTCATCATTGGCTGTGTATGTCACATGTCCTTGCACTATAAGTCCCGGCCATTTTACCTCACACCACCATGTTGCCTATTGCTGTAGCTGGTGTTAGACGGCACTGCTGCTGCTGTGGGCACTATTCAGTGAAAACTCTCAAATAGGATCTCCTTCAGCTAGTACAGAGCTAATACATAGTTAGATAGATCGGTTTAGGGACTAGGGGCTGGCGGGAGGGTGGAATGTTAGGAGAATCAGTTCTTGTAAGAACTGCATCATAGGTGTAGATAGGGATTAGGGATTTAGGTAGTAGGGACTGGAGTAGTTCTGTCTGCAACAGCCATTTTTCAGGGCTACTCCACAGAACCAGGAACCAGTTTTAATTACAGCCCTTTGGGCTAGGTTACAGCAGTTCCTGTTATATTTTTGTCAGGCAGGTGTTTGCCAGACTGCTGCTGTACAAGTCTTTTTCATAGCATCTGGCCTCACTGTCCGTGTGCAAGTTAGTGCTAATTTTTTAGCTGCATCTAGGACACATCTCAGCCTTGTGTTCTTGTCGCAGCGTTCTTAAAATCAGTGTAGGCCACCTGCAGTACTAATTAGCAGCACACCGTCCGTGTGCAAGTTAGTACTAATTTTTAGCTGCATCTAGGACACATCTCAGCCTTGTGTTCTTGTCGCAGTGTTCTTAAAATCAGTGTAGGCCACCTGCAGTACTAATTAGCAGCACACCGTCCGTGTGCAAGTTAGTACTAATTTTTAGCTGCATCTAGGACACATCTCAGCCTTGTGTTCTTGTCGCAGCGTTCTTAAAATCAGTGTAGGCCACCTGCAGTACTAATTAGCAGCACACCGTCCGTGTGCAAGTTAGTACTAATTTTTAGCTGCATCTGGAAACATCTCAGCCTTGTGTTCTTGTCGCAGCGTTCTTAAAATCAGTGTATGCCACCTGCAGTACTAATTAGCAGCACACCCCACTGCTCCCAATTTTCTCATAAAAAATGAGTGGCAAAAGGCCTGCTGCTGGTGGAAGTGGGAGTAAGCATGGTGGAAAGGGAAAAAAAGTCTGTGCCCGTGAGGTAGATGCTAAAGGTACATTAACATCTGCTGAAGATAGACAATTTTCCAGCCAAACTAAGATGTCTACTTCTTTCCGTGGCCAATCAGATATGATCCCTTTCTTACGGACTCGACCATCGATACCACTTGTAAGTGGGGCACAAAAACAGCATGTGTTTGAATGGATCTCAAGTGCTCCATCAAGTGGCCTCTCCTCGACCTCAACTTCTACATCACAAACCCTACCATCATCTCAGTTGTCAGCCCAATCACACTTGATTCCTCCAAGCTCCCAAGTGTCCAGCCGCCCTACTCAGTCTGGGGTAACAGACATGGTTGAGTCTGCAGAGCTGTTCAGTCACACAATAGCCTGGGAATCTGAGGTCTCCTCCAAAGCTGCAGTGAGTCAAGATGAGTTATTGATCTTCCCTGATGCCCAGGAGCTTTGTGAGTCTGACCCAGGCCCAGATCAAGAAGCTTCTGACCTTTCTGCAGACCTTCATTCACTAGTAGCACATACTGTTGGTGGACACAAGGAGGATGATGCTGATGAGACTCACATAACGGATTTGACTGGCAAATTAGTGTTTTCGGTCAAGGCAGGAAGAGTTGGTCTCTGAGGATGATGGGTGTGAGAACACAGAGGATGATGAGGTTGGAGATCCCACTTACTGTCCTCAACCCACAGTCAGCCAGTCGATGAGGTCAGTACAGGAGGTGGAGGAGGAGGATGCTACTGACGGCGAGGTTCGGTTGCGCCTTCCTGGACATAGAAGGAGCACTGGAAGCACGTCAACAACTGCATCCCCAACCACAACTCTGCCTTTGAGTGGAAGTCGTGCTGGCTCTGCAGCTCGCACGGGCCCTAAGCCTTGCCTAGCCTGGGCCTTTATTGACTTCGCCAAGGATCTCCCAACTCATGTCATCTGCAAGATTTGTCACCAATCGCTGAGTAGAGGGCAAAAACTGACTAGCCTGAGTACTTCATGTATGAACCGCCACATGGACATGAAGCACAAGTCGCAGTGGAAGCTCACCGTGCAAGTGCATCCGTGTGCTCTTCATCATCTTTGACTGTGGGGACAGCTGTCACGCATGCTTTAGGACGTACACCTTCCACCTCTTTACCCGCAACAGGCAGTGTGATTTACAGGTCGTCACTTGCTTTTCAAGTGGACAATGCTGCTAATGTTCAGCTCTCTCAGACATCCAGAGCACCACCTTTGGATGAAGGCAACATTACATGTTCGCCTGCACCTCCCTCCCAGACCAGCAGTTTGCCAAGGACACCATACTCAGCTGAGTCTCAGCACAGCAGCCAGCCCTCCGTTCCTCAGATGTGGACAAGTAAAAGGCCATTTCCTCCTAGCCATGAGAAAGCTAAGCGCTTGAATTTCACCATCTGCAAGCTGTTGGCTTCAGAAATGCTGCCTTTCCGCCTGGTGGACACAGAGGATTTTCGAGACCTTATGTCCGTGGCAGTGCCCCAGTACCAGATGCCCAGTCGCCACTACTTTTCCAAGAAAGGTGTGCCTGCACTACACAAGCATATCGCAGACAATATCACCGCTTCCTTGAGAAACTCTGTGTGTGACAGGGTGCATTTCACCACAGACACTTGGACCAGTAAGCATGGACAGGGGCGTTACATGTCGCTGACTGGGCAGTGGTTAACCATGGTGAGAGCTGGAGAAGGGTCTGCTGTCCAAGTATTGCCATCCCCACGAGTTGTGCGTCCATCCTCTATAGCTAGAAGTTCCTCCACTGCCTCCTCAAGCTCGTCTCGGTCCTCCACCTCTGCCCAAAGCCTTTCTGGTAATGCCACCCGCGTTGTAAATGCACAGAAGGAATCCTGCACACCTCCCTACTATGCTGACAGCAGGGCACAACGGCATCAGGCGGTCTTTACCTTGAAATGCATGGGAAATGTGAATCACACAGCTGAGGAGTTGTGGACAGCTCTGGCGACCGAGTTTCAGCACTGGTTGACTCCACTCAACCTGCAGCCAGGGAAGGCCGTGTGCGACAATGCTGCAAACCTGGGTGCAGCCCTTCGCCGGGGCAATATCACACACGTGCCTTGTATGGCTCATGTGTTGAATCTGGTTTTCCAGCAATTTTTGACACACTATCCCGGCCTAGATGGGCTTCTGCAGAGGGCACGGTCGCTGTGTGCTCACTTACGGCGTTCGCATCCCACAGCTCAACGACTCGCTTTGCTCCAGGAGTCTTTCGGCTTGCCCGTTCACTGGCTGAAATGCGATGTGCCGACACGCTGGAATTCTACCCTGCACATGTTGCAGCGACTGTGGCAGCACCGCCGAGCCCTTGTGCAATACGTTTTGACGTATAGCCTGGGCCAACGAGATCCTGGGGTGGGGCAGATCACTTTTATGGAGTGGACTCAGATCATTGACCTGTGCACCCTCCTGCACAGTTTTGAGATGGCGACGAAGATGTTTAGTGCTGAAGATGCCATCATCAGCATGACTATTCCGGTCATCTACATGCTGGAGCACACTCTAAACAATATTCGGACTGGGGTGGTGGGACAAGAGGAGGTTGAGGAAGTACAAGAGGAGTCCTATGGGGAAAGGATGACAACAACTCCAAGGTCCTCACGGTCGGCAGCGCCAAGACGGCAGGCATGGGAGGGTGGGGGAGAGGCATTCACGACGAGGGCGCCTGGTAGCAACCAAACTCCTCATGAAGGTGCCGGAGCCCAGGAAGAAGTGGAGGATAAACTGGCGATGGGCATTGAAGAGTCAGCAGATGAGGGAGACCTTGAGGACATTTCTATTGTGCGAGGTTGGGGGAGAGGGGCAGAGGAAGGAAGCATCATTCTCACCTCCCCATTACCAACACAACAAGGACTTGGTCCTCCTGGTTGCGCAAGGCATATGAGCGCCTTCTTGCTCCACTACCTGCAACATGACCCTCGGATTGTGCGAATTAGGAGCAATGCAGACTACTGGGTTGCCACACTATTAGATCCCCGGTACAAGATCAAATTTGCTGACATGATTCCTGCCCTACAAAGGGACGCACGCATGCAGGAATATCAGCAAAAGCTGATACTTAATCTCAGATCGGCTTTTCCACAACCCATCAGTGGTAGTAGTACACAGAATCTCACTATTCCAACTTGCCAACCGTGGGACTGACGCGTCCTCATCACTCACACTCTACCAGTAATATTGTATCTGGTGGTGGTACCAGCAATTTTGTGCACTCGTTTAAAGATTATTTCCAACCATCATTTTCAAGCCCTGAAGACACGAGAAGTCTGACACATACTCAACGCCTGGAGCGGATGGTACGCGAGTATCTCCAACTTAACATCGATGCAATGACTTGGAAACTGGACCCTTGCTCATTTTGGGCTTCCAAAATGGTAAAATGGCCAGTGCTCGCCACTCATGCCTTGGAGATCTTGTCGTGCCTGTCAGAACGTGTCTTCAGCGCTGCTGGTGGTGTGCTGACAGAAAGCACAGAATGTGGACAGACTAACATTCATAAAGATGAACAAGGCATGGATCCGCAAGGACTTTTCTACTCCTGTGTCATCCTAGGGAGACTAAAGCCTTGTTGTTTTTCTTGCCTAAAACTAACCATTTAAAGTTTGCAACTGTGGTGCGCTTGATGCCACTTAAGTGGTGTCTGTGGCCAAATTTTTTGAAAAAAGGGAGACTCTTCTTGTAGTCCCCTAAATGTGACACAATACTCATCGTCTGCACGAGGCCTTACGTGTAGTGAGGAAAAACGTCACAAAATACTCATCGTCTGAACGTGGCATTAAAAAAGATGAAGTAAAAATCTATAAATACTCATTGTCTGCATGGTGCCTTACAAATACTGGAATAAAAAACTATTTTATAAGGTCATGACATGCCTATATCTCTGTCTCCTCCTCGTTTTTCTCGTCCATCTTGTACTTGTCAGTTTTCCACGTGTTTGTTGTATCTTCTGAGAAGTTTGTCAACTTTTGGACACCTTGCAAACTGCTTTCTATGTGTTTTCTATGTGTTTGTATGTTTTTGTTTTTCCTGCCATTGTTTACAATGATATTCAACTGTGTTTGAGGAAAATTAGACAAACATTCAACAAACACACCCCCAATTCCACAAATCATGTCAAATTCGAACACTAGGGTGCTGGATCATCTATAATATTCAGTGACAGATTCCCTTTAACTTTATCCGGCCTACTAGGCACAAACACAGGTCTCTGACCTACGTCTCTGTGAATGAATGTAGCACTCCACAAAACTAATGGTGGTCCCACCTGTGTGTGGTGGGACATGACTTTATGGGAACGCTTGCATGAGCTTTGACCTCATGTGGCCCTCTGGACCTAAACAGGTCCCTGACCTACCTCTCTGTAAATTCATGTAGTACCCCACAAATCTTTTAGTTGCTGAGCAAGCTTTCACCTTGAAATGCTAGGCCAAGTCCTGTTCTAGACCCTGTACCATGCATGCAGGCTGGGCCATTCAGCAATTTCTGGTCTGGGACAATGATGCCATTTAGCTGTAGGTGTGACCCTTTGAAAAGAGTGAGGATTGTTGGTGGAGTCCCCTTGCTATGCTTTACATGATTTAATAAGAGTGTGACATGCCCATATCTGTGTCTCATCGTCCTTTTACTCTTCCACATGTTTTTAATGAATGTAGAAAACTTCAGCCTCTTTACCTGTGATTATTTGTACTGTGTCTGACTTGTCGTGACTTTTTGTGGTGTTTGTTGTCCATTCTGAGTAGTTTGGCAGCTTTTGGAGCCCTTTGAGGGTGTTTTCTATGTGTTTTTTGTAGCCTGCCATTGATTTCAATGGGGTTCGAGTTGTTCCTCGAACATTCGAAGAACATCTCACGAATTCGGCGAATCGAATCGAACTCGAACACTAGGGGGGTGGCTCATCTCTAGTGATAGAGAAAAACTGAGATCATTTCTGGATTCAGCATCCAAAAATTAATTAAGAACAGTTGTCTGACCTAACTCCTAAAAAATTATGTTCCCCAGTGTAATCATTTTAAAACAAAGCACCATTCTGTTGCCTAAATGTACTCTCATCTCACTATATTCTACTGGTTTTATGTCTGCTTTTTAAAAAAGTTTGTAATTTTCAAAGGTTTAAGATTGGCTGTTTACCACCTATGTAGAAGGAGATTCCAACTAGATAATTAAAATCTTCATGGACAGTTCATTTCTGGAAAGAGAACTAACTAAAGGAAACCTGTCAAGTAAGAAAGTCCTTTTAACCCACAGGTATAGGATTAATCTACAGGTTAATAGTGCTAGCGCTGTGCATGTTCTGCAACACTAAGAACCCTTTGCCGTAAGGAGATTAACTTTATTCTTTATGGCAGCGTTGGGCATTCAGTCACAGGGGCAGCAACAGCATGGCTTCAGTGAAGACTGCACCCCTGGCATGGACTGACAGCCAGACTAGTATTACAGCCGTCGCTCAGTACTGAGCAGTGACTGAAGATGCTAATTTCCTCCCACAGTTGAGCTTTCGCTGACATTACTACGAACCTGCAGATTATTCCAACATCTACAGGTTAATAGTGTTTTTTTTTAAATTGAAAAGTTCCCTTTAAGACTTTAGATGTACTAGACATCTGAAAGCACTACCACGGCGTTATATAGGTGCATCTCAATGAATTAGAACATCGTCAAAAAATTCATTTGTTTCAGGATTTCTACTACTAAGGCTGCTTTCACATCAGCGTTTTTTGCCGATCGTGGCAGATGCGGTGAAAAAATCACATCTGCCGCGATTACCGCATAACCGCTGCACTTGCAGCACAGTTGCGGCAAGCCCCATAGAATGTCTATGCGGGCTTGCGGCAGGTGCGGTAAGTGTGGTATCGGCACTTGCAGCAGGTGCGGCCGCAAAAAAAACGCGGCTGACCGCGTTTTTTTTCGCGGCCGCACCTGCCGCAAGTGCCGAATCCGCACTTGCCGCACCTGCCGCACACTTACCGCAAGCCCCATAGACATTGCATTACGATTGCGATTACCGCAACTGTGCCACAAGTGCAGCGGTTATGCGGTAATCGCAGCAGATGCGTTTTTTTCACCACATCTGCCACAAACGGCAAAAACCGCTGATGTGAAAGTACCCTAACAGAGTGATCTATTTCAAGTGTTTATTTCTGTTAATGTATTTGATTATGGCTTACAGCCAATAAGAACCTGAAGGTCATTGTTTCAGAAAATAAAACTAGGGTGAATGAAGAGTTAAAAACCGCGTTGCCAAATTTTATGAGACATCAAAGGGTGAATATAATATTGATTTATTAGTTAACGGGTTTCAGGGCTGCAAGAAATGCCCTGAAACCTGGCAATATTACAATGAATTTTGATGATATTCTAATTTATCCACTAGTGCATCTTCATGAATCACCTCTAAGTTAACTATCCTACTGCATTTACTTTATTTGTATAGTTATAAAAATATGGTTTACATTGAAATTTTATTACTGCTTTTCAGGATTCCCTCTAAGATTTAGTTTTTATAAAATTAAGATATATATACTTAAATGTAAGTTATATATATATATATATATAATATGCGTCATAAAAACTATATGTTATTATTTATAACTAAAAATGTTTTTTACTATGTAATAATTTTATTTTTGCTTTTCAGCTTTATCTTCATATGAAAAAAGAGAGTGTAATTCTAATATACTGATGTATTTCATGTAATTTCACACAGTATATATAGGGAGTTGGTAACAGAACATTTTATACAAACAGAACTTGCTATCGCTCTCTTACAAATGAATATTTTATGTGACATTTATAAAAGGTTATATCTTTAAAGCATTCAAATAAATGCAACTTAGTACTATTTTTAACCAAGCTTTAAAGTTAAAGACTGATGTAGTAATTACTCCTCTTTTTACTCTTTATTTTATTTTTATTTTTTCAGTCATCTAATATATAGAGCTGAGTGTAAGTGTGTGTGCATGAGTGTATGTGTGAGTGTGTGTCCACTAAAGGAATCTGCAACATTACATTTACAATCACACAATTTTTCAGAGTTAGCCCATTTAACTCAAGGAACATCTATGACTATGCTTTGAGGGGTAGTTTTAACCCCATGCTTTATACGCATTCACCAAAAAAATCCTTATTTACTGTTTGTATGTGATACTGCCTTGGCTGTTTTGACAGTTAGCCAGGATATTTATCAGGTGATCTATAGCAACAAATCACAGCTCAACTTGTGATTGGTTGCAGTTGGCAATGAACGACATTCATAGTATATCACAGCTTATATATGTGTGTGAAACATTCAGTGGAGTTTGCCAAAGGCAAGCACTTCTGGAAAATGGTGAAAACGGGGACATGTATACAGCCGAAACCTGCATATCACAGTATACAGCAAGAGCCCGCACACAACCCTCAGTATACAGCAGGATGCCACACACAGCCCCCAATAAACAGGTACATCTTATCAAAAAGTTAATTTATTTCAGTAATGCAATAGAAAATGTGAAACGCATGTATTGCATAGAGTCATTACAAACAGAGTGATCTATTTCAAGTATTTATTTATGTTAATGTTGATGACTATGGTTTACAGCCAATGAAAAACCAAAGGTTATTATCTCAGAAATTTAAAGTAGGGAGGATGAAGGGTTAAAAACCACTCTGCAGTATTCCATGAGACATCAAAGCGTGCATAGAATTTTGATTTATTAATCAACACATTTCAGGGATCCCTGTCCCCTTCCTCAGGACAAATCAATGTAATAGGGGCCAGGCAATCACCTGACCCCACACTGTCCTGGAAATGCATCATATCACAGGGCCACTGATGCTGGTGGGAAAAAGCATGATCCCCGACACGGTGCTTTACATCGTGCGTTCAGTGATTGAGAGCACAATCCAAAGGGTTAACAGTGCTTATCAAATCTCCATTAGCTACACGTCAGCTGATCAGATCTTCTGACATGTACAGGGAATGTTGCGAGCTCAGCACGTGAGCTTGCATCAAATGGAGGTAGGTGGCCAAGAGTGTACATATATATCTTTGGTCATGAAGGAGTTCAGAAAAACACATGGCAATAATCTGCCTCAAAGCTGCACCAAATTTGCATTGTGTTTTTGGTGCGATTTTCTGCCAGAGGATGCAGATTTGTTACAGAAATGTTCTACACCAAATACTCAGTGAGCACACATACTTTTTCCATACCATTCAGTATGCAATAGCTAACTTTAGAAGAAGCTTGAACTTTTGTTTCAGACATATGTTTTGCTACAGGTAGGTCCATACGTTTTTCTATTATTTATTGGCAATGAGAATTCATTCTTGTCCTGAATTTTTGCCCTGTCTCCCCTACGTACATGCCACCTGTTGGACATTTGGTATATATGATTAAATAACACCACATTGCTTGTGGTGCAACTGAAGCTACCTGGGATTTTGTAGTTCTGCTCTGTCCCAGAAACCCCTATCTTGTCCGTTGTCATTATACCCACTTCTCAGCACGTGACTTGTGGTTGCGTCTGCAAGGGTTAATCTATCTCCTCTCTCTCTCAATCCAGCACTTGACCTCTGTCTTATGCTGAAAGGGAGCATCAATTACACCCCTACTCAGACCGCGCACCCTGCTTCACACACGCTGCCACCACCCACCGGATTTGGGGGGACGATGAGTTCCCCTAAACTAAGATGTCAGACAATCAATAAAATCACACCTTTGTAGAGTTGTGAGTTCTTTAGTGTATACAAGGTTCAGACTTATTAAAGTTTTAAGCTTTAATATAAAAAGTACAGTACTAACCTAAAAAAAGAGATATAAAAATAGAAATAATAAAATGACATCGCCACTCAATAAAAGAAAAGCGTATGGACCTACCTGGAGCAAAACATTTTTCCAGCCCTGAACACAGTAAAACCGATATAGGACTGCTCATCTTAAAAAGCAACTTCAAATTTCAGAGAGAGAAGAATTTGGGAATACAAATTGATAATGACCTTTGACACATTCAAAACAGGATTAAATGTATCGCATGGATTCATGGCTTTTTATATAACATGAATGGACATTTGGGGACATATCACATTCATGCGTTTTTATATAAATTGAAAAGACATTTGAGGATAACACATCTCCAACAGACTCCATTTTGAGGACAATGAACTTTTGACATTTCTTATATGAACATCCTCGCTTCCTTTTATTGCTTTCCTCAGCTCATTTAAGTATTTTCAGTTCTCCACAGACCACTACCATATAACCATTATACAATTTGTTCCGCTTATCTTAGACTGTTAGGTTCAATTCCCCAGCCCATCTTTTCCTCTTTAGCCTGACTCTGTTTTACATGACCTGTCGCATTTACTATAACATCTAAGACTGTTGTTTTTTTTTTGTTGTTTTTTAGTTTCATTTGCTTATGTATATATGTATGTGTCCTCAGAATCTGTGTCATTATCTGCCTGACGAAGGGGCCACAGTGTCCCAAAAGTTTGCAATGTTTACCATCTTTTCAGTTAGCCATTAATAGGTATCAAACACTGAGGACTCTCAGATTCTAATATTCTTCTAAGGTGGGTCTAGAAATTGATCATCTAATTACCTAACTAAAGAAGTATCACGACTTATCAGAACTATGTCAAAGAGTAGGCCCGGCTACTCCGTGTTATAATCTGGTGCTCAAGGAAAGAGTCACTATAATTTTAAATATATAGCCTTGGCACACAAAAAGGTATATCTTGAAAAAAAAGGAAACCGTAAATGCGGACAAATTTTCTTTTATATTCTTTATTGTTCTAGCAGCACAAGAATTCACAGTCACAGATTATTGACGTTTCGGCAATGCAATTATGCTATGCTTGCTATTTTTACCATCTTTTCAGTAAGCCATTAAAAGGTATCAACCACTGAGGACTCTCAGATTCTAATATTCTGCTAAGGTGGGTCTAGAAATTGATCATCTAATTACCTAACTAAACAAGTATCACGACTTATCAGAAGTAGGCAGCCTAATAGAGTCCATTACCAATAGACAGAGATAAAGAGAAAAACATCATTGCAAAGAAAATTAATAAGTTGCATCAAGTGCCATATCAAGTGATGAGCTTTGCATACAATGAACAAAGTATAAGGAAAGCACAAAATCTCTCAATATTGAGTATGAATATGGTTTCAGAAGATTCATTGCTGACAGAAAATGAAGAAGATTCTTATGGATCCCAGTGCTCAATAACAATCAACTCGAATAGTTTGACTGTAATAGACGAATATAACATCAGTGAAAGCAATGAAGACACACAGGAGGAACTATCAATAGAACAACATAATGATAGCAATCATTAATGTAATAATTTCCAACCTGTTTGCACCTTTGGCAGAGAGAAGTTCTACATCAGAAAGCACAAGAGTAAATAAAAAACAACAAACTCAAGCAACAAAACAAAATATACCAAGGTCAAACATTACAAAACCAACACTATCCAAAAAGAAGGAAAAGAAGATCACTACAGTCAAGGCAGAACAAGTCAGAACAGAGGAAAAGGTGAACCACTCAATAAAAAAGCTGAAGAAATCCCAGAAGAGAAAGAGAATAAAATTTTCTCACTCAAAACTCTAGAAGGATTTTCTCAGGGTAAGAATCCAAAAAGAAGAAGGGGTTCCAGAGGACAGAAATGCCCCAAAGAGAAAATAACAAGTGCAGAACCATCTCAGAAGATATACAACCTAAGTATGTATGAATTGAAAATGGATGAACTGTTAGAACTGTTATTACTCCAGAAAGGATTAAAATTCACCCCATCGAAGGAAGTGTCTCCATTTAATCTATATATCTCTATTAAAAAGTTTTTAAAAAATTTGAGGATAAACAAATATTTTCTGAAAAACCCTACCGTGCCTACAATAATGGCTAACTCAGAAACCAAACACTCAGGATTATCAAAGAAATCCACATTTGACCCAATAAATGAGCAATCAAAAGAGTTTTCTGCTTTTGAAACGCTTCTGATACAAGAAATAAGAAAAATAAAAAAGTGAAACATCAGATACATTACAACAGAATTTAACAAAAAAAGAAAAAGAAGCCATTAACAACCTACAGAAAAACCAAAAAATAAGGATTTAGGCCAGCAGACAAAGGTGGAGCTTTAGTTATCTGAAATACAGATGACTACGTAGAAGAAACATTGAATCTGCTCAGTGACAGAAAAACTTATTCAATTCTCCAGCGTGACTCTACACATAAATTTATAAAACAATTAGAAAAATTATCCACAAAAGGAAAAGAAAAAGGGATTCTCAATAAGAACAACAGTTCATAACAAATTCCACACTGTGTCTTGCAATGTTTTATCATATCCCGAAAATTCATAAGCGTCTAATAAAACCACTGGGAAGACCCATAATTTCCGGGATAAATTGTGTAACTGCCAATCTATCTAAATACATAGACCGATACTTGCAGAAATGCATTATACATTTACCAGCATATCTAAGAGACATAACACACATCTTACAAATTTTTAATAACATAGAATGAAAGCCAAAATACAAACTGGGCACATTAGATGTACAATCACTATACATGGTGATCGAGCACAAGAAAGGTTGTGAAGCGGCAGAATATTTTTTGAAGAAATCAAGAAAGTTGAGTGAAACCGAAGTAGATTTCATAGTAGAAAGTATATTGTTCATATTAACGCACAATTTTTTTAAGTTGTGAAATAACTACTACCGTTAAGAGTGGAGTACCTCAATGGGGATGAAATTTGTGCCTAGTTACGCAAACCTCTACATTAGGAAGTGGGAAGAAGAGGCGATTGCCACATGATCAAACCCTCCTTCAATTGCCCTTGTGGGTAGAAGATATATTGATGATGTCTTGTTTATCTGGGGAGGATCGGAAAATAACTTGGCAGACTTTCTGAATAACAACATCAATAACAACCAATTTGGACTACAGTTTACAGTAACAACAAACAGAACAAAGATACATTTCTTTGATCATGAAATTTACAGAAATGAGACAAAGATGATTGGCACTAGAACTTAAAAAAAGATGTAGACTCCAACAGCTACATCTCAATATCAAGCTGTCACCCTCCGAGATGGCTAAACAATGTCCCCAAGAGACAATTCATCAGGCTAAAGAGAAACTGTACAAAACAGGAAGTTTTTCGACGTGAGACAGCAATAATGAATGAAAGATTTACAAAGAAAGGCTACGATGAAGAAAAACTAAGGACATGCATGACAGAAGTAGAAAAAATGGACCGAGCCTCGTTACTATCACACCAAGCGAAGATTAGAAAGCCGACATCTATCCAAGACCAGATCACACAGTTCCCCATCATAACAGAATATCACAATAATTCAAACAATTTTAAATGAATCATCAGCAAACACTGGCACTATTTGAAATTGGAAAAGGTAGTGGGTGACCTTTTGCCAGAAAAATCTACAGTTGTGGCCAAAAGTATTGACACCCCTGCAATTTTGTCAGATAATACTCAGTTTCTTCCTGAAAATGATTGCAATCACAAATTCTTTGGTATTATTATCTTCATTTAATTTGTCTTTAATGAAAAAACACAAAAACAATTGTCCTAAAGCCAAATTGGATATAATTCCACACCAAACATAAAAAAGGGGTGGACAAAAGTATTGGCACTGTAAGAAAAATCATGTGATGCTTCTCTAATTTGTGTAATTAACAGCACCTGTAACTTACCTGTGGCACCTAACATGTGTTGGCAATTAAAAATCACACTTGCAGCCAGTTAACATGGATTAAAGTTGACTCAACCTCTGTCCTGTGTCCTTGTGTGTACCACATTGAGCATGGAGAAAAGAAAGAAGACCAAAGGACTGTCTGAGGACTTGAGAAACCAAATTGTGAGGAAGCAGGAGCAATCTCAAGGCTACAAGTCCATCTCCAAAGACCTGAATGTTCCTGTGTCTACTGTGCGCAGTGTCATCAAGAAGTTTAAAGCCCATGGCACTGTGGCTAACCTCCCTAGATGTGGACAGAAAAGAAAAATTGATGAGAGATTTCAACGCAAGATTGTGCGAATGGTGGATAAAAATCCTCGACTAAGATCCAAACAAGTTCAAGCTGCCCTGCAGTCCGAGGGTACAACAGTGTCTACCTGTACTATCCGTCGGTGTCTGAATGAAAAGGGACTGTATGGTAGGATACCCAGGAAGACCCCACTTCTTATCCCGAGACATAAAAAAGCCAGGCTGGAGTTTGCCAAAACTTACCTGAGAAAGCCTAAAACATTTTGGAAGAATGTTCTCTGGTCAGATGAGACAAAAGTAGAGCTTTTTGGGCAAAGGCATCAACATAGAGTTTACAGGAGAAAAAAAGAGGCATTCAAAGAAAAGAACACGGTCCCTACAGTCAAACATGGTGGAGGTTCCCTGATGTTTTGGGGTTGCTTTGCTGCCTCTGGCACTGGACTGCTTGACCGTGTACATGGCATTATGAAGTCTGAAGACTACCAACAAATTTTGCAGCATAATGTAGGGCCCAGTGTGAGAAAGCTGGGTCTCCCTCAGAGGTCATGGGTCTTCCAGCAGGACAATGACCCAAAACACACTCAAAAAGTACTAGACAATGGTTTGAGAGAAAGCACTGGAGACTTCTAAGGTAGCCAACAATGAGTCCAGACCTGAATTCCATAGAACACCTGTGGAGAGATCTAAAAATGGCAGTTTGGAGAAGGCACCCTTCAAATATCAGGGACCTGGAGCAGTTTGCCAAAGAAGAATGGTCTAAAATTCCAGCAGAGCATTTTAAGAAACTCATTAATGGGGTTACCGGAAGCTGTTTATCACAGTTATTTTGGCTAAAGTTTGTGCAACCAAGTATTAGGCTGAGGGTGCCAATACTTTTGCCTGACCCATTTTGGAGTTTTGTGTGAAATGATCAATGTTTATCTTTTTGCTTCATTCATTTTGGTTTTTTTCATTGAAGACAAATTAAATGAAGATAATAATACCAAAGAATTTGTGATTGCAATCATTTTCAGAAAGAAACTGAGTATTATCTGACAGAATTGCAGGGGTGACAATACTTTTGGCCACCACTGTAACTTTGTCTTCAGAAAAACAACTTCATTAAATCTGTTACTAGCGCCAACAATAAAAGAACCAAAACCTCCCAAATCAACTACTCAGATATTAATACAGGGAAAACATACTTCAATAGGTTTTAGACCCTGTAGACATTGTAAGGCATGTTAAGCCACAGACATATCAAAGAGAATAATGATACAGTTTGAAAATAAGACAGATGGGAAAGTCTTTAATATAAAGCAACAACTATCATGCCATACAACAAGCGTTATATATGTGATCATCTGCCCATGCAACAAAAAGTATGTAGGCTGGACAGTTAGGTCACTGTCTGCACGAATGGCAGAACACATTAGGAATATACAAAAAGAATTGTAGGTCATCCCCTGAGAAAACATTTTAAGGAATTTCATCATTCTGGTACCAAACAAATCCAGTTCTTGGCAATGCAACACATAAAAGATAACTGGAGGGGATCATATAGCGAAAATGTCCAGGAATGAAACCAAATGAATATATGAATTAAACACCCAAACCCCATCTGGTCTAAACCAAGATGTTGAATTTATTGATTTCCAAACTGTCCACAACAGTACGAAAGGAAAAGGGTAAAACAAGAAAGTATAATTAAAACCATACTATGGAGTTGGCCCAAATATACAGTATATATCCAAATTGAAAAAGCCATAGTTACTAAGAAAGTTGTAGAAAATATCTTAAGAGTTAACAGTTCTGTCACTAAAGAATGCACCAGACCGAATATAATAGCCATAACTCAATGCATCATCCTTAAAGTCCACCCATAAGCAAGTAGTCTTTCAAATAACCCCTGTAAAGATGGAAAACACAATAGGAACATACTGTGACAATCCTGCTGCCATAGGATTAGGAAGTTCAACACACACACACAATTCTCTATTATAAAGGAGACATTCATTCATAGCATAATGAGAAATATGGAATAAATTGCTTCTAGATATACATCACCCTAGATTGAGAATGGCAAACATATAATGCATAAAGAAAAGGCTGGCACAGTTTGACAACAGTTAGAATGACCAGAAGAGGGTTAACACTTGGACACTCCAACATAGGCTAACAGGAGTGTACCAAGGTTACTATAAAAAGAAGTGAGGATCAGGGGCCAGGCATCCTGAGGAAGTAGGACACCCTCCTACAAAACGTGTCAAGACTGTGCTATCCCTGTTTGACTATCGTTTCTAAACATCACTGCACAGTCAAGAAGCAGGTCCCCGCCCACCCGGCCACATGACAATGATGTAGCAGTGACGCGTATGCATCACGTGACCGCTGACATGAAGACACAACCCGAAGCTGGACACAGCACCGCTGGTCACGGTGTTTGCACGGCATCCAAGACATCCAGAATGCCCTGTTTGCAGTGGGAATCATATCCTAAGCAACATGCGAGGACCCACTACCACTGATGGTCCTAGTGAGTAATAAAATTAATACTGGTTGTTGTGCAATTGCCTTATATATAAAGTAAGAAAGCACACACATAGAATATAATGAACAAACATTACAATACAAGAACAGACACCCTCAATAGGAGGGTGTGAAAGTGTTAAAGGTACACACACAAAATGGGTGAGTGCAACAGGAAACAGGGTGTCACAGGAGACTTAACATACAAACAACAGTAACTGGCATATATTGATTTGTGTTTATACCATGTGCACAATCCACTATATCTATATGAGCAACAAACTGTGGAGTACTAAACCCATACCATTATTTAATTTAGATTTACAGGCAGCAATGCAAGAAAATCACACATTTGGATCAGGCTTTTCAGGTAATTTTAGCACAAATAGTACTGGGTGACGTGCTACAATAACTCCCTAACAAAATGCCTGTTTATAATAAAGGGAACAAGTCTACACTAGACAGAGGCACAAAAACCTCACAACCCAGACATCAAAGAAGTGTACCACAAAAAGACATAAGGTGCCGACTTTGTAGTGTTATCATAAGTACCGTATATAATCGCGTATAAGCCGAGTTTTTCAGCCCAAAAATTGGGCTGAAAAATCCCCCACTCGGCTTATACGCGAGTCATAAGGCCGCCCCCCCCCCCCCCCCATCGGTATACAGGCGCCCCCCCCCATGGGTATACAGGGCCCCCCCTTGCTGCCGCAAACTTGTAAAGTAATAGATCATTATACTTATACCATCACGCTCCTCCGGCTTCATCCGGCTTCTTCCGGCTTCCTCCTCCGGCGCACAGACAATGACGTCATTGCCTGCGCCCACCGGAGGAGGAAGCCGGAAGAAGCCGGAGGAGCTTGATGGCGGCGATGGTGACAGGGATAAGTATAATGATCTATTACTTTACAGGTTTGCGGCAGCAAGGGGGAGCTCTGTATACCCATGGGGGGTCACCTGTATTCCACTGGGGCTGCTGCTGTATATACCACTGGGGCTTCTGCTGTATACACCACTGGGGCTGCTGCTGTATATACCACTGGGGCTGCTGCTGTATACACCACTGGGGCTGCTGCTGTATATACCACTGTGGCTGCTGCTGTATACACCACTGGGGCTGCTGCTGTATACACCACTGGGGCTGCTGCTGTATACACCACTGGGGCTGCTGCTGTATATACCACTGGGGCTGCTGCTGTATATACCACTGGGGCTGCTGCTGTATACACCACTGGGGCTGCTGCTGTATACACCACTGGGGCTGCTGCTGTATACACCACTGGGGCTGCTGCTGTATATACCACTGGGGCTGCTGCTGTATATCCCACTGGGGAGGCTGCTGTAACACTGCTGGGGCCTGTATATACCACTGGGGAGGCTGCTGTATACCACACTGCTGGGGGCTGTATACCTGTGCTGGGGTCCACCCTCGGCTTATACACGAGTCAATAGGTTTTCCCAGGTTTTGGGGGCAAACGTAGGGGGGTCGGCTTATACACGGGTCGGCTTATACACGAGTATATACGGTACTAGCAATTCATTTTTTACTCGAATTTTAAATACTTTTAATGTGGAATTTGTTTTAAGGAAACAAGAACATACCTGGTACAGGTTTCCTTCCCTCATAGCTAACTAACATACTTCAAGAGTCCAGACTAGCCCACATTAACAAGCCATCTTTCTGGAAAAGGTACGATTTTGGCACAAATAACAACCATTTATAGCAATCAAAAGAAATTAGTGGGCCATAGATGAAAAGTTGTCCTAGAAAAGTAATTGCTTGTCCTATATATATATACTAACAAAGTGGTAAGTATATCACATACATAAAAAATTCATGAAAAATTGTTTATAATTTAGATCCATCCATGAATCAATAGGAGCTATACAACTACAACCAATAAAAGTCAGATCAACACTACTGAACCGTATCCCCAGCACCAGTCCAAGGTGAGACTATAGCAAAGAAGAATACCACTGTACAGACTAATTCAATGATAATTGATGATAATAATTTCTATTCTATTTGTTTAAATGATAATTTTTTACACGCACAGGCCTCATCATTTCATGTAAGGTTATCGTATAATAAAAAAATATTGACTGCATATATAGTTATACATAATTACAATCAAGGTGATAATAAGAGTGTGCACTGGGTCCAGCTACTAATTATCTTATAAAAAAATTCTCACCTGAACAAATGTGCTTTGCTTGCAACAGTTCACCATATGGAACGGACTTAGTAGTATTGTGTGGGTGACAGCTAAAAGACAGCTTGCGACTTCTATTCTGTATAAAAAAAAAAAACACGTACCTGATTTGTGGCAGAATCACCTAGCAAAAAAAAGAGCTATAAAAGGTACAATTAAAATTCAGGTTTGAGGGTGTAATGTGAAAAAAAATGTTGAAAAGGTTAATGGGGTGTGAATATTTTCCTAAGCACTGTGACTCTCAATTAATTCATTGAGCAGTGTAGTTTACAAAATAGAATCACTTGTGTTTTTTGTTTTTTATGTTTGCCGATTTGCCTTCTCCGGGGCTCTATTAGTGGCAATGTGAAATTACTCCAGCAAAATCTGCATTTCAAAAGCTGAACGATGCACTTTCTCTTCCTGGCAAACGCTCAAACAGTGGCGTACAGACATACATGGGGTATTGTTACACAAAAGATGACATTTTCACTTATTATCCCATGTGAGAATTAAAAACATAAAACTTTGGGAACTTGCTATCAACCTTATGGAGACAGTGAAGTAGGTGAGGAGATTGTAAGCCACTTCCCTCCTCTCAGATATATGCAAATATGCAAATTTGCACTTCACTAAGGAAGTAGAGAAACTCCAGTGCCACATTTAAGCAGCTCCTCAAAGTCATAATCGCTTTCCAACAAGCTTTTAATATAACCAAGGGATTTGTGCCAGATCAGAACCCCAAACTACAGACGCTGCATTTCGGGGTACCTGCCCCTCATCAGTGTAGTCTGTGGGATATTCTGATCTGGCTGAGTGAGTGGGCTAAGACAAGGTCTGGGAACTTGCTATCAAACTTATGGAGACAGCGAAGTAGGTGAGGAGATTGTAAGCCACTTCCCTCCTCTCATAAAGCTCATAAAAACATAAAGCTTTCATTTTCACAGCCCAAATTTATAAAACATTGGGAAGTACTGTGGTTTTAAAATGCTCACCACACCCCTACATGAACTCAACAAGAGGCTTATATTTCAAAATGTATTTTTTTTCTTTTTTTGGTAACTCAGGAGCTCTGCAAATGCGACATAGCATCTGCAATCTATTCTAACCATATTTGCGCCGCATAAATCAAATAGAGCTGCTTGCCATACGAGGTCTGTTGAGTTTCTTCCAGTTTGCATCATTTCTAAGAAATTGGATAATATGTTTTGGTTTCAACATTTTTTACTATAAACTCTTTTGAAAATTAAAGATCTGGGGCTAAAGGAACATTTTATGGGGAAAAATATAATTTTTCATTTATTCATTCCATTTTGCAATAATTTCTAGGACGCACCTGAGGGGATAACAAAGTTCTTGACAGAAGTTTTAACTATAACTAAAGAATACAGTTATCAGAATAGTGGAACTTTTGGCAAGGTTTCCAATACAAAATATCAAAAAACCAAAACAACAAAATATTGTATGTATACATACAGTCCCTGACAAAAGTTATGTCTCACACACAAAGTAATGTGATATTCAAACAAATAATTAACTTACAATGCAAATATATGTTGCATAACATTGGTGAATGACGTTGTGGTGCTATTAGAGTCAATATCCATGAGCTTGAAGGACTGCATCTATGCGGTTCAACAACATTAATAAATTGTATGAATCAAAGTCATCAAGAATAGCAAAGAATGCAGTCTTACATGCCTCCAAGAGTTCATCTAGATTTTTTGGTTTTGTCTTCCAAGTTTCCTCTTTCATCCTACCACAAACATGCTCAATGATATTCATGTTTGGTGACTGGGCTAGCCAGTCCTTGAGCACCTTGATCTTTTTTGCCTGGAGGAACTTTGTTGTAGAGATGGATGGATGAGATGGAGACCCATCCTGCTACAGAATGTGACCCCTTTTATGATTTGGAATGTAAGAGGTAGCTAATAGCTCTTGATATTTTAGACTATTGATTAGAGATGAGCGATGTTCGACTCGAATAGTTCGCCAATCTCAAATTCGAGTCGATTTTGGCCCTATTTGAGTCATTCGCCGAATTCGAACAATTTGGTTCCAATTCGGCGAATTTCGAACATGTTCGATTTTGGTTCGAAAATGTGGCAGATGCGGTCAGAAAACCGCATCTGCCGCATTTTGAGCCAAAATAAACATTCCCTAAAAGAAAGAAAGTGTTAAAAATAAAAAAAATAATCTATGCTCACCTGTCCGCGGTCCACCAAAGCCTCCGGCAAGGTCATGCGGCTTCTAGGACCTGTGGTGACGTCATGTTCTCGCGCGAACTCCGGTCACATGACCGGAGTTCCCCAAGAACATGACGTCACCACAGGTCCTGAAAGCACAGGACCTTGCCGGAAAGCTTAAAATAGATATTTTTATGATTCGGACCCTTTCTTTAAGTAAAAGTTACTTAAAGAAAGGGTCCGAAACATAAAAATATCTATATTAAGCTTTCCGGCAAGGTCCTGTGCTTCCAGGACCTGTGGTGACGTCACGTTCTCGCGGGAACTCCAGTCACGTGACCGGAGTTCCCGCGAGAACATGACGTCACCACAGGTCCTATTATCAATAGGACCTTGCCGGAAAGCTTAAAATAGATATTTTTATGATTCGAACGCTTTCTTTTACTTAAAGAAAGGGTCCGAATCATAAAAATATCTATTTTAAGCTTTCCGGCAAGGTCCTGTGCTTCCAGGACCTGTGGTGACGTCATGTTCTCGCGGAACTCCGGTCATGTGACCGGAGTTCGTGTGAGCACATGACGTCACCACAGGTCCTAGAAGACGCAGGACCTTGCCGGAGGCTTCGGTGGACCGCGGACAGGTGAGCATTGATTATTTTTTTATTTTTAACACTTGCTTTCACTTTTTTTCACTTCCACAATGTATGTATATACATTGTGGAAGTGAAAATGCCCCACAGGCCTGGTTTGTTCGTTTTCCGGGGTGTTCGACGGTGTTCGTCGAGCATTCGATGAACATTCGTCGAACACCCCGTCGATTCGACGAATCGAATCGAATTCGAACTCCGGGGTGGTGGCTCATCTCTACTATTGATATTGCCTTCCACCTTGCAAATGTTTTGCGCATCCTCATACTGAATGTAACCCCAGATCTTGATCATTCCACCATCAAATTTTAATCCATACGGGCTCCAGTAGGTCTCCTGCAGTATTTTCGGCAGCTGTAGTGTAATTCTACTGAAGATTCATCAGAGAAATCCACCTTCTGCCACTTTTCCAGCGTCCATCTGTTTAGCAGGCTGTTGGACTTTGCAAATGCCACACGGTTTTCTATTTGCCTTTTGTTTAGTGCTGGCTTCTGGCACTGATTCGACAATGGAGGCTACTTCGAGACAGAATCCTACAAACTGTTCTAGTTGACACAGTGACTTGAGGTGACCAGGCCCGTTGGAGCTCGGCTGCAGTGGAAGAGGGGCTTGCTTTGGATTTTCTAACCAACAAATGTTCCTCCTGAGCAGTTGTTTTGTGGGGTCTGCTGGACCTGGGCTTGTCAAACACATCTCCAGTCTCTTCAAATCTTTTTTTAATTCTTTGTACTTGACGCTGAGACACATTAAAGGTGCCAGCCACCTCTGCAGGGGATCTTGTTTTCAGCTTCTTCATAATCAAGGCTTTGGTTGGCATGTTGTCAAAGCTCAAGTTGCAGTTCAAGTGAAGTTCTGGGGTGCTGGGTTTCTTTTTATACACACCCACTAATTAACCGATCATTTACGGAGCACAGGTGAGGATATAAACTAGGATTGGGTGCATTATATGACCAGGCGACAAAACTTTTGTCTTGCCAAAATCTGACCATTCTGTGTTCATTAAATTATCAATATTTCAGCATTGATGCCAATTTATTTTCTTAACCTAAACCACATTTAGGAGGGTTACAGCTTTCAAAGAGTAATTTATAAAACCAAAGGATGAATTTAACATCAGGTTATAAGTTTTTATTTACATAACATGGATAAGCAACATAACTTTTGTCAGGGACTGTATATGGTGCGGAAGCACAGTGAAAGTATTATAAATGTTATTTACCATTTTTTGATCATGAACTGAAAGTCTTCCAATCATGACAATGTAATCTTAATTTTGGTTGGTCTTTAACGCTTGAAACTCACATCTCAATGCTCCTAGAGAAGCCTCAAATGAACAAATGGGAATCAAGCATTGTATGTAACTAAAAAGTTTGTCTATTTAAATTGTATTGCAAACGTCAATAGTACAAATACTACAAATACAATTAAGCACCCTGGCAGTATACCTTGTTGGTGAAATCTTTTTCCTCTTGCACTTATAATCAAATTGTGTAAAATCTGTCTTCAGTAGTGATAAGTGAGTGTAATTGTTACCATTAGGACAGATAGTATGGTATTCGCAATACTCGTTACTCAGCGAATATCGCTTGTGCTCGTGAGTGATTTGTCGATCATTATCGATCTGACATAAATTGAAAGCTCTCTTCAGTAAACAATGGGAGCTGGCACCTCAGGGAGAGCATATTGAATGTTAGGCTCTCTCTGGGGGGCACAGCAAGGTGTTTTATGCTGTGAAAATTTGAAAAAGCCCTCCCTCTTGCCCTGTCCCGGAAAGACTCGTTTTATAGCCGGATGTGTGTAGGCATAGCCAATCACTCATTGACTTATAGTGTACTCGCTTTTCGGACGAGTACATGAGTATTAAAACCTACTCGTTACAAGTATAGCGAGTGCGAACATTACGGTGCTCGTTTATCACTAGTCTTCAAGTGAAGATTAACATATATCAGGAGATGGTAATAACACTGATAAGATTCTATGTACGATAGAGGAAGGAAGAGGAGCTATAGCCAGAGGGAGGGGCTAGAGGCAGAGATCATCCCTCTTACATTTCCCATTAAGTTAAAATCTCCAACGCAACTGCCATCTTCCATCTCTATGGTGAAAAAAAATCTATCTTCTTCTCTGAAATAATATTTTACTTGTGAGTTGAGAATTGTCAAATTGAATGATTAGTGCAGGAGGAAAAAGAAGCAGATCTCTCTGATAAAGAATGTTACAAGGTTTCATATTTTGATGAATATTATTGAATTCTGAAATAAACATTTTTAAATGAGTTATTTCTTAAAATCTTTCTTGGAAAGATTGATGGATAAGGGTGCACTGTCTATCAGGGGCCACAGATCCCCTACTTCCAATAAACTTTACAAAAAAAAGGGTCTACAGATCTTTAGTAATAAATGACTATACAGAGGCGCAAATGCACATTTGCTTAATCTGTTAGGCGTTTTCAGCTAATATTCTTATTCTGATTTTGTTAAATGTTGTATTATACTTTATCTAATTCATTTTGAACATCATCCATATATGCATTAATGCAGTCTTTAACTTAAAAAAACAGCATTATTGAAAGCACAAAATATGAAAAAAATATTTTTTCTAGATGGTAACAGGTTTCAATGTATTTTTCAAAACCATTTGACAGAACTTGAATATACATAAAACTTATTTGTATACAGCATTAGTTTAAACTGAATAGATATTGTTCATGCTTACATCTTCTCTGTATGGCACTGATTACATTTATTTTAAACAGCTTAACAACAATAAAAATAAAGCTGTGAGCATAAATTAAGCTTAAAAACTCACTTAGAATCAAGGCAAATATACGCTCATGTTCAAATGATTGAATTGGAAAATTTCAACAATAAGTCTAGTAACTGAAATGAATTCAAGCTTATTTAAATGGCAAGACATGCTTTTCTCTTCACATTCGACAGATATTATTTCACTTTTCTCGATAAATCCATTACGTCTTAAAGTGAAAGGATAAGCTTTGTGATATGGACTCTAAATAGGCACTCATATTTCAGAATTATGTGAAAAAGACAACATTTGAGTTTAGTATAATTCATAATAATTTAGTATGGAAACAAAATTTATTTTATAGTTATTAAGGTCCCTAATAATGCCGTTATTAGGCTGGCATCTGAGGAATAATTTCCTAATGTGGAAAAATCCAGTTTCCAGCTTTGACTCTCATAGCAATGCCAACTATTGAATCGTGCAATACTTTGTTTTTGCAAACCCCTGCCAAACCCACCTCTACCCAATTTGTTATTTAGAGGTTTCAAAGGTTTATTCGATAAGTGAATGTCACAAAATTTCATTTTATCTGCTTGGCTCGTTTTTTTTCCCCAAATTCTATCAGTAGAGAATTTGTTCATTTCAAACTTAATATCTCATGTTATGGTCTAAGAGGTCTCCAGAGGTTTCAAGGCGTGATAATTGTAATATGTAAAAAATTTTTAAAAATATACATACCTCTCCAAACTTTTTGCTCTTCATGTCTACTTGTTCGGAACTCATCAAATCTTTGGATCAGTATCAGTGGCACTGAAATTTCAGCAACGTATTCGTTAGTCCAAACATTTTTTGCATTTTCCCACGAATGTTCACAGTTTGTGACAACATGAACCGTAACTTTTCTGGGTGAATGCGCAGAACCCTCATGAGTTGAGCAAACCCAGAAGCCTTGCATTAGCAATTACGCCCCCATGTATTTCAGTGCCGCTAACATTAATTTGAAGATGCAATGAAGAATAAATAGGTAGCATTGAATATTAGTGGGTCTGTAAAAGTGAATATAAGAACTTTTTATTTTCTAACATTCTGTTGGCCTTTTATGTTTCAAAAAAAAAAAAACGTTGGATAGCAGCTGCCATTTTGCTTAATCTGTGTAGAAGCAAATAATCAGCGCTCCCAAGGATATTGACCTTATGATAAGGACTCTGACTCCTTTTTCTTTCTTGGAGATTTATTTCAAATGGCTTCACAGTAATAAAAAGTCATAAAAGTCATAAAAGTTATACAGTTAGGGCCAGAAATATTTGGACAGTGACACAAGTTTTGTTATTTTAGCTGTTTACAAAAACATGTTCAGAAATACAATTATATATATAATATGGGCTGAAAGTGCACACTCCCAGCTGCAATATGAGAGTTTCTACATCCAAATCGGAGAAAGGGTTTAGGAATCATAGCTCTGTAATGCATAGCCTCCTGTTTTTCAAGGGACCAAAAGTAATTGGACAATGGACTCTAAGGGCTGCAATTAACTCTGAAGGCGTCTCCCTCGTTAACCTGTAATCAATGAAGTAGTTAAAAGGTCAGGGGTGGATTCCAGGTGTGTGGTTTTGCATTTGGAAGCTGTTGCTGTGACCAGACAACATGCGGTCAAAGGAACTCTCAATTGAGGTGAAGCAGAACATCCTGAGGCTGAAAAAAAAGAAAAAATCCATCAGAGAGATAGCAGACATGCTTGGAGTAGCAAAATCAACAGTTGGGTACATTCTGAGAAAAAAGGAATTGACTGGTGAGCTTGGGAACTGTAAAAGGCCTGGGCGTCCACGGATGACAACAGTGGTGGATGATCGCCGCATACTTTATTTGGTGAAGAAGAACCCGTTCACAACATCAACTGAAGTCCAGAACACTCTCAGTGAAGTAGGTGTATCTGTCTCTAAGTCAACAGTAAAGAGAAGACTCCATGACAGTAAATACAAAGGGTTCACATCTAGATGCAAACCATTCATCAATTCCAAAAATAGACAGGCCAGAGTTAAATTTGCTGAAAAATACCTCAAGAAGCCAGCTCAGTTCTGGAAAAGTATTCTATGGACAGATGAGACAAAGATCAACCTGTACCAGAATGATGGGAAGAAAAAAGTTTGGAGAAGAAAGGGAACGGCACATGATCCAAGGCACACCACATCCTCTGTAAAACATGGTGGAGGCAACGTGATGGCATGGGCATGCATGGCTTTCAATGGCACTGGGTCACTTGTGTTTATTGATGACATAACAGCAGACAAGAGTAGCCGGATGAATTCTGAAGTGTACCGGGATATACTTTCAGCCCAGATTCAGCCAAATGCTGCAAAGTTGATTGGACGGCGCTTCATAGTACAGATGGACAATGACCCCAAGCATACAGCCAAAGCTACCCAGGAGTTCATGAGTGCAAAAAAGTGGAACATTCTGCAATGGCCAAGTCAATCACCAGATCTTAACCCAATTGAGCATGCATTTCACTTGCTGAAATCCAGACTTAAGACGGAAAGACCCACAAACAAGCAAGACCTGAAGGCTGCCTCTGTAAAGGCCTGGCAAAGCATTAAGAAGGAGGAAACCCAGCGTTTGGTGATATCCATGGGTTCCAGACTTAAGGCAGTGATTGCCTCCAAAGGATTCGCAACAAAATATTGAAAATAAAAATATTTTGTTTGGGTTATGTTTATTTGTCCAATTACTTTTGACCTCCTAAAATGTGGAGTGTTTGTAAAGAAATGTGTACAATTCCTACATTTTCTATCAGATATTTTTGTTTAACCCTTCAAATTAAACGTTACAATCTGCACTTGAATTCTGTTGTAGAGGTTTCATTTCAAATCCAATGTGGTGGCATGCAGAGCCCAACTCGCGAAAATTGTGTCACTGTCCAAATATTTCTGGCCCTAACTGTACCTGAGGAAGGCTATTTTATGACATAGCCGAAACGCGTTGTTTTAATGATACTTTTATGACTTTTTATTACTGTGAAGCCATTTGAAATAAATCTCCAAGAAAGAAAGAAAAAGGAGTCAGAGTCCTTATCATAAGGTCAATCTCCTTGGGAGCACTCAATCATCTGGATACCTTGATTATTTGCTTCATTCCACGGGCTCATAGCTGGGAGTTCCGCTCTCTGGAGGATAGCAGCATACCAAGGAGACAAAGACCCCTGTAAGACCCCCAGTGTGTCGATATGCGAAGAAACAAGACACAATAAAGGTGAGTTCTCTTGCCCAGTGTACTTCTGAGAAATATTGTACTTTTACATTTAGATCTGCGCCTGTTTTCTCGCTCCCCACCCTTCCCTGACCTACAGCCTCGAGGTCTATTGTGTGCAATTTAGAAGCAAATAAAAAAATATTCACGTCTTTGTGAGTGTGAATATTTTTTAAATTTTCAGTACAAATCAATTTCACTCAAATTTATTTGCTTATCTCTATGGTGACATATGGTGGCAAACCTTATGAAGTTCAGGTTCAGTTTTGTTCGCCGAACAAATATATGTTCTCCAAATAGATCGGCAAACAGTTTGCCAAACTTCTAAACCCCATTCAAATTAATGGGAGGCAAAATCCAGGACCTAGAAAACACCTTCAAGGGAACCCAAAGGCTGCCAAACACAGCTCAAGTCCTTTTACAGTAGAGCCCCGCTATTTTGGCACAGTCAATATCTTCCTACTAGTATAGGTAAATGTTCCAGCTCACTCAAATGCTTTATGCAAATCCACCTGGATCTCAAACACCAGTCTTGCCTTGGCATTTGCAATCCAAATGAAGAAAAAAATCGAGTCTCAAACAGGTATGGAGTTTTCTTTTCACTATTTAGTAACAAAAAAAGTGCATACAGAAGAAAAATATACATGATTAGCGTGACCTTGGTCATGTATATTTTTCTTCTGTATGCACTTTTCTGTTGCTACATAAAAAATGAAAACTTCATTCCTGTTTGAGCTGGACTCGATTTCCACTTCATTTGGATTATCCTCCTACACTATTAGCAAGCATAAGGGCCACTGTCACCATGCTCTCAAGCTTCTCTGTTACCACGTTCCTACTCACCCATTCAGAAGGAGGTTTTTAAATCCAAAGAGAGGCAGTGACTCATAGTTTAGGTTCCCAGTTAAAAAACACTCCTCATTGTAGCTACTGGTTTTGGATATGGCCATATTTATACGCTAAGTGCCTTGATTTTAGTGTATATATATATATACAGTGGTGTTCAAAAGTCCTGCATAGGCATGAAGAAAACTATATATTTCATACTTCTGCATCTCTACAGTGAAACTGGTGGAACATATATGTTTTTGTAATCCCTCATTGTATGCCATACTCATTTTTGAATGTCCCAAGTGTATAAATTGTTATGGTATGCGCATTTTTGATTATTTTTTTTACACCATAACCATACCAACACCTGTACAGTGTGTAGAATGGTGAACAGGTTTCTAAGTTCATTAACTTCCAATGCAAGTTCACACAGACTTAAATTTTACTTTTTAAGATTTATCATTTTTTATTTAATTCAGAGTCCTGAAAAGGTCCTTTTGAGTGCATCTTTAGCTTCTAATACTTTATTGGCCGGCCTTTGCTCTTGAGCACCAACTTGCATCCCTGTGGCATTGAGTGAACAAGCTTCTGCAGATGTTCACGAGTGATGATGTGGTTCCCGGCCTGTATCAGAGCCTCAATCAACTCTCTCTTGGTCCTTGGCTGTTTTTTAGATATCTGTATTGATACCTTGTGCCACAATTTTTCAGTTGGATTGAGGTCCGGGGACTGTCAATAGTAGCCACCTTGTTCTTTTTTTTCCATTCCGTTAGCTCTGTGTGTCTTAGCTCTGTGACAAGGAGCATTATTATCATCCTGGAAGATATAATCCCCTGAAAACAGGTGTTGAGCAGAAGGCAGCATTTTCTTATTAAGGATGTCTATGTATTTTTTTGCATTAACCATACCCTCCACAATATGAAGCCTTCCAA